>BSBK01009792.1:0-466980 GCA_027943335.1 Chamaecyparis obtusa
TATACATATATATATATACATAGATATATATATACATATATATATATACATAGATATATATATATACATATATATATATATACATATATATATATATACATATATATATATATATATATACATATATATATATATATATATATACATATATATATATATATATATACATATATATATATATATATATACATATATATATATATATATATACATATATATATATATATATATATATATATATATATATATATGTATATATATATATGTATATATATATATATATATGTATATATATATATATATATATATATATATATATATATATATATAGCTTAATTAGAATGGTAAATTAATGAAGTGTTTTGTGTGTTTGAGTTGATAGGTATATTCTCTCCCCTTAACTAGGTGATAAAGAATCCAGACTCATTAAAATATTTTTATTTCAAGTAGTGTTTACCCTTAGAAGGCATGCCTATTGAGTAGCCTGTAAGGCTGATTGAGAGGGAACAACCTAGGTGAGAATGGCTAAATCCAATTTTCCCAACCCACTACAAAAAAATGTAATTGTGATGAAAATCATGGTTAATAGAAGTGCATAGGAATAAATCTCCTCCGATACCTATATAGTGTGTAACATATTGGTTATCGAGGCTAGGAGATCTCTTAATTGAGTTTAAGCCCTGACCCTCTGAATATATGCCCTTACTAAATACCATTTTAAATAAAAGCCTACTTGGCTCACCTCCTAATGTTGTAGTGCAAGAGCACATAGGGGTTACTTGTTTTAAAAACCTTCAAATTTTAGTATGATATCCAATCAGAATCATGGAATTTATAAAGACTAGCCAATAGTCCATTAGCTAGGCTTGTGAAGGTTTGCAATTTATTTGTGTAGTTTGCCAAAGCTGGCCAACTTGAGCCAAGGTTGGTCAAAAGTTTTCGTGTCAGTCAAAATTGGAAAAAATGGGTAAAAGGTTTTGTTTTCATGTTGAAATTATCTAAAAGATGTTAGGAAAAAATTTACCACTATTTGGAACCCATAGTTTAGGTCAATACATTGTGGTGGACAAAAATTTAAGAGATGCAAAAAGTTGCTAGAGCAACTTTTACAACTTTTCAATGTTGCATGACAACATTTGGGTGCAAAAGGATGAAACTCACCCTAAAGTAGTTATCGGTCAAATAAATTAGTTGAATCATGGAATATGGACATATTTAAGGTCCTTCTAAGTATGGAGGTTGGCAGCATTTTGGTAGGATTTCCAATACCAAGCATTTTTGCCAGTTTAAGGTTCATTGACTATGTTCTTGAAATTGCTTTCTATTCTAGTTCAATGGATTGAATTAGAAAACCTTTCCTTGTGGATAGTTTGGATTCATAATTTTATTGTTTTGTCTGCATTGGATTGAGTTTTTGTTTTAGTTTGTTTAGATAAATAAATTCATGTTCTTAGTTTTGAGTCTCTATACTAGACATGGTGTACATAGTTAAAATGACTCCATCTTGAGTTCCCACTGTGGAAATCACTCAGTCCTTGGGGGAATGAAAATAGAATCTTTGTAAAATAGTTTAAGTTTTTTAGTGTTCTAGAAGTGGTGTTTGTGAATTTTAAACTCTTTCCCTAGGCAAGCTCTTCCATAGCCCAACTAGGAAGCAAGATAATAGTGGCTTATAACTTGTAGGATTTGATTGTCCAAAAATGAATCCAATGAATGTGAGATGTGCGCTAGGTTCATATAGAGCCTTGGTTGTTAGTTGGAGGATTGTATAATTCATTTGAGTGGATTTTAACTCAAGAGATTGGAGACTGGTTTATTTTCTTGCACAATAGCCCAATTAGGGTTTGAATTGTGTAGAGATAGACTAAACACCAAGACCAACAAAATATTTAGGGTCTTCAAAAAGGGTATATATATTACCAATGTGTTGAGGGGGTTTGTTTGTAATAATTTTGTATTAAAGCCCAAAAACCTCGAACATAGGGCTACTAGAGACCTAGAAGCCTAAAAGGCCTAAAAACTAGGAATCTTGAAAGCGATGGGAAAATGAGTTTAAGATCATTCAAAAAGTTTAGTTTGAAGATGGAATTGGTTAATTTATAATCCCTAGATTCCTACAAGATGATTGTGATAGTGCTACAAGCTAGTAGATGAATTTACCAGTGTGAGTTCATGATGGAAAAGTGAGCACTTGAATTGGTAGTGGAGTTCTAGGAGATTAGGGGGAAGAGATCCGGATCCTCCTAAGGTAGTAGGGTACTACATGAATAAGAATCCCTAAAAATTCCTAAGAGATACTTAGAGAAGAACTACGAGTGGTTCTTAAAAGAACCTTCCTATCAAAGTGGTATGAGAGCCAAATATTTGGGCTAGTGTGAGTTGTATGTCTGATCTTGAATCAGTTGGAGAATCTAGGATGGTGAAAAATGTAGAGTTTGCCAAGAAGGTAGAAGATCAAGAAGAGGAGAACACATTGCTTAAGGAAATATTAGAGAAACTAGAGTTCAAGCTAGGTGAAGTACAGTGAGAACTAAGGAAGTCAATGAGAAGATAGAGGAAAAGGGTGAAGAAACGAGAATGGAAGATGAGATCCCAGAGCCAGACCTTGTCATCCAAGAAGAACCCTTTCTCAAGGCCCTCAAAGCTATTAGTGGAAAATCATTAGAAGGAATACCTATTTTTAGCTGTAAAATAGAACCCAACTTAGTTATGGAGTGGATTGAAGGCTTATAGAACTAGTTTGAGTGTGATAGTTTAAGTGAAGTAAAAAAGGTTAAGGTGGCTAAATCAAGATTGAGGAGAGCTCCTTTGACATGGTGGAAGTTTTTTCAAGTTCAAATACATAAGGAATGTAAGAATCCCATCTCCATTTAGAAGGGCATTATTGTCAAGATCAAAGAAACATACATCCTTGATGATTATGAAATTCAACTCCATAGGAAGAGACAAATTTTGAGACAGAGAGAATTAGATATGAGAACCTACACGAAGGAATTCTAAAAGTTATGTTTAAGATCTAATGTGATAGAAGATAAAATCATCAAGGTTGCAAGATACTTGAATGGGTTAAATTGGAGCATTCGAGAAGAGATCAATTTCACGAGTCCTAATACAATCCACAAGAGCTATCAATTGGCACTCAAGGTGCAAGAGAAAAGAAAAAAGAAGTATGAGAAAGATAGTAGGTGCATAGGTAGAGGAAGAGATAACATAGTTCATAGAGGAAGTTTTGGTGGAAGAAGTGCATACAAAATATCCCAAGGGGAATCCAAGTTGACAGAAAAAAGTGGGGATTCCAATAGCAGAGGAAGATATAGAGGAAGGGGATATAGAAACAACAACCAAGGTAGGTTTGGAGGATCAAGGAAAAGATCCCACTTCTCCACTATCATATGCTACAATTGACATCAAGTTGGGCACCCTACTTATAGATTCCTTGAGAAGTCTTCTTTGTTCCAAGGAGGGGATATGAGAGTAAACAATATACAAGAGAACATAAAAAGTGTTAAATCACTAGAGGTAAGTTTAGACTTAGAGGTTGGAGAGAACCTCATGATTAGAAGAGTCTTAATACATGAACATGTGAAAGAAGAGCCAAGACAAAGGAGATCCTTATTTAGGATAAATTGGAAGATTATGGGTAAAGCGTGAAAGGTTTTTGTGGATTTAGGGTCCATAGACAACATAGTGTATGGTGAGGCAATAGGAAAACTAAAGTTACACAAAATCCCTCATAGTAATCCCTACAGGGTTACTTGGATCAACAAAGGGAACCATGTTTTGGTAAATGAAAAAATGTGGGTGGAGTTCACCATAGGAGGCTATAAAGACAAGATATTATGTGACATATTACCAATAGATTCATGCCACCTACTACTAGGAAGGCCATGGAAATATGTCAAATAAATAGTCCATCATGGAGAAAAGAATTCATACTCCTTCCAAAAAGATGGAGTCACCTTTAAAATAAATTATATAGGAGAAAATGAAGAGGGTAAATAAAGTGTCACTAATGTGTTTCTAGTTTGTGAAAAAGAGTTCTTAGACACTCTCAAAGAAGGAGAAGGAGTTGGGTTTGGACTGATTGTGAAACCAAAAAAAAGAAAGATAAGACACTGGACATTGCTACAGAGGTATAGACCTTACTAGATCAGCTCAAGGACATCATAAGTGATGGAACCCCTGCTACTTTACCACCATAGAGAGAAATAAGTAAAGAAATATATCTCATTCCAAGGGCATCCTTACCAACTAAGTCCCTTTACAAGATGACTCCCAAGAAGAAAAAAGAAGTGGCCAAAAAATTCCAATAGCTTCTTGACAGTGGACTGATAAGGAAGAGTATTATCCCATGTGTATTTCTAATAGTATTAGCACCCAAGAAAGGGGGAAAATGGAAATTATGTAAGGACTCTAGAGCCATCAATAGGATTACTATTAGGTATAGGTTCCCTATACCTAGAATTGAAGACCTCATGGATTATTTAGGGGGTGCACGATAATTCTCTAAGATAAACCTTAAAAGTTGATATCACCACATAAGAATAAAGGATGGAGAGGAGTGGAAGACAACATTCAAGACAACTTTAGGCCTCTATGAATGACTTGTAATTTGTTTTGGACTCACCAATTCTCCTAGAACATTTATGAGACTCATGAATTAAGTCCTCAAACATTTTATTGGTAAATTTGTAGTACTTTACTTATATGATATATTAATTTTTATCAAAACTAAAGAGGATTATTTTGAGAATTTAGGAGTCGTACTTAAAAAGTTGTATGAAGAATAACTAACCATAAATTTGGAGAAATGTGAGTTTATGAAGCAGGAGTTTGTCTATTTGGGCTTTGTAGTCTCAAAGGAAGATTTTAAGATGGATGCATCAAAGGTTCAAGAAATCCTTAGCTGGTGTACTACCAAGACATCTTGTGATGTTACGAGTTTTTATTGGCTGGCTCAATTCTATAAGTTCATAAGGAACTAGTGCAATTTGTGCCCCTATACTTGATACAATCAAAGGAGGTTTGAAAGAAAATAATGGATTTGATATCCTAAAGAAAAAGGTATCTACACAACCTATACTAGTACTACCTAGTGTTAGGATTAACAAGGCAGAAATAACAATTATGTGCAAATATAACCAATATCAGAAAATAGTAAACCACACAGAAGAGAACACAAGACACAAAGATTTAACATGGTTCACCCAATCCCTGGGCTACGTCCACCAACAGAGAGTCCAATATTATTATTATCCAATGATTACAACTTGATTACAATCTGATGAAGGGTGCTCCCCTTAATACCACAAACACATAACAGACATAGAGAAACAACAACAATAATATGCAAGAACATAAAATTGGCTTCTTATTATCTCCACAAATGTGGAATTACAAATTTTCAGAATTACAACATGCAAAGCCACATGGGCATTCCCTTACAATATTCTGTAGGAAAAAGCCTCGAACTATTACCCAGATCTACTACCCAGAACTATTCTGAACTGCCTAAGACAATAATACAGCCTTCCTTATATAGGCAATTTTCCACCGCCTGGGAAGGTTCCAGAAATTTAGCCCATAGGGTCGACCAAACTTAGAATTATTTTATTTTTCAATTTATTACATCAAAGTCGGCTCAAAATAAATTTTGAAACCCGAACAGAAATTTTGAAGAAAAATCATTTTCTGCCAATTCAGGTGACCCAACTTCCGAAGACCATAAGTCATCACCAGTTGACCCGATTGACTACTGTAACCCCATTTCGGAAAGGGCGCGAGGAGCTCTACAACGCCTAAATCAAGCAAGCTTCATTCGGCCCAAAATTTGACCTCATCCGGGGCCTCTAAAGCCTTCAAAACTGAGTTCAAAGTTTCTGCACCCTGTTTCCAAAACTGAAAATTTTCAATATCTTCAAAACCAGACTTGATCTAGCCATGAAACTTTACTAGCAGGCTGATATGACAGAGATGAACCTCCACATGTGAAATCAGAACATTCCGAGATCGTATGACCAACTTACTAAAAATAAAAAGTTTCTAGAAATAGCAGCTCTGCATAAGATAGCCCTTATTGAAAAGCAAAAAACAAATATTTTTGGGTGATGCAAGATTGCTCTTACACCCAGGATGCTCCTGCATCAGACACCTAGGGTAATTTGAGAAGTGACCCTGTCACGACTCAGGTGTGCAGAGGAAAACCAAGACGGTTAACCTCCACCCTTGTTAGCCATGATGAATCTTCAATAGGTCATCCTTTCCACTTGACCAGATATTCTTCATATGTCCTGTTCCTTGTGCTTCTGCCAACACGACTATCCAGTATATCTTCGATCTCCTTAGTGTCTGAACTAGTTGCTGGAATACTCCACTGTGCTGCTGTGATCTCATCTTCAACACCTCCTTCATGATACTCTGTCAAATCTGAAATGTTAAACACTGGTGAAATATTTAGCTCAGTAGGCAATTCTACCTCATATGCATTTCCTGAATCATGTTTCTTCAGTATCTTACATGGTCCAAACTTCTTCATTTTCAGCTTGTTATATGTACCAACTGGAAACCGCTCCTTCTGCAAATGAACCATGACTTCATCACCAACTTGAAATTCCTTATACCTCCTTTTCTCATCTGCCTTAGCCTTATACTGTGCGTTCATGTTGGTAATATGCTTCCTCACCTCCCCATGGATGTTCTTCAAGTGTTCTGCAAAATCCTCAGCTTCAGCACTACTTATTTCTCCTTTATCTATCTTCCTCAATTCAGATGCATTTCTTGGACTACTTCCATATACAATCTGGAATGGTGATTTACCAGTGCTTCTGTTGACAGAATTATTGTATGCAAATTCTGCCTGTGGTAAAATCAAATCCCATCCTGTTGGCTTATCTCCAACCAAACATCTCAGCAAATTTCCCAAACTCCTATTCACCACCTCTGTCTGTCCATCAGTCTGTGGATGATGTGATGAACTGAACTTCAAATCTGTCTTCAACTTCTTCCACAATGTACGCCAGAAATATCCAACAAACTTAGTGTCCCGATCTGAAACTATGGTCTTTGGCAAACCATGAAGTCTCACTACTTCTCTGAAAAACAATTCTGCTACATGAACAACATCATTAGTCTTCTTGCAGGGAATGAAATGTGCCATCTTTGAAAATCTGTCAACCACCACAAAAATTGAATCATGGCCCCGCTGAGTCCTCGGTAAACCAAGAACAAAGTCCATGCTGATATCCTCCCAAGGCTTCTCTGGTACAGGTAATGGCTGATACAACCCTGTATTCTGCTTCACTCCTTTCGCCATCTGACATACTCTACAACTCTGTACAAACTTCTTCACATCTTGCTGCAACTGCGGCCAATAATAATTCTCAGTAATCAAACCAACAGTTTTATCACGACCAAAATGTCCAGCCAATCCTTCACTATGCTTCTCCTTGATGAGATTCTCCCTCATAGAACTTTGTGGAATGCACAACTGACTCCCTCTGAATAGCATATCATCCTGGATGATGAAATCCAACCATTTCATCCTGTCTAGAGTAACAGGTTCTGTACAAGCTTTCCAAGCTTCACCAAAATCAGGATCCTCTGGATACAAATTCTTGAGTTCCTTAAACCCAACCACTTCAATCTGCATTTCTGTCAGCAATAGTTGCCTTCTGCTAAGAGCATCTGCAACCCTATTAGACTTTCCACTCCTATGTTTCAAACCAAATGTATAACTCTGCAAAAACTCAACCCATTTCAAATGCCTCTGATTCAACTTTCCTTGACTATTCAAATATTGCAAAGTTTGATGATCAGTATACAAAACTAACTCCTTAGGAAGCAGATAATGTCTCCACTTCTTTAATGCCTGAACTATAGCATAAAATTCCTGATCATAAACAGAATACTTCCTCTTGGCATCATTTAACTTCTCACTGAAATACGCAACGGGTTTACCTTCTTGGCTCATAACAGCTCCTATTGCAGTACCACTAGCATCACAATCTACTTGAAACACCTTATTAAAATTTGGAAGTGCTAAAATAGGTTGTTCTGTAACTTTTTGTTTCAACAATTGAAAACTCTTTTCTGCCCCATTATTCCACTTAAACTCTTTTCTATCCCCTCTCATTGTTTCAGTCAAGGGTCCACAAATACTGCTAAATTTTTTGATAAACTTTCTGTAAAAGCTAGCTAGACCATGAAAAGATCTTACCTCAGTAGCACTCCTTGGAGTAGGGCATTCAAGGATAGCTTGTACCTTCTCTGGGTCTATTTTTAGACCTTCAGCTGAAACTACAAATCCCAAATACACTAACTCTTTCTTCTCAAAACTGCACTTCTTCAAATTCATCAACAATTTCTCTTCTCTCAACTTCTCAAATACCATACGAATATGCATCATATGCTCATCCAATGCCTTACTAAATATCAAAATATCATCTAGGTAAATAATGACAAACTTACCCAGAAATTCTTTCAGAACCTCGTTCATGAGCCGCATGGAAGTGCTCGGTGCATTGGTTAGCCCAAAAGGCATGACTAACCACTCATACAGTCCTTCCTTTGTCTTGAAGGAAGTCTTCCATTCATCTCCTTCTCTGATCTGAATCTGATGATATCCACTTTTCAGATCTATCTTTGAGAAATACACAGCTCCACTGAAACAGTCCATAATATCATCCATTCGTGGCAATGGAAACCTGTACTTGATTGTGATCTTGTTTATTGCCCTAGAATCTGTACACATCCTCCATTCTCCATTCTTCTTTGGTGCTAATACTGCTGGTATAGCACAGGGACTCAAACTCTCACGGATCAATCCTTTTTGTAACAGTTCATGTACTTGTCTGTTCAACTCCTCACTTTCTGCAGGTGTCATTCTGTGTGCTGCCTTATTTGGCAAACTCGCTCATGGGATCAAGTCCATCTGATGACTGATCTTCCTGACTGGTGGTAATCCATCAGGCACGTTATCGGATATAATATCCTGAAACTCATTCAACAAATCTGCAACTTCTACAGGAACATCTTCTACTTCGTCTTTACCAACTTTTGGAATTAAAGCAAAACATACATGCTCATGCCTCATACCATCTAGGAAATTTCTTCCATCAACAAAAGTTATCCTTGCAGTACCACATACCTTTTCTTCAGTCTCCTTCAATGGTTTTAGCTTATGTCGCACTCCATCATTTGTCAGGGAATAGGTATTCGCACGACCATCATGTACAGCACATCTGTCAAACTGCCATGGTCTACCCAATAACATATGACATGCATCCATAGATATGATATCACACAATACCTCATCTTGGTATCCGCTGATCTTGAACTTTACCAGGCACTGTTCACTGACCATGACCTTGTGGTCATCCTGCACCCAGGCAATCCGATATGGATGTGGGTGTTTCTGTCTGTTGAGCTTCAACTTTGTCACCATCTCTTCTGACACCAAATTGTCAGTGCTTCCACTATCGATAATAACATCACAACATTTGCCTTCACACTTGCATCTAGTGCGAAACAGGCTCCTCCTTTGTTCAGGTTCATTCTCACCACTCAGCAAGACTCTTCTATTAATTAGCGTTTCTCCTCTTTCAGCATCTTCAGAATTTGATGATCTAGCATCTTCATCGACATGCGCAACTCTGGCCTGGCCTTCATTTCTCCTATCTGTTCTGCCTTGGCGCTGCAGACATTCAAATGCCCTGTGACCTTCTTCTCCACAGTGAAAACATGTTCCACGGAAGCCACCTCTTCCAGATCCTTGTCCTCTTCCTCTTCCTCTTTGATCTCTATTATTCTGATCCTGGAAGCGATTGAAATTATTTCCTCGCTGATTCTGACTGCTACTGGCCTCATCCTTCTTTTTCAGATCTTCATTTCGGCCACCATATGACCGTCCACCAGATCGTCCACCGCGACCTCTTCCATTTTGTCTGCTCTCAAACTTCTTGTTCAGCTTTTCCTCTACTTTTAAGGCAAACTGGTATGCCTCTTCAATACTATTCATTCAAACCAGATTCAGCTCCTCCTGAATGCTTGGCCTTAACCCATTAAGGTATCGGGCAACTTTCTCCTTATCAGCTTCTGCATGGCCTGTTCTGATGAGAAGTCGATAGAACTCCTCTGTATACTCCTGAATAGATCTTCCTGCTTGCTTCAAACTCTGCATTTTCTTCAGTAGGTCAAGCTCATAATCAATAGGAATGAACTCTCGCTTCAATTTATCCACCATCCGATCCCATCTCGTGATTTTCTCCTTTCCCCTTCTATTTCGCTCCAACTGAATCTCTTGCCACCATATGTTCGCATGACCTTTCAGTCTGGCCTTCACAAATTTGACCCTATCAGGATCCTCAACATCTTCATACTCAAAATATTCTTTACATTCATTGATCCAGTCGATCAATTCCTCTGGGTTAAGATTTCCAAAAAATGTAGGAACCTTAATCTTAGGTCTTTTTCCAATCTTGGAAATCGCCCGAAAAAGTCTTTCTCCCTCCTGGTTCACAATTTCAACTTCTCCTTCTTGATATTCTTCTTCGGCTTCATCCTCGCTTTCGTCTCTGACATTAAGATTCATTCCTCTACGAATCTCTTCTTGCAATGTTCGCACTTGTCTCTGCAGCTCTCTAACCTCAGGTGTCACAGCACCAGCTCTTCCGCCAGGTTCTCTTCGTGGAGGCATTTTCGTGATACGCGCTGAAACCCTAACCACGGTCTTGGTGCAAATTGCCTCACAGTCGGCGATCTGTTTACACACTCAAGAAAACCTGCTCTGATACCACTTGATGAAGGGTGCTCCCCTTAATACCACAAACACATAACAGACATAGAGAAACAACAACAATAATATGCAAGAACAGAAAATTGGCTTCTTATTATCTCCACAAATGTGGAATTACAAATTTTCAGAATTACAACATGCAAAGCCACATGGGCATTCCCTTACAATATTCAGTAGGACAAAGCCTCAAACTATTACCCAGATCTACTACCCAGAACTATTCTGAACTGCCTAAGACAATAATACAGCCTTCCTTATATAGGCAATTTTCCACCGCCTGGGAAGGTTCCAGAAATTTAGCCCATAGGGCCGACCAAACTTAGAATTATTTTATTTTTCAATTTATTACATCAAAGTCGGCTCAAAATAAATTTTGAAACCCGAACAGAAATTTTGAAGAAAAATCATTTTTTGCCAATTCAGGTGACCCAACTTCCGAAGACCATAAGTCATCACTAGTTGACCCGATTGACTATTGTAACCCCATTTCAGAAAGGGCGCGAGGAGCTCTACAACACCTAAATCAAGCAAGCTTTATTAAGCCCAAAATTCGACCTCATCCGGGGCCTCTAAAGCCTTCAAAACTGAGTTCAAAGTTTCTGCACCCTGTTTCCAAAACCAAAAATTTTCAATATCTTCAAAACCAGACTTGATCTAGCCATGAAACTTTACTGGCAGGCTGATATGACAGAGATGAACCTCCACATGTGAAATCAGAACATTCTGAGATCGTATGACCAACTTACTAAAAATAGAAAGTTTCTAGAAATAGCAGCTCTGCATAAGATAGCCCTTATTGAAAAGCAAAAACAAATATTTTTGGGTGATGCAAGATTGCTCTTACACCCAGGATGCTCCTGGATCAGACACCCATGGTAATTTGAGAAGTGACCCTGTCACAATTCAGGTGTGCAGAGGAAAACCAAGACGGTTAACCTCCACCCTTGTTAGCCATGATGAATCTTCAATAGGTCATCCTTTCCACTTGACCAGATATTCTTCATATGTCCCGTTCCTTGTGTTTCTACCAACACGACTGTCCAGTATATCTTCGATCTCGTTAGTGTTTGAACTAGTTGCTGGAATCCTCCACTGTGCTGCTGTGATCTCATCTTCAACACCTCCTTCATGATACTCTGTCAAATCTGAAATGTTAAACACTGGTGAAATATTTAGCTCAGTAGGCAATTCTACCTCATATGCGTTTCTTGAATCATGTTTCTTCAGTATCTTACATGGTCCAAACTTCTTCATTTTCAGCTTGTTATATGTACCAACTGGAAACCGCTCCTTCCGCAAATGAACCATGACTTCATCACCAACTTGAAATTCCTTATACTTCCTTTTCTCATCTGCCTTAGCCTTATACTGTGCGTTCATCTTGGTAATATGCTTCCTCACCTCCCCATGGATGTTCTTCAAGTGTTCTGCAAAATCCTCAGCTTCAGCACTACTTATTTCTCCTTTATCTATCTTCCTCAATTCAGATGCATTTCTTGGACTACTTCCATATACAATCTGGAATGGTGATTTACCAGTGCTTCTGTTGACAGAATTATTGTATGCAAATTCCGCCTGTGGTAAAATCAAATCCCATCCTGTTGGCTTATCTCCAACCAAACATCTCAGCAAATTTCCCAAACTCCTATTCACCACCTCTGTCTGTCCATCAGTCTGTGGATGATGTGATGAACTGAACTTCAAATCTATCTTCAACTTCTTCCACAATGTACGCCAGAAATATCCAACAAACTTAGTGTTCCGATCTGAAACTATGGTCTTTGGCAAACCATGAAGTCTCACTACTTCTCTGAAAAACAATTCTGCTACATGAACAACATCATTAGTCTTCTTGCAGGGAATGAAATGTGCCATCTTTGAAAATCTGTCAACCACCACAAAAATTGAATCATGGCCCCGCTGAGTCCTCGGTAAACCAAGAACAAAGTCCATGCTGATATCCTCCCAAGGCTTCTCTGGTACAGGTAATGGCTGATACAACCCTATATTCTGCTTCACTCCTTTCGCCATCTGACATACTCTGCAACTCTATTTAAACTTCTTCACATCTTGCTGCAACTGGGGCCAATAATAATTCTCACTAACCAAACCAACGATTTTATCATGACCAAAATGTCCAGCCAATCCTCCACTATGCTTCTCCTTGATGAGATTCTCCCTCATAGAACTTCGTGGAATGCACAACTGACTCCCTCTGAATAGCATATCATCCTAGATGATGAAATCCAACCATTTTGTCCTGTCTAGAGTAACAGGTTCTGTACAAGCTTTCCAAGCTTCACCAAAATCAGGATCCTCTGGATACAAATTCTTGAGTTCCTTAAACCCAACCACTTCAATCTGCATTTCTGTCAGCAAGAGTTGCCTTCTGCTAAGAGCATCTGCAACCCTATTAGACTTTCCACTCCTATGTTTCAAAACAAATGTATAACTCTGCAAAAACTCAACCCATTTCAAATGCCTCTGATTCAACTTTCCTTGACTATTCAAATATTGCAAAGCTTGATGATCAGTATACAAAACAAACTCCTTAGGAAGCAGATAATGTCTCCACTTCTTTAATGCCTGAACTATAGCATAAAATTCCTGATCATAAACAGAATACTTCCTCTTGGCATCATTTAACTTCTCACTGAAATACGCAACGGGTTTACCTTCTTGGCTCATAACAGCTCCTATTGCAGTACCACTAGTATCACAATCTACTTGAAACACCTTATTAAAATCTAGAAGTGCTAAAACAGGTTGTTCTGTAACTTTTTGTTTCAACAATTGAAAACTCTTTTCTGCCCCATTAGTCCACTTAAACTCTTTTCTATCCCCTCTCATTGTTTCAGTCAAGGGTCCACAAATACTGCTAAAATTTTTGATAAACTTTCTGTAAAAGCTAGCTAGACCATGAAAAGATCTTACCTTAGTAGCACTCCTTGGAGTAGGCCATTCAAGGATAGCCTGTACCTTTTCTGGGTCTATTTTTAGACCTTCAGCTGAAACTACAAATCCCAAATACACTAACTCTTTCTTCTCAAAACTGCACTTCTTCAAATTAATCAACAATTTCTCTTCTCTCAACTTCTCAAATACCATATGAATATGCATCATATGCTCATCCAATGCCTTACTAAAGATCAAAATATCATCTAGGTAAACAATGATAAACTTACCCAAAAATTCTTTCAGAACCTCGTTCATGAGCCGCATGGAAGTGCTCGGTGCATTGGTTAGCCCAAAAGGCATGACTAACCACTCATACAGTCCTTCCTTTGTCTTGTAGGCAGTTTTCCATTCATCTCCTTCTCTGATCCGAATCTGATGATATCCACTTTTCAGATCTATCTTTGAGAAATACACAGCTCCACTCAAACAGTCCATAATATCATCCATTCGTGTCAATGGAAACCTATACTTGATTGTGATCTTGTTTATTGCCCTAGAATCTGTACACATCCTCCATTCTCCATTCTTCTTTGGTGCTAATACTGCTGGTATAGCACAGGGACTCAGACTCTCACGGATCAATCCTTTCTGTAACAGTTCATGTACTTGTCTGTTCAACTCCTCACTTTCTGCAGGTGTCATTCTGTGTGCTGCCTTATTTGGCAAACTCGCTCCTGGGATCAAGTCCATCTGATGACTGATCTTCTTGACTGGTGGTAATCCATCAGGCACGTTATCGGATACAATATCCTGAAACTCATTCAACAAATCTGCAACTTCTACAGGAACATCTTCTACTTCCTCTTTACCAACTTTTGGAATTAAAGAAAAACATACATGCTCATGCCTCATACCATCTAGGAAATTTTTTCCATCAACAAAAGTTATCCTTGCAGTACCACATACCTTTTCTTCAGTCTCCTTCAATGGTTTTAGCTTATGTCGCACTCCATCCTTTGTCAAGGAATAGGTATTCACACGACCATCATGTACAACACATCTGTCAAACTGCCATGGTCTACCCAACAACATATGACATGCATCCATAGATATGATATCACACAATACCTCATCTTGGTATCCGTTGATCTTGAACTTTACCGGGCACTGTTCACTGACCATGACCTTGTGGTCATCCTGCACCCAGGCAATCCGATATGGATGTGGGTGTTTCTGTCTCTTGAGCTTCAACTTTGTCACCATCTCTTCTGACACCAAATTGTCAGTGCTTCCACTATCGATAATAACATCACAGCATTTGCCTTCACACTTGCATCTAGTGCGAAACAGACTCCTCCTTTGTTCAGGTTCATTCTCACCACTCAGCAAGACTCTTCTATTAATTAGCGTTTCTCCTCTTTCAGCATCTTCAGAATTTGATGATCTAGCATCTTCATCGACATGCGCAACTCTGGCCTGGCCTTCATTTCTCCTATCTGTTCTGCCTTGGCGCTGCGGACATTCAAATGCCCTGTGACCTTCTCCACAGTGAAAACATGTTCCATGGAAGCCACCTCTTCCAGATCCTTGTCCTCTTCCTCTTCCTCTTTGATCTCTATTATTCTGATCCTGGAAGCGATTGAAATTATTTCCTTGCTGATTCTGACTGCTACTGGCCTCATCCTTCTTTTTTAGATCTTCATTTCGGCCACCATATGACCGTCCACCAGATCGTCCACTGCGACCTCTTCCGTTTTGTCTGCTCTCAAACTTCTTGTTCAGCTTTTCCTCTACTTTTAGGGCAAACTGGTATGCCTCTTCAATACTATTCATTCGAACCAGATTCAGCTCCTCCTGAATGCTTGGCCTTAACCCATTAAGGTATCGGGCAACTTTCTCCTTATCAGCTTCTGCATGGCCTGTTCTTATGAGAAGTCGATAGAACTCCTCTGTATACTCCTGAACAGATCTTCCTGCTTGCTTCAAACTCTGCATTTTCTTCAATAGGTCAAGCTCATAATCAACAGGAATGAACTCTCGCTTTAATTTATCCACCATCCGATCCCATCTCATGATTTTCTCCTTTCCCCTTCTATTTCGCTCCAACTGAATCTCTTGCCACCATATCTTCGCATGACCTTTCAGTTTGGCCTTCGCAAATTTGACCCTATCAGTATCCTCAACATCTTCATACTTAAAATATTCTTCACATTCATTGATCCAGTCGATCAATTCCTCTGGGTTAAGATTTCCAGAAAATGTAGGAACCTCAATCTTAGGTCTTTTCCCAATCTTGGAAATCGCCTGAAAAAGTCTTTCTTCCTCCTGGTTCACAATTTCAACTTCTCCTTCTTGATATTCTTCTTCGGCTTCATCCTCGCTTTCGTCTCTGACATTAAGATTCATTCCTCTACGAATCTCTTCTTGCAATGCTTGCACTTGTCTCTGCAACTCTCTAACCTCAGGTGTCACAACACCAGCTCTTCCGCCACGTTCTCTTCGTGGAGGCATTTTCGCGATACGCGCTGAAACCCTAACCACGGTCCTAGTGCAAACTACCTCACAGTTGGCGATCTGTTTACACACTCAAGAAAACCTACTCTGATACCACTTGATGAAGGGTGCTCCCCTTAATACCACAAACACATAACAGACATAAAGAAACAACAACAATAATATTGAAGAACAGAAAATTGGCTTCTTATTATCTTCACAAATGTGGAATTACAAATTTTTAAAATTACAACATGTAAAGCCACATGGGCATTCCCTTACAATATTCTGTAGGACAAAGCCTCGAACTATTACCCAGATCTACTACCCAGAACTATTCTGAACTGCCTAAGACAATAATACAGCCTTCCTTATATAGGCAATTTTTCACCGCCTGGGAAGGTTCCAGAAATTTAGCCCATAGGGCCGACCAAACTTAGAATTATTTTATTTTTCAATTTATTACATCAAAGTCGGCTCAAAATAAATTTTGAAACCCGAACAGAAATTTTGAAGAAAAATCATTTTCTGCCAATTCAGGTGACCCAACTTTCGAAGACCATAAGTCATCACTAGTTGACCCGATTGACTATTGTAACCCCATTTCGGAAAGGGCGCGAGGAGCTCTACAACACCTGAATCAAGCAAGCTTCATTCAGCCCAAAATTCAACCTCATCCGGGGCCTCTAAAGCCTTCAAAACTGAGTTCAAAGTTTCTGCACCCTGTTTCCAAAATCAAAAATTTTTAATATCTTCAAAACCAGACTTGATCTAGCCATGAAACTTTACTGGCAGGCTGATATGACAGAGATGAACCTCCACATGTGAAATCAGAACATTCCGAGATCGTATGACCAACTTACTAAAAATAGAAAGTTTTTAGAAATAGCAGCTCTGCATAAGATAGCCCTTATTGAAAAGCAAAAATAAATATTTTTGGGTGATGCAAGATTGCTCTTACACTCAGGATGCTCCTACATCACTATCCGTAATCGCTTATAGCTAACACCTAGTACTTTCTTGATCAGTCACCACAAGCTAACACCTAGTTTTTAAAAACTCTTCACCATAGAGTGTGATGCAAGCAATATTGCAGTTGGCGTAGTTTTGAGTCAAGATAATAGACCAATGGCATTTTCTAGTGAAAATATTAATGAAGCTAACAAGAGGTACTTATCTTATGACTTAGAGATGTATGCACTTGTTCAATCACCTAGGAAGTGGAGGCACTATCTATTTCCTAAAGAGTTTGTTGTTTACACTAATAATAAACCATTGAGTTTTCTTAAATCTCAAGACAAGTTAAGTCATAGGCACATAAAGTGGGTAGAATATTTGTAGTCCTATACATTTACAATCAAGAATAAGAAGTGACAGTGCAACAAGGTTGTTGATACCATAAGTAGAAGGTTACTCACAGTCCAAGAAGTGTAGTGGAAAAGTATTAGAGTATAGTTTCAAAGATGTATATAAAGAGGATGAGGACTTTGTTGAAGCCTACAAGGTATGCCAAGACTATAACACTCATTTTTACAATGAACATGAAGATTACACTTTGCAATATGGACTCTTATTTAAGGGTGGATAATTGTGTGTGCCAAGGGGATCCACAAGAGAGAATTTAGTTTAGGAAAAATACAATGGAAGCTTAAGTGGACACTTTAGATTGAACAAGACATTAGAGTTGGTTCAAAAGTTCTATTATTGGCCCAAAATGCATAAGGACATAAGGAGGTATGTTGAGTAGTGCATAATTTTTCAAAGAGCCAAAGGGACCTCCTCCAATGTTGATCTTTATCAACCAGGCCTTGGGAATGTGTAAGTATGGACTTCATAGATGGTTTACCCAAAAAAATATTGGTTTTGACAATATTTATGTTGTTGTAGATAGATTGAGTAAAATGAGTCATTTCATTCCTTTCGAAGTGACTCATGATGCCAGTCATATAGCTCATTTGTTTTTCTAAGAAGTCATTAGAATTCATGGACTTCCAGTTAGTGTAGTATTTGACAAACATACCAAGTTTATGCGACATTTTTGGAAAAGATTATGGAAAAGGTTGGGCACTAACCTAGAGTTTGGGTATTCATACCATCCCCAAATGAATGGGAAGACAAAGGTTGTCAATAGGACACTTGGGAACCCTCTTAGATGTTTAACCAAAGAGTATAGTCAAGCTTGGGATTAAGTGATTCATCAAGACACTATGAATCCCTAAATTCTTCTATGGTAAAATATTGGAGTTGAATATCATCTAAATTTGTACTATATGAACCTTTCTATTAAAACATATATCTTTTGATACTGTAATCTTAAGAAAGAAAATTTTAAAGAATATTATTAAGATGTTAATGTCCCTTCCAAATGTTTGAGTACTTGTCGCCTTTGTTAAAAGGAAAAATTGAAGTATGTATTGTACCCAAGTTGTTGGATGGGGTGCATGATCTCTTCTACTCAAAATCCTAGAGTCTTTTAGTTTAATAGATTAATGAACAATGTAAGTGAAACTTATTTGTATAGAACTAGCTAGTACAATAGTTGGGTACTCATGTATCTTGCTAGATGGATCAATTTTTATATACAATCAATAATCAATTTTGATACAGGTACAAAAGAAAAAGCATAAAGCCTATGAATAAAGCTTAGAGTGATATTTATGTAATGTGTGTATTGTAAATTGTTTTCTTCATGATGATGATTTGTTGTCATTCAAAACCATGTATGTTAGGTTCATGAATCTAAAACCACTTATTGATAGGTTCTTGGTTAGCTGAAACCACTTCTGTGTGAGGTTTGTAGTTAGCCAAAATCAGTTTAGTGCAAATTTTGTGGTAAGCTAGAACAATTTTAAAATTGATTGGTTAGGGGTAAGTTGTAAGAACCCAAAGTTATTATGATGAGGGGAAGTAGTATCAAAGATAGAACTTGTATAAGTGTTGTAAATGGGCACCTAATAAGACTTTGAGCCGTGAACCATCTTTTCTAGATTATGAGGGGTTATTCAAATTACTTGGTATAATTAACTAATGAGAGATTTTATAAAGGTAAATTAATTATCCCATGTCAACTACCAACAAGAGGGCCACCTCTTTTTTACTAGCATGATCTTTGATAGCCCCACACTGATCTTGTCAATCTTAGCTCACATGTTCACCATTAATGTTTTAGCTAACTTTGATCTACACTGGGCATAGAATTTAATATGTATTGCCTATAAATTGAATAAATGAGAATACAATCTCAGAATTTATTTTATGAGTTTCTCCGTTACAAATTATTTTTAGTTTTAGGAGAGAAAATATGATTGAAACATAGACAAATAAAATAAAGATGCTATCATTTTAACACCATGGATACTCTTCACTAGTTTCAAATTTAGAAATCCTTTACATGCACTATAGGTCGGAGCCATTTCAAGTTCAAGCCCATAAATAAGAGGATGAGTCATGCAAATGTGGGATAGATTGAGGAATGTGTAATGTCTCCAAAAGATCTCAATCCCTATGATTATGCCATTGCCACTGTACTGCCAACTGAACATGTCAATTTTTTTAGTGTGAAGTGTTTTGTTACTGAAGTTTTTTTTCCCTATGATCCTATTGACATAATAAAAATAAAAAATTTATGAAAGAAAAAAGACACTGTAAAACTCTTTTATTGTGTATGGTATATATTTGAACTCAACACTATCTAAGTATTAATGATATGAGCTTTGTCATTAAACCAAGTGTCCATTGATACTAAAATCTGGAAGCATCTATCCAACTATCAAAATTTAAATCTTATGAAACAAGGACTTGGTTTTTTTCAAAACTGTCCTTTATAATATTTAGATTTTGATGGCTGGATAAAGTCTGGCCTGAAATGTTTTTGATAATAACAACAACAAAAAAAGGGTGCTGACCCATAGGGCAAAAGGCTAACTATGTAATTAATAGAAAGTTAACCACCATAGAAAGAAACATTAAGCAGTAATTTCTACCATGATAAAAAACAAAGAAACAATAAAATAAGCACCACCACATAACCAGAGTTTTGAAAATGTTAACCTTAAACCTAGGTAGGTGCCACATAGAACTTAAAACCAAAATTAGAGTATAATTAAGGAAGAAGCTTACAAAGAATATTATTAAGATATTTATATCCCTTCCAAATTTCTCTTGGTGGTGATATTAGCTTATATTATCAAGACCTACACAATGACATGATTGATAAAAATGTACACAGAATTGGTCATCGTATATTATAAAAACAATAGAAAAAGATGCCGGCTACAAGAAAAACCTGAAAGTGACATCACATTCTACTGTCCATTTCATTGCTAACCTCACCGAAAGAATAGAGTGAGACTGATGAGTCCTAAATCTCCTTGTCAAATCTGCCTACAAAATCAACGTATGATTTTTGAGGCCTTTAAAATCCCTTCTTCATGAGCTATTTGCATTTAGATGCTCAAGGTTCTTGCTTCATTTTGTTTCCAGAGCTTTTTTCCCCTTTAGTTCTTCAAGTTCATATTAATCACGATGGCATTCATGGTGACAACGAAAATAGTAATGGCTTTCATGGCCATGGTGGCTTTGATGGGCACTTCTGACATGGCTGCATAGTCAATAGATCCCAACTGTGATACTGACATTCCCACCTTGGCTCCAGCTACACCACCTTCTATTGTTATGCCACCTTTTCCATTTTTTCCAGTAACTGCAGACGAACCTCCAATTTTGCCTTTTCCACTTTTCCCAAGAACTCCAGATGAACCTCCAGCTCTACCTTTTCCATTTTTTCCAGCAACTCTAGCTGAACCTCTAGTTTTTCATTTTCCTTTTTTACTAGGAACTCTAGCTGAAGCTCCAGCTTGGCCTTTTCCATTTTTTCCAGCAACTCCAGTTGAAGCCCCTACTCCTTATTTAAGAAAAACTAATTTCTAATCACTACATCATTCCATCATGTAAGATTTCTCTAGTTTGCTTGTATGGCTATGTCTAGAATGTAATATGACTACTTAGTCTATTGTTTAGGCTCCGTTTGTTTGTAGAATTGGAATTTGAGTCAAAACCCGATCATCTCAAAATCAGGTTTTGAAATTCCAATTTTGTGTATTTGGAAGATAGTTTAGACTGTTTCGTTGACCTAGAAGATGACTGTGTCAATCCATCTTCTGCGTTTGGTTGCCATTTTCGAGATTGGAATTAGAATTGAGAAATTCCTACTTCTGTGTTTGGTTTGCAATTTCAAATTGGAACTGGAATTACATTATCCATTTTCTGTGTTTGGTTCTACATTTTGAATTGGAATTAGATTTTGACTTTAAAAAATTTAACTTTTTAAAATTATTATATAATGTTTTAATTTAATATTTTATTTATTTTGTCCATTTTTTTATTTATATATTTTTTTATTACTTTATATTTTTATATAGCAAATCATAAACAAAATTTAATTTTTTTTTCAATATTGTGAATAGTAAAGTGAACTTTTTTTAATAATTTTATACATTATCTTTAACAATATTATAACAAGAAAATAATTATACCATTGCTCGATATCATATCAAAATATAAATAAGTTGTATAGTCCACATATATATCTATTTCTGGATAATGATCCAACAAAATAGTGCGATTGTTGCATAAAGTAAACATCCTAAAAACTTGATTTCGGCTTTATAGGTAGCCTCCACTTTTGTAATAGTTTTCTCAAACGCTTTGCAAGACTTGCACTTGACATCCACAACAGGTATATGTGTAGAAGGTGCAAATGATGTAGACAGTGTTGGGGTGCCATCGTACCACCGAAAGTAGTCACATCCACCGCTATCCTATAATATAAATCTAAGTTAGTCTTGCTATAATGACTAATATTTATTATTTGTAAACATATAAATATTATACAATTAAGAACCTTTTTCTTATTTATGCAAGTCCAAAATTTACACTCTGGATTAGTGTCTGTGTAACGTCCTCAACATGCAGTGCGCTCCACCACCACAGTCACACATAGGGACATTTATCATAGCCATCACCATTGTATCAAACAAATTTTTGTTTATTCATACCATTTTTATTCATTCATATAACAACATGACTATATTCTATCAGTACAAGTTGAAAAAGTTTCATTTATGTTGATATTATGAATTTATACAAAAATATAATGACACAACTATAGCATTAGATAGAAGATGGGGAAGAACAATATCCATGAACTGAATGGTGGTGTGAAAACACACCGTTAAATAAGAAAACATAAGAAAATCCACGTTCTACGCCCTTATGCCCCATATTCAATGAGTAACCATCTCATATCCTGCTCATTCTTCCCATTACTTTCTGTATTGTTAGATGGTCAATCCTGCATCTACAAAGTAAACATGATAGAAAAGATAAAATTTGTTTATTTTTAAATGGAATACACCAAGGAGTACCATCAGAAATATTGACCATTTACAAACATGAACGATAAACAATCATTAGATAGCTCATTTTTTTATCAACATATGTGGATATTTTTGGCATCAATGTTTGAAATAGATTCCGGATTCGATTGTGTAGATAGTTTTGGATCACACTCTGTGATCCATCATCAGGATGAAATAGACCAAAATGATTGCAATAGACCAAAATGATGGATTTTTCTTTCAATCATTTTTCTCTCTTCCATCCCAATGAAGGATCACAAAGTGTGATCAGAAACGTTGATGCCAAAAATATCTATAAAATTGAATCCAGAAGCTATTTCAAACATTTTTCATGTCAGCATATGTGTAGTCTCACTTTATCATTATATGTGTAGTCTCAGAACTATCCATTTCTATTTCTGTACCTATCACATGGTTTTTAAAAATGAATGAAAAATGAAAAAAATTCAAGATGAAATAGAGCGTTGAACAAAGTAGAATTATTCCACTTAACTTTGTAATGCAACAGTAATAACAAGATGGTTAGGGTATATACATACAGAATCATGAGCAATACAATCATCTACCAAAACACATTTATAAAACCATGTTTGAAGAACTAGAAATGGATAGTTCTGAGACTACACCTTAACAATGCATTAAATTAAGCATTCATCATGTGGTAATCCTTCGTGTATTCCACTTAAATATGTTAAAAGCAACAAGACTAAGAAATGCAACAATATGTCTATAAACTTGCACACTCATACTGAATCACAAGAACTGAAAGAGAGAATAAGTAATTTTTAAGTTTAATGCATTTAACAGAATTTAATTTAATGTAACATCATACTACATTACAAGAAGATGGTAATATAGTATGATGTTCATCAAGATTGACCTTAGATTCTTCTATGATGTTAATTAGTCAAATTCTTGTATTTGTGACTATAACAGTGATGTGTATGGGAAAGGGTATTGATGTAAGGGAAAAGCCTATTCTGAAAAGAGGCCAAACTTGGATGATGAGGAAGAAGGGTGGAAAGAAAGGAGCTACCTCATCATAGGCCTCTATAGCCCCTGCATAGAGTACACCCATTGCTACAACACTGTTAGCCCCTGTTTCCAATGTACCTATGCAAACTTCATCAAATATTGTAGGAGGAGGAGATGAAACACCACCTGAGAAGGTATAGGACATAAAATCCACTTGTGCATCTATTCCCTTACCTCACATAGACCTAATTGCAGAGGATGACACTAAAAAATAGAGTTTCAAAATTCCAGAGGATGAAGGAGCTCACAAATAAGGAGCCCAAGAAAATGGAACTCAGGAACAAGGAGCCTAGGAGGAAGAGACAAAGAGTCTTCATGGGGCTATTGATCATAGGGAAGAAGCAACACAAGATCATCCATCCTCAAGCTTATGTTATAGAAAGGTACTTAAATTTCCTTTCTCAAAACCAACTTAAACTGTTAGTCCACCTGTTAAGAGAACTTTGTTTGTAAATTATGAATCATTGAAAATTGCCACTCGAGTCCTTTCCACTCCAACATAGTTGGAGGAAACTTTGGGGAGAAAGAGAAAGAGAGAATCATAAATACACCCTTCAAGGGAGGTAGTAACATAGCTACTCAAGACCCAACCTACCCCAAAGGCCAAGAAACTGAGGACGACCTCTAACTTTGTTGAGGATGAACAGACATGACATGTGTTCTTTGAATTGGATCAGCCCATATTGCAGAAGGGTCCTAATACAACTACATGAACTGATTTCCACATAACAAGGATGAATATAGGCAATACCCAAATATGATCAAGAAATGATAATCTTGGGTTATGACATTGTGCTTCTACCTGCTAGATAGATTTCTCTAGGTTATGGCAATTTATACGAGATTATTAGAATGATCTTAAGCTAATATTATACCTCAATAGACACCAGACTTCCCTGGTGGAGACAAAAGAAATCACCGAGCACCTCAAAGAAGGATTTTATCTTAACCAACAAGCATTGGTTCTACAAGAAAACTCTAGCAGACTCTAACAATCTAGCAAGGTTAATATAGCAGAATGAGAATAATATGGCAAAATAAATATTCAACTTGATATGGTAACTGTTAGTTTGTGAGATGACTAGCATTGATGTAATGAATATTATACATACTCTTCAATAATGTTCCAATACAAACTAGAAGATAAAATCAATTAACAACACTATATTTCCTCAGACCATTACAATGAAGTAGCAAACTTCTAATAGAAAACTCTGTGCAATCTTTCTGTATGAATGTTTTAGATTACTCTCTATAAAATGAAAAAATCAATTCATTAACACTTCTAAAATGAGACCTGACTTTCAGTTAAGTCCCTCTTTAATGCTATCTAACAACTTACCAAATACAACCAGTGCTATTTTCATGAGAACCAACCAGTTGAATATTCTTGAATTGATGTCATCTTGCTTTGACAACATATTTCATTGATCAAGCTGGTATATGCTATAATATGTCAATTTTAGCCTTTTAGGCTTCCAACCATCATTAGTTTGTAGGAGTTTGTAATGTGCTATGTAAAATCTACTCTACGATTGCTTATTAAGAAGCTATTGGACTATCCAGTTCTAGCATGCCTGAATTGAACATAAATGTTGAATAGAAAGTAGGATAGCTAAATTTTTTAGAATGGTGAAAGTTTTCATCGATCAAGTTTTCATTCGAAGGTAATCAAATTTCTCCCTTAAGTGGCTGACTTGGGCATTTCAATCAATTGTAATTCATTTACGTCTACTCAATAACAAATCACATTTCATTTCCTTCCATCCATAGTTTGTTTTGGCAAACCAAGTTGTTTGGATTTTCATTTTAGTGAAGTCAAATTTTTTTCATTATCTAAGAATATATTTGATAAACAAAAACTATGTTTGATAAAAAATCATCAACCATAAATAATCATAAATAATCATCAATGAAAACACAATTGTATCAGTGTATGTGAACAAGTATGATAATGTTTCAACTCATGATAAAGTTTGATAAAGTATGTAGATAATAACTAAAATCCACCATATGTGGCTGCAATCCAGTCCACTCTCTCATCCTCAGTCATCAACAAGAACCCTTTGGCTCTTTCATGTTCACCCACGAAGGTGTCATATACCCTCAATAATACAACTCGACTCAATTCAGGGATGGATTTGAGAGCGGCATATGTGCCCATCAAAGCATTGTCATGATCAGATATATCAATTTTGTGAAGGTGAACATTGCTCATGCCCTCTTTTATTTTCTTCATTGTTTCACACATGGCATCCAAGGAAGCAGCCATACTTGCCTTCCTCCTCTTTCCCACCCTTGTGACTAGTCATGCAGGAGTTCCTCTAGCACTTGTAGTTGTAGTGGATTGATTGGAAGGATAAGGGTCTTCATCCAAATCAACAACACTATCAAGATGTATACTGAAACCAATATCCTCTTCATTATGCACATTGAATGGTTCTTACATACGGTTCCCTTCTTCAGTCTAAAGGGTTGTCGTAGCTGCATTACCTTCAGCAATGTCATTACCCACAATTGCACCCAATTCATTGAAGTATTGGAAGGGCTGCCTCTTATACACTTTGTATTTTTGAACTCTCTTCTCTGCATGTTGGCATAAATAAATTGATTAGGTTCTTTGTCTTTCATTATTAACTTTAAAAGAATGCAATATCATTTCCATCAAAATAGTAGAGAGATCACCCTACCTTCAGAAGCTCATCCTACACGCTATCCTCAACATCCACGCACTGAGTTACCTCATTCCAAGTGAAACCACTTGTATTTCTTAGCTCTTTCATCACTCTATATGCAAGCTTCTAGGTTTTCAGCTTATTTTGAAGTTGTCCTTTGATAGATTGAGGTTCATATCAGTGTTGAACCACCTCTGAACAGCAAACTGCACTTCTTTTTTGAAGCCTCCATCACATTTTTTTCCTAGCTGTACTTGCTCAAGGAGCAAGTCTAGAAACTTGTGTTCCATTACTTTGTCCACATTATCTTCTTTGAGGAAGGAGATATTTGGCTCATGTTACCAATTTCATCCATGCTCATCATTAATTATGTGTATGCCATGCTGTGTATACAAATTGTTGTTAATGGTATAAACATTGACCCATAAAAAACCAATACTTCCATATAGAAATAGAAGAAAAAGGAAACCATCATGTATATCAAAGTATCTTCATACATCAGTTTAATCAAATAAAACACATTGACCCATAAAACTCTAATACTTCCAGATAGAAATATAAGAAAAAGGAAACCATCATGTATATCAAAGTATCTTCATACATCAGTTTACTAAAATAAAACACATTGACCCATACAAGTCCAATACTTCCGGATAAAAACATAAGAAAAAGGAAACCATCATGTTTATGAAAGTATCTTCATACATCAGTTTACTCAAATAAAACACATTGACCCATACAAGTCCAATACTTGTAGAGAAAAACATAAGAAAAAGGAAACCATCATGTAGTCTTGACTCATAAAAGAACAACTATTCTCGGGATTTGTACTCTTCCCACATTCTATTTGCTATATCATCTCGGAACTGTGCCCACTATTCTCTATCACACTGAGACAACCCATATGTCTCTAGAATTGGTACATCTATCCCATCATGATCATCTTCCTCTTCGGTGACAATTTCTCATGGAATGCCATCCTCTAACATAATGTAGTTGTGTAGTATGAAACATGCTAATACAATATGGGCTTCTATCATGATAGGATAAGATGTGGCATGCCTTAGGATATGGGTTTCATCAATAGCTCCAACACAATCCTATATGATATGATACAACCATCAATTCTACGGTCAACCAATAATATGATAAGGATAAAAACCATACAAGAAATTTGTAACAACACAAGAATTACCTTCAAGAATGGATCAATATGTTCGTTCCCACTAATTTTAGGAGTGTTTGGACTAGGTGGTATAAAGAAATCCTTGTAGAGTCCTAAGATAGCCCTCAACACCTTATGGAAGTATCAGCTGATTGTCTCTCCCTAGTGCCCAAAGTTGTGGGCAATCTTGCGGTTCCTCAAATTGTGGCCAAGGGTGTGGAGGAACATCACAAGTTGTTCTTCTAACATCAAGTGTATTGTATCTGTCAAGGTTCCTTCCAGCCTTAGGATAGTAGCTAGATGAAAGAAGGCTCCCCTACTCATGTGAATCTGATCATGATAATCCACATCGCTAGAATGAATAACCCTCTATAAAAAGAATTTCCTTTTCTTTTTTGTTTACCCATTTGTGCACTACCTTCTCGGGCCACCACTACTGTGGCTATGATAACACAAGCAATAAGATTTGTGAGAAGATGAAAATATGTGGTCTCCATAGCTACCCATCCTAGAACATCAATATTCTTAATAGGATCCATCAATGGCCTGAAATATGGACAAACACAATGATTTGAGAAAGGATATATCCAGTATGAAGCACAAAGGTAAAGCATATAGTAGTACATAATATTGTAGTACTTAGTCATCAGATGTAGAAGGTAGGCTGGTTAGATATATTGTCATACTATATTTGTACATAGGCATTTATTACTTATGCTAATGATGGAATAAGGGTTCTACTTATGTCTAAGTACTGACTTACAATTAAGTTAAACATTTCATTCTTCCAATAGCTTATCCTTTAAACTCGAAGACTAGTACAAACATGATGCCAACTGTAGAACTGTTAACACTGATTATGATCAATGTTAACACCATTAAGACCCCATTTGGTTGTAGGAATTGGGTTAACACTTCATGGTGTTAACACTGATTATAATCAAAAAGTATAATAAGTAACCTACTGTTGTAAGGTCCATTTTTAAGACAACAATAGTTTTTAAGAAACTGATTGTGCATTTGTTAGTGCTGTAATGCAAGATCAAGTAAGGGGTTACATCATTCAATAATAGTTAGAATTTTCATGGAATGATGTAACCCCTCTCTTGATCTTGCATTAAAACACTAAAAAATGCACAATCATCTACCAAATGCATGAAGCAATCAGTTCAGCTCAATAAAAAAGGACAGAGTAGTGATTTTATTAACAATTGGTGATACCTAATCATATTAAATGACTCAGAGACACAATTAAAGCATAAAATGTTACTTGTGTCTCTGAGTTATTTAATATGATTATGTATCACCACTTGTTAAGAAAATCATGTGAATAATTTAATGTTGCAGACAACTGATTATGTATCACTACTCTGTCCTTTTTTATTGAACTGAACTAATTGCTTGATGTATTTACTCGATTATTTCTGATTGCCTTCACTATTTAATATTTCTTGATGGATTGACTAGTATTATTCTAGATTCCACACACTTGTGATAATGAATAATTTGTGTTGTATAGAGCTTGGTCTAGATGGACCACTATTACAAAGGTGACTCATTTTGGCTATTAAATAGCTTTGGAGATCAATAGGCATGTAAAAAATTAAACACCATTGCATCCCAAGCTTGAGATCAAACACAAACAACAATAAACTGAGATCAGGTGTCTGCAACATTAAACTATTCACATGATTTTCTTAACAAGTGGTGATACATAATCATATTAATTAAATGACTAAGAGACACAAGTAACATTTTATGCTTTACTTGTGTCTCTGAGTCATTTAATATGATTATGTATCACCACTTAAGAAAATCATGTGAATAGCTTAATGTTGTAGACACCTGATTATGTATCAGTACTCTATCCTTTTTTATTGAACTGAACTGATTGGTTCATGTATGAGTTCAGAAATATTTCATAAAACAAAATCATTACCAAGAAAAACAAGATCAATTTGCCACAACCTATAGAAATTTAACTGTTAACAAGGTTTCCAATGGAAGGTTAGAGCAACATTATCTAGTGTTCTTTCATAAATGATGACAAAAGCTTCCCAATGGAATGTTAGAGCAGCATTAATTAGTCTTATTTTATAAATGATAACAAAAGCTGATATTGACAAACACAAAATCCACTGCATAGCATACTTAATTTCAGTCCCTAAATATCTCTTTTCATAGAACTTTAATATACAACAGTCAAAAGATAAATGTTTTTGGGGGGCATATTGTGGCCCCTTTCCCCAATAAATGAGAAAAGTTAGACAATGTTTCAAGTAAAATATTCAACTCTTAGTTCCTAGACAATCAGACATCCAACTTGTGATCATAACAACCAAATTGCATAAGCGGAGCACTACACCAAAGGGAGAAAAATAAAAGTCCTACCCTACAATTGAACCAAAGAGCTAAATTATGAAGGAAATAATTTCTCTTTTCATTCAGAAGTGATTTTCTTCCCAAACCCAGCATATAGTTTTCCACAATACTGCACTCTCCAAGTGTGCTTGTAATTCTTCAACAACAATGAAGAAAAGGGAAAAAAACTTATGAGAAAGGAATATCAAATAACTGGATAAATAAATACAAGAGTTTGGTCTTGATAGTACAAGCTAATTTTGAATGGTTTGAAGAGATGTGAACTCCTTGCTAATTGGGGTGCAGGCTTGGGCTCTTTCTTTCCTTGCCTAAATTGGCGATAGAATCCTCTTGTTTAGCATTATGCTCAGGCAATTAGCTACTTAATGATGCAACTTTCTATTTCTTGGAGCTTCATATGAAGCACTTTTTTTCAATTTACAAAGCAAAATATAAATATCAGATGCTGATGGTGAGGTGGACCTGGAGCTCAGACTTTGAGAAAAACCCTAAAAAAATTGGGTTTCAATTATATGGTGGAGGTTCTAATAATACAAGGTATGTCTTATACTTGCCTAATACAAGCTTCAATTTCACTTAGAAATTGTATAAGCTTTTCTAGTTTCATTATACAAGCTTTAATGATTTTGCAAGATTTTCTTGTTTCATCATCAAAACTAAACTAAGATCTTCTTGTTTCATCATCAAAACTTTAAACTCCTTTAAGGGGATGTATATAGTAGTGTTGTTTCTCACATGAAGATCACATTTTTTTTCTTGTAAAAGTTTCAGTTTAATGAAATATGGAAATTTAACCTAATCTTGTCTTGAGACTCTTCTTGTTTTAGTACTGTGCATTGAGTATTCAAAAATACCTTGAATTACTGAATATGAGGGTTGAGAAATAGTTATCAATAGCCCTAGTCTATGTCAAAGATACAAGAGACTGAGAGCACCTATTATCAAACATGAAAATATATGTTGATTATATAATTATACAATAATCCTCAATGGGAATGAAGAGGTTATGACAGTGTGTAAGAGTTTTAAGAAAAATGAAATCTTGGAAGAGGATGAAATGGACGTTATTCATTTCAACTTAACAAGAAAAACAATTAGATAGTTTCAATGAGTACATATTAACAAAGCACATCTAATAGTTTCTCTATGGTTGGTTCCAAGTCTAGAAGCAATTTCTAAAAGAAGATTTTACAGTTATAATATTTTCTAATCAGTAGAGCCAGATGAAGCAATATCCCCTTTGCAAGGGAAACTGTGATTAGACAATGGCTTGCTCTGCACTTTTTCTTCCCTCCTCTTCCTATGGTTCCAAGCAATATCAGGTATTATTTGTTTTGCTCTTCATCTCAAGCTTTCCATAAGTGAGCTGTGATTTTCAATAAATTGCAAAAATGGAACATCCCCAAACAGAGAATTATGGTAGAAAAAGATAAATCTTGCAAAAAAAGTATTCATGGACCTTTTTGGCAGTGAGTTGAGATTTTTAATGGAACAGACAAATTGAGCATACACAACTGCAAAGCAATGCTACAAAAAATAGCTTCTTCTAGATCAATTTTGTAATCCCAATTAGCAGGAAGTTGAATTGTTCAAATAGACTAAAATTGTTAGTGAAAATCTTTGACTGGATACAAATTGAAGATGAAGAGTTATGGGTGGTTAGGAGAAATGACCCAAAAGAAAGCATGATTTTGGTTAATTTTATAATGCTAAGTAATTTTTTTTTAATGGTTTTGATATCAATATAACAACTGGAACCTTGTGTTGCCCTTAAGAATAGAAAAACAAAAAATCTTGAATGGTAAAATTGATTTTTCCCACAAAAGGGAGTGTTTATATGGAGTTTCTTTGCTTGCACTGGAATGCAATTTATTTGTAGCATAGTTTTGATAAAAAGTTAGAAGGTGAGAAAATATTGGCAGAAAGACAAATTAGAAGCATTCTCTACCAGGATATACGATTTAGTGAAAACTCGAAAAAAACACTAATATGGGAAGGATTCTTGTACTTCTTGAAAAGAAGATTTAGAGAGCCATACTCTTCCAAGTTCCAACAGAGGCTTATTAACTTGAAGTGTGGAAATTTAATGAAATTCTTGGTAACTACTTCTTTGTTTAATAAGATTTAATCTCAGTGGAAAAATATAAATAATATAGACACAAAAACCCAGATGTTTAATCTTCAGTGCATCTATATTATCTGTGTTCATGTTACCAATCTCATTTTTATGCCTTGCAAGTAGGCAAGCATGAACACGAGAATAATTTTAACAAGAAATCTTGAGAGGAGAAGCATTTCAAACTAGAATGTGGATGCAAAGCTAGCTACAACACAAAGTATTCATTATCACAAGTATTCATTACTTAATTCTAAACCCTGCTGTGAGAACGGAGAGGCGCTTGAAACCCTCAAGTCTATGAAAATGAATAATACATACACGGACCCGATGATCAAACAAAACCCCAAAATAAAAGCCGGAAGATGACGGACCTAACAAAATTATTAAATTTGATTCATAAATTTCCAAAACTGAAAGATGAAATGAAATTCCACCTCCTGACTAGGAAGATAGTACCACCCGTTTTAGGACCTAAACCAGGTTTTCAGTGACATAACCCAAATTGTATATTGAAGTTCCAAACACTGGATTTTCTCGAAAAGTGGAAGTCTCACTGCTAATTCCGCCTAAATTCCAACAAACAAACAGGGCCTAGGGTTTTATTGAGGTTTTGTTTTGTTTTTTAGGTAATGTTGTGAAAAGACGTGGTGGGCACTGGTTTAAATGAAGACTCTGAGTTGAAAAGGATTGTAGAAATTGTTTAGCAAGCTTGATTGTGGTTTGGGGATGGATTTGGGCAATAAATTGTTGACTAGATTACTTTTCATTGTATCTCTTAGCTTTGGAGAGGAGTAAAAAGCATTGAATTTCACTCTGCTTCTCAGTTTCATCTTAGAACATCGAGTCTTTAGAGAAATTATAAGCTACAATATTCACATATTAACAAAGTATGTTACACAATTTTTACTTTCCAATTAGATCGTATCTTTTGTGTATATCACTGATGCATATGGGCATTTTTTAATGGTAGAAAGTGGTTGAGAGAAATTATTTCAGAGTGTATAGCAAAATATATTTTTATCTTTTATTTCATTTTTAACAATCATTTATATGTCAAAATAATAATATCTAATAATAATATATTTTTCAAATAAATAAAATAGTTCTATGTTAATATCTTTTAATGTATTTTAAATAGATACATTTTAGATATTTATACTAGTTAAATATTTTTTGATAAGAATTTTACAAAGTGGAAAAACAATTTAAAGTATTTATTATTTTATTAAGATAAGTTTTAAAACATGGGTGATTATAGAGAAAATAAATATATATTGTGATAAACTGAGAGTGTTATTTGTTCTCAAAATTATAACTTTAGAATATAATTTTGATTATTCATTCTAGGAATATAAAATTAAGTTAAAATTATTTTCAATTTGTCATTGAATTCCATGTGACTTTGATTAATTGATAAAAATAAGAATTCTAATATTATTTTGTCTCTATTTGATTCAAGAAAGAATTCCTATGAGATCTTGGTAGGATATACTAGCACAAAATGATCATATCATTGCATTACGTTGTTGAGATTGATATCTTGTATATTATGTACAATTCCTATAATTTAAATTATAATATTTAAATATGTGCATCCAAAAAATGCAAGAATGTATTAATTATATAGGTTGGACATTCATGGGGACCAATTGAAATTGGACAAATATTTAATATGATAAAAAATTAGTATGAAAAGATAAAAATTAAATATAAAAATATAAAGCAGAGGGAGGGGGAAGGGGGGGAAAGGGAAGAGGGGGAATGATTTTATAAACTCATGATTTATATAATACTTGGTGTGGTCACGACAAGAGGGTCCAAATAAGGACTATCCAAATCATGCAACATGAGTCACACAATGGAAGCAATAACAAGGAGTAGAGAGAAAACCATATCCAATGTTCACATTATTAGAAATTCAATTATAATTGGTCAGCAACATGCAAGCTTACAAAATAGGCATATCGACCTAATTACAAATATTATCCAGACTATCCCTTTTGTGAATCTTAGATATTATCATTCCTAATAGCTACTAACTTAAGGAACAAGTAAAACAATATATAGATGTTCGAAACAAAAAAGTCAGTCAAGAAAGATCATATTCTCCAAGGTGAGGAAAAGGCAACATGTAGATATAGGTCAGGACCCAAATCATGAAGAAAACCTCTAGCAAGATGTGAAATGAAGCATGATCCCATAGGTAGGTCAGCCAAGAGTCTAGGAACATTGAACGATGCACAAAATAGATTCGCAAACTGTGGAAATGGTTCACAAGATTAAAAAAATCCAACAATCGAGAGACATAAAGAAAAAAATAGGTCCAAACCAAAATCAAAGAGATCTCCACAAAGAAGAAATTGATTGAGATGCAAACCCAGACAAAGGTCAAGCATAACACTAGAAACATGCCACGAGTTCTACAAGTGTAAATGAACTGACAAAAAGGAATACCGCAACAAACACATAAATTGACTAAACAAGAACAACTGAAAGAAAATATTTTTGGTTGATGCAACATTTCCGTGAAACCAAGGATGCTCCTGCATCAATACTATAAGATGTATTTTGGAAAGTTTGTTTCTATAAAAGAAATAACATGAATATTGTTTAAGGTTGGTTATCATAAGCTTTGTATTGTTAGCTAAAGTTGATTGAAAAAATCTTGTAGAATGCATATATGAGGAGAGGAAGCATGGATTGATATACATCAAGTAGATGATTGCAATTTTCTAGTTCATGTGGATCTCTATTAGGGAGATTTATATTTTAAATTTTTTATATAGAGACATTGCTAGTGTATAATAATCTTGTCCTTAAGGTTATACATTAAGTTGTGTGTAGTACGTTTTGAGACTAGTTTTTTTCTTTGAGAGGGTTTTTCTAAGGTACATCTAATATCATATTGCTTTATATTATTATGTGATATACACTTCAAAATTGACTTAAGAGATTTAATTAAATATGAGTAATTTAATTAATGATTCTCTATCATTCTACTTTATAAATAAATTCTTTAATTTATAAATATATACTTCATTTTGCTTAATTATTCTTATCCTAAGTTAATTATTTTCCTAGCCCACTCCATCTCACCTCATCTCTCCACATCAACCACCGCTTTAGAATGTGGAAAAGATAATAAAATAATCTTAATTTCTAAATTATTGATTTATCATCAGCAACCAAACTAGTGGCATGATGCAGGAGCATCCTGGGTGTAAGAGAAATCTTGCATCACCCAAAAATATTTCTATTTTTGTATTCAATAAGGGCTATCTTATGCAGAGATGCTATTTATGGAAACTTGCTATTTTTAATAAGCTGGTGTTACAATCTTGGAATGTTCTAATTTTACATGTGGAGGTTCATCTCAGTCATATCAGCCTGCCAGCAAAGTTTCATGGCTAGATCAGGTCTAGTTTTGAAGATATTGAAGATTTTCGGTATTGGCAGTAGGGTACAGAAACTTTGAACTCAGTTTTGAAGGCTTTAGAGGCCCTAGATGAGGTTGAAAATTTGGGTGATAGGTGCTTGTGCCAATCAAGCGTGTAGGGTGCTTCGTGGCATTTCTGAAATGGGGTTATAATAGTCAATTGGGTCAACTGGCGATGACTTATGGTCTCTGGAAGTCGGGCCACCTGAAATGGTAGAAAATAATTTTCCTTCAAAATTTCTGTTTGGGTTTCAAAAGTTATTTTGAGCTGACTTTGATGTAATAAATTGAAAAATAAAATAATTCTAAGTTTGGTCGGCCCTTAGGGCTAAATTTCTGGAACCTTCTCGGGCGGTGGAAAAATGCCTATATAAAGAAGGCCCGTAGTGTTGTCTAGGGTAGTTCTGGGTAGTAGATCTGGGTATTGATTCGAGGCTTTGTCCTACAAAATATTGTAAGGGAATGCCCATGTGGCTTTGCATATTGTAATTTTGAAAGTTTGTAATTCCACATTTGTGGAGATAATAAGAAGCCAATTTTTTTATTCTTGATTATTGTTGTTGTTTCTCTATTTCTGTTATGTGTTTGTGGTATTAAGGGGAGCACCCTTCATCACAGCATGTCTCCAATACTCTCTTAATTTTAACTAAATTGGCCTCATGTCTCCAATATTCTCTTATTTCAACAAACCTAGACACATGTATCCAATTTTATCATGCATCGACCACTTGGCTTCTTGTAGCTTTTGAGAGAATATTTCCACTTCTTTCTCCATATCTCAACCTTTAATTTCTTCAGGTCGAATCTGCACTATTGATTCCTGCCACCTAGGTTCTAGCCCTAAAAATTCTATAAATAGGTTTCATTTAGAGCATTTAAGTTTTGCATACATTCCACTCATCACACACATTTGCATACACATTAGACAACTTACTAATCTTAACATTAGCTTCATAGTAGTTAGTTTGAAGTATTATAGTTCTTAGATCATTATTTTAATCATGTATTTAAGTTTAATTGTCATGATATCATAGCACATCTCATAGTAGATCATTGTATATGTTCATCATTTCAACCATGTATTCTATAGAATCATATTATCATTCTTCAAGTTGTCATATTAATATCCACACGTGCATCTGAGAGAGAAATACAATGACCAAAAAGATCTTTGAAGATAGAGGACAATGAGACACCATTAAAACTAATGTCTTTAGCTCTTTTTTATTTCTTTGGATTTAATTAGTTTTTGATAACGTTTCACTGGTATATTAGTGTTGGCATTAAGTATGATTGTCATCAGTGACAACACTTATTTAGACTCTGCATGCTTACTGAGCAGAACAGTGCTTACCGAGCAGGGTAGTGCTTACCGAGCAGAACAATGCTTACCGAGAAAAACAGTGCTTACCTAGCAGAACAGTGCTTACCAAGCATAATAGTGCTTACTGAGCAAAATAGTGCTTACCGAGCAGAATAGTGCTTACTAAGTAGAACAATGCTTACCGAGCAGGATAGTGCTTACTGAGCAAGACAGTGTTTACCGATTGACACTATATCTATCGAGTCTCCACTATATACCGTGTTTGAAACTACAACCAAGTGGTTAGTATGGACTGTGCCTCCACTTCTACCGAGTGCATGATGATGCTGAGTAACGTAGTGGATGCCGAGTATCAGAAAGTCACCGAGTTAGTTTGCAGTAACTGAGTCACTATACTTGGGCCGACTCAGTAATATTTGTGTTAGCTTGTTTAAGAGCTGACTTTGTAATTATGTTGTAATTGTTTTAGATTGATATATAAACAATATTTTATATCATATCCAAAGAGAAGAAAAATAAGGAAGTATGAAAAAGAGAGAAAGGTAGAGATAAGTGAATTACAAAGGGCTACAACAGTATAAGAAGTAGCAAAGGTCTATCCATCACAGAAGGTGATCAGTACATCAGAGAATCTCAATCAGCAAGTACAGTTGCAAGTAAGAGATCTACTGTTTCATCCTAACAGGTGAATCAGCTTGAAATCCTTTAACCGGGTAGACTTAACAGTCTTTGTAAAATCTCTTAACCGAGTGCATACTTCATTGTATGTTTGTAAATCCTCTAACAAGGTGGACCTAGCAGTCCTTATTGCTCCTAACAGGGTAGATCATCAGAAGTGATCATTGTAAGCCTTAACCGGAAAACTTTATACTGTAGTATTGAAGTTTTGTGGGTATCATCCCCACCCCAGTTTTACTTTCTACTTGGAAGGTTTCTGGGTCACCAAATCTCTGTGTTCAAAGTGTTATGAATGTTTTATTCTTTCTATTACTCATGCATGCAGTCAGATTATCAATCTAATATTATTAAGATCTAAATCTGTTAAAAGTTTTGAAGTTACTGATTCACCCCTCCCCTCTTAGTAACCTAGATAGTCTTAAATATTTCCAACAATTTGTATCAGAGCTCCGTGGTTCTCAGAATAAAGTTTGATAGCTTGAGAAAAGATTTAGGACAATGGAGATATTCAGACTTAACAAAGTAATTGAGAATGAAAAGCTAGATTTGGAAATGGCCATAACTCAACTCAAAGAAGCAAGAGAGCATCTTTCCCTTTCCCTAAAAAGAAGGAAGGAACTTGCAAATTAGATCAATGACCACCAGTATGTTGAAGAAAAGATTGAAGACTTTTTTCCTTCAAGCAGCTCAGATGAAGCAAACAATGCAATCAAAGAACTTCTAGAAAAGAGTGGATCTCTGCAAGAAGAAGTGAGAAAATTGAAAAGAGAACAGGAAATTCAGTCAACAAGATTCTGTGAAATCTTGGAACAAAGAAACAAGATGAAAGATGAAATAGATGGAAAGAACAATGAAATCCAGAATAAAAATCTTCAGCTAGAAAACCTTATTGATCAAATCTCCAATGCAAATGAAGAAATCTTGACTCTGAGATCAGAAAATGAAAATATAAGAGAGGAGCTGAGATCTGAAAAGCAAATCAATTTAAGAGTGATGAGTGACCTAGATGCTGAAAGGAAAATCAATGAGAGAATGTTGAAATCTCAAGAAGATATGAATCAGGTGTATGAACGAAACCTTCATAGGCAAAAAGGAAAAGCAGGACTTGGATACAAAGAGGAAGGTGAATCCTCTAAACAAGGTACTCAAAAGAATTAGAAACCTACCTGTAATCACCATGGAAAAATTGGTCATACTTCAAAAAAATGTTGGAGCAATGGAAAAGGAAAATTTAATGGAAAATGCTACAATTGCAATCAGCTTGGTCATAAAGCAAATGAATGCAAGGAGAAACCAAGATTTGAAGGCAAATGTCACAAATGTAGCAAACAAGGTCATAAGGCATCAGAATGCAGAACTAAAACACCCAATCTAGCGGAACAAATTATTAAAGCAATGTTTGGTTGGGATTACAACACTTGGTGTACATGTCATTACTGTGGAGAATATGGACACATTGGCATGAATTATGTAAGGCACCACTTGAGAAAAAGGGATTCTACCATAAGATGTTATAATTGCACTAAGCTTGGTCACATAGCTAAAAACTACATGAATTTAGGCAAAGCTGAAGATGAAAAGAAAGCAAAAGCAAATAGCATTAGGAAGTAGATGAGATAGCAGTGGATTCCTAAACCTACCGAGCGAACCAGTCCAAGTAATGTAGTCACTCATGAAGGGAGTGACTCTATGAACTCTAACTAGTCTCCAAGAAAGCACTGGAACTGTATCTTCATAGACATATTCCAAAACAGTTCCTGAACTAAAAGGAAGACAGATCCAAATCAATATGCGAGATACAACAGGATCACAAGAAGGTTGGTATCAGTTACCACCGAGCAAGGTCAGGAGTAACCTAATTTCATTTGGTTACCGAGTAAGGTCGGAGAAGTATGAATTCGTATGTTCTTTGAGTTGTAGAATCTTCATCAAGCATTTAATGCATAGTGGATGACAGTGTGTCGAATTCAATACCCTAATTCCTATGGAGCATTAATGACAAAGTTTTAACAAAAAGCATGAAATCAAGTTCATTCTTCACTATGAATATCAACATTTTGGGAAAAGAAATTTCTAGTGCGATCAAGCGATTCAAAGAAAAATTTTAAAACATAAATTTTTCTACTGTGCTACCATGGCTTCATCCAGCACCAAAGTAAAGAAAGGTTTAGAAATGTTAGCTCATGGAGAATGGAAAGCACCAGATTTCAAACTCATGCCCATAGTTGCAGAAACCTAGATCCGAGTGGAGCTCGGTCTCAAATTCCTCCAAAGGTACTTCTTGTAAATGACATTTGCAGTCATTTTAAAGGTACAATTCAAGAACTTGGAACCCTAGAGATAGATGTTGTTCATGATGAACTGTGTGTTGATGGTGTTCTCAAACCGGGACATAAACATTTGGAAGAAAAGGGTTTAACACATATCACCTACTTGCCTCGGGGTTTCCAGATAAAATGGATAAGATATATTCTAAGCCAAGTACATGAAGGTAAAATTTGGCTTGAGCAACTAGTGGAAATAACAAAGAAGATGATTCACCAAATCACTAGTCTTCCCATGCTTGCCTAGGCTAAATCTACAAAAACCCTAGGTCGGGTAGAGCTAGAAAAGAAAACCCTAGCCGAATGGGATGGTAGAGGTATGAAATTTAACAATATTACCGATGTAGAACTAAAATTTGGCACATATGTAATAGTACACAAGATATACAGTTCAAGTCAGCAGAATAGTGTTCCGTGTGAAGCAGTTGACCTAGCTTATAAAATTGTGAAGAACAATCTATCATTTGACCTAGCAGATCTTTTGTTGAAACAGTTCAACAAGAACATGGAGAGCATCCAAACCTCAAAGAACAATCCATGTAAGTTTGGCTCACTATTGGTTTGTTTATTTTTCTATGCTCAAAAGATTTTCCCATCAAAAGGCACAATGAAATGGAGAAAGGATGTACCTATTCTTTATCAGATAAATGAGTATATTGCAGAAATGGATGAGAATTTTACAAGCATAATGGATAACTATTTTGAATCTTTTAAGGAGAAGATGAATAACAGATTCTGAATTCCACTAAAACTGGTGGAAGATTATAAAGATGATATTTGTTTCATGGTTGATTGTGATAGAGTATACATTCAGGCAGTAAGGCCCAGGATTGTATGGGTGAAACCTCTTCCTTATGAGGTAAACATTGATGAAACAAAGGATATAATTGAAGCCCTAGTAAATCAACCTGTTGATCCAAAGGATCCATACTTTGGAACATATGATGAAGCTAAGATAAGAATTGAGCTAAGCATAAAACTTCCACAGGTGGTTAACAAAGGTAGAAAAATGATGGCCAAGATGCAATCTAGCACATCTCTAATGTTAACCGAGGGCATAGGAGAAGATATTGTAGAAGAAGAAGAAAAGGATGAGAATAAAGAAGAACAAGTGCCTGTAAAGAAGAAAGGAAAGGTAACTATCACCAAGGAACCCACTACAGTATTCACAAGGAAAAGATCAAGGGGCAAGGCAGGTAAAATCAATGATGATATAGTACTCAAAAGGCCTCCTCCCTCATTTGAACAAAAGATTAAGGATTTAAGAGAAGGATCTGGAATTGCAAATTTCAAATCTCTCAAATATGAAATTAAATCAAAGGCAGAGCAATAGGAAATAGAAGATGCTGTCATTAAGAAAATGGGAAAATGGAAGTACTCACTTGATGATATGGCTTCTCAAATTCCAGGTGTTCTATTGGATAAAGTAAAGATGAGATGGTCCAATGCAAGACAAACTATCAAGGACATATATGCTCAAACCTTAAGACAGTTAATGCCAAGTTTGAAAGATGATGAAATAAATAAGGCATTGATAGAAAATGAGCGCAAGATGACACTAAAATTCAATAGTTGTTTAATTTTGATCAAAGATATAGAGTCGGTTGTGAAGAGTGAAAATTTTACTTGGAAAAACATCTATCATCTTCACAAACTGAGTACTAAAACTGTGATAATCAAAGATATTGAAGATGACAGCGATGAAGAAGAAGAAGAAGAAACAGTTCAGATTGATAATGTTGTGACAGAGGAAGCAGGGATAGAAGCTATTCAGGAAGCTAAGAAGAATGTTGAGGAAGATGATCCAGTTCAGATAGATGCAAAGGTAATTGCCTCACTTCCCCACTCTCCAATAAAAATTGCTACATCTAGCCCGAAGAAAACTTCAAGTGTGATTGTAACAACTCCCTCAGATACATCAAATGTCCAATCATCACTAGCACAACTCAATGTATCAATGATAGAAGTGGCTACCACTTCATCTACCGAGCTTCAGCCTCCTTCTTCCATTGAGTTGTAGTCTTCTGTACCTTCTTCAAATTTGAGTTTTTTTAGTAGTAAGTACTTCAGATTCTACAGTTGTAAATACTTCAATTTTTGATTTATCAAGTATTCCAGTTGGCATCCCATCAGTCAGAAGTTTATCAGTTTTCACTACTAGTCCTACTGTGTCTACAATAATTTCTACTACAAAGGCATTTAGTATAAAGACTCAACCGAGTACAAAATTTCTGAGTAAGAGTGTAGTAGAAGGTATAGATCTAGATGAGGAGATACAAATTCCCCAGCTAGATTTTGCAAACCTCACTGCAGATCAAATGCAAATAGTTGGTGAACTCCTCCAGAAGAAAGAAAAGCAGAAGAAACTAAAAGAAGAAAGAGATAAGGAATATAAGATCATTGAGGATGCCAAGAACATTTTGACAGAAGCTATAGGTGTTAAAGTTGATTCCTCTCAACACATTTTGTTGCAGTTGGTAGAAGCAATTAACAGGTTTAATGATGATTCCTCTGGAACAAACAAGTTTCTTGAAAAGGCTAAGAAGAAGTTTGAAAATGAAGTGCTTGAGCACATTGCTCAACAAATAGCTATCAATCAGGCAGGGTTATCTTTAGTTTTGACTAGCATTGAGTCCTCCTATTCCAAGGTAACATCTCTTTTTGTCAAAATCTGTAATGTTGCCAAGTTCTCAAAGGAGATTAAAGAGAAAATAAATAAGATTGATGAGGATCTGAAGATCAGTGCACAAAAGTTGCAACTTGAACCTAGTTCAAGTTCTGCACATCAGATGACAGTCAGATTCCTATCTGATAAGTAGTCAGAGTTATTGAAAGAAGATGCAAGGATCAGATCAACATTAATAGATATTCAGAACATGATCCTTCCCATCATGGATACAATGCAGAAGCATATTGCATACTCAAAAACATTGATCCATGACAATCAGTTTTCCATTACAGATCACATGATTGAACTCTCTGTAGAAGTCCAAGTTGCACTCCATACATGCAAGATTCTGCAAGAGAATTGGGATAGAACTCTAGCACTAATTGGAAAGGTGCATTCTGATTTTCTCTCATGTTTTGGTATCTCCGTGTAAAATATTTGTATATACACCTTTGGCATTATTGTAAAAAAGGGGGAGAAAGTATATGAGATATGAAAAGGCGAGAAAATATAAACATAAAATATGAGTATGAGGTGAAATAAGATATTTGTATATATACTATATAAGGGAGACATGAAATGTATATACAAAACTAGTGTTAGCATGATTGTGTATATAAGTTTTGGGCAATAATTGTTTTGTCACTAATGCCAAAGGGGGAGATTGTTGGCATTAAGTATGATTGTCATCAGTGACAACACTTATTCAGACTCTGCGTGCTTACTGAGCAGAACAATACTTACCGAGTAGGGTAGTGCTTACTGAGCAGAACAGTGCTTACCGAGTAGAACAGTGCTTACCAAGTAGAATAGTGCTTACTGAGCAGAATAGTGCTTACCAAGCAGAATAGTGCTTACCGAGTAGAACAGTGCTTACCAAGAAGAATAGTGCTTACCAAGCAAGACAGTGCTTACCGAGCAAGATAGTGTTTACCAAGTGACACTATATCTACCGAGTCTCCCATATATACCATGTTTGAAACTACAATCGAGTGGTTAGTATGGACCATGCCTCCACTTCTACTGAGTGCATGATAATGCTGAGTAACGCAGTGGATGTCGAGTATCAGAAAGTCACCGAGTTAGTTTGCAGTAACCGAGTCACTATACTTGGGCCGACTCAGTAATATTTGTGTTAGCTTGTTTAAGAGCCGACTTTGTAATTATGTTGTAATTATTTTAGATTGATATATAAACAATGTTTTATATCATATCCAAAGAGAAGAAAAATAAGGAAGTATGAAAAAGAGAGAAAGGCAGAGATAAGCGAATTACAAAGGGCTACAATAGTATAAGAAGAAGAAAAGATCTATCCATCATAGAAGGTGATTAGTACATCAGAGAATCTCAATCAGCAAGTACAGTTGCAAGTAAGAGATCTACTGTTTCATCCTAACAGGTGAATTAGCTTGAAATCCTTTAATCGGGTAGACTTAACAGTCTTTGTAAAATCTCTTAACCGAGTGCATACTTCATTGTATGTTTTTAAATCCTCTAACAAGGTGGACCTAGCAGTCCTTATTGCTCCTAATAGGGCAGATCATCAGAAGTGATCATTGTAAGCCTTAACCGGCAAACTTTATACTGCAGTATTGAAGTTTTGTGGGTATCATCCCCACCCCAGTTTTACTTTCTACTTGGAAGGTTTCTGGGTCACCAAATCTCTATGTTCAAAATGTTATGAATGTTTTATTCTTTCTATTACTCATGCATGTAGTCAGATTATCAATCTAATATTATTAAGATCTGAATCTGTTAAAAGTTTTGAAGTTACTGATTCACCCCTCCCCTCTCAGTAACCTAGATAGTCTTGAATATTTCCAACAATTAGTGTTTAAATTGAATACCCTAATTTCTAGAGTTTTGGCATCCACCATGGGTCCCATGTCCCTTTTTAACTTCTTTAATGCAAATTTTGGTTTGATAGTCTCAGAAAATAAATAAATTAGCATATTAAAGTTATAGATAGGTGAATATACCATCTAGAAAAATGCTTATATCATCCACAAAAATACATCTATTGCCAAATTTGATGCATTTACTATCTGTTGCTGTAATTAAATATTTTTAATTACACTTTACTTAATCTTACTTAGGATAATGCATTACATCGTAGTTTGTCATTGAGACACCTAGGAGTTTGCACCTTAATTAGGTAGATGGTGTAGGAGAAATTTCACTTTAGGTTTGAGGTCCACCTTTAGTGCACATATAACATTATCATCCTCACCATATGTCACATACTTCATTTCATAGTGGAGGATGATCCACATTTGGTGGACATGTGATTACACCTTGCATAGGTGGTAGCTTATCAAATCTTTATTATTGTCTCTTATCACCTTTCCTATATAAGGAGGCCTATTATGTACATTTTAATGAATCATTGAATCAATTCAATCAAATCCATTATCAATAATATCATTCTTTCATCTTTATGCAATTGTCTTTCCAATCTTTTGGCGAAGTTATCTTGGTCTTGCATTCAATCCCGAGGGTGTTGTAGAGTCACCTAAAACTCTAACATGGTATTAGAGCTCTCAAGGTGTGAAGACCTCTTCTCAAGAAGTGAAATATTAGCTTGATCTAATTAAGGGTGTATAATTTTACAATTTGGACATCACCATTGCGTTCAGGAGGCTATTTCATTTCAAATCAAATATAAATTTGCCCATATTAAACAAAAGTTAAAATTGAGGCAAATATTTTTTAGCAGACCGAGTTGTACGGCCTGATCTGCTCCTTTGTTGTATGATTTCATTAAAAATTTATTTTTTTGTGATTTTCAATTTATTTCTCATAGTTTTATCTTTCAGCAAAATTTGCGTTGGTATGACTCCTCCATTATTTGTAAAATTTCCTAGACATAGCATTACATCAGTGGTGAGGTCACATGATGATGGTAAGCCGACATCATCAGTCAAAGACTAGGCACCAACTTCCTTATTTGACCAAACAAGTGACTAGCCTAGTAGGATGACACAATACTAGGGCCTTGCTTTGAATTAGCTCCTATTAGAGTGCATATAAAAAAGGCTTATCAAATCCTTCACCCACTGCATGTGGGGCTAAACAAAAAACCTCAACATGGCCACACCGCCAATCCTCTATAGTCTACAAGACACCTATGCTCAGATGCTCCTCCAAGGCCCCTCTTCTATAGGGCATCGAGTCAGCCACATATACGACACAAATATAGTCAACCATGTAGAAAGAAAGGACACACATCCTGTGTGTGTAAATTTTGTACCTAGCTGTAGACACAACACTTCAGTAAAACATTAGAGGTTAGCAAAAATCAAAATCATGTAGTGAAATGGAAACTAATCTAACCAGGTGATTTAATGCCTTCTAGTAGGTGCGAGTATGATATTCTCAAATTGGACTGAGATTAGTGACCTTGATGATAGCTAAATGAAGGATTTGAATGCAGAATCTAGATATGAGATGAATGCAAATTAATCTATATTTTTGTATTTTTTATGCAATAAGATGAAATAAACTGAATATGAATCTATTCTAGATGAAAATTGATATGGTATGCAATTGATATAACAATGATATGCTAAATGATATGAATGCTAAAAAATAATGAAAATCTCACAACAACTTTGATTTGCAAAGATTAATTCTTCAATCACCAATTCGCCAGCGTGAGGATGCATTTTCATCTATCTCAAATGAAGAGCTGAAGCCTTGTTTTTATAAAAATCCAGGGCTTTGGAGGTGCATGGGAAAAGCCATAAATCACTCTTGATGAACTCGAGTTGATTTTTGAGTCAACAAGAAATTAGAAACAGATTAACTCACAAAATCATGCAAATCATAAAAAAAAAGCTTTTTAACTTAAATCAGAAGTTGAGATCAACTTTCAACTCAAAAGAGAGTTGAGTTTAATTTTAAAACAACTTGAATTGCTTTTTTGATTTAAAGTTTAACTGCTTTTTGAATGTGCACAATTAATTATGAATTAATTAAGTAAATAAAGTGATTTATCCTCAACTTAACTGATTTTGAAAAATAAAACAATTGATTTATGGGTTAATCAATTATTAAATCAAACTTTTATTCAAAAACTATATCATTAAATTTGACAATTGACATGAATTATTGAAATAGGAATTTAATCAATTAGTCATGGGATATTTGATTTATTGTCAGAATTAAATAATATAATTTAGGAATAAATATAATTAAGTCTAATTAAATAATTAAGTGGCAGTATTAAATCTAATTAATTAAATATTTAGAATATCCATTTAATCAAACTTTAGGATAAATAGGATTTATCGCTAAATAATTATTAAATTAAAGATAATTAGGATAAATAGGAATATTCAAGGAATATTTCCTGATACAGAATTTAGGATAATCAATTAAGATTTGATAATGTGCCGATGTGCCTTTGGTTAGGACTTCGATGTCGATTTCATTCGATTTGTAGATGTAGGAGGTTAATGAACCTATAGCCCATTTTTGGGGTATTACATTTTGCCCCTCTTTGAATTATTGTGCGAAGTGCAGTGGTTCAAAGACAGTCTGTATATGATGTTGAAACTGATTGAAATTGATATGAGACAAAAACTAATTGAAAGATTTAAAAATGTTAGGTCCTAAATGACCAAAGATAATGTTAACTATAACAACAATGAACCGATGATTACGAAGAAGTGTCAAAATGCCTGATTCTAAACCTTATGATTGCAAAGAAGTGAGTGATCGATTCTAGACTTGATTGTCAATAAGAATCACATTGGTAGCACATTTGAACCCTTCAGTTATGAAGAACCAAGGAAATAACACTACTGAACCAATAGTTGAGAAAAAATGATATAGTTTACAAGATTAAAAGAATACCAGATTGATATGGATCTCAATGAATCTGATATGCCCCAAGTGATGATTGATTTGCCCCAAGAAATGATTGATTTGCCCCAAGCAATGAGGACTTTTGATGATTCAACAACTAGATGTGGTTGTTGTCTTGATTATTGAGGAAAGATTTGATTTCAAATTTAGGTTTACAGACTTGAATGATGTGCAATACCATGCCCCCTTCGGGATGAAAATTGAAATCTGACAAGAAAAGTCAGCGTTATAGTTTAGAAGCATGTTTAATTGATTTGAGAAGTGGTTATACACATCCAAGAATGCATTCTGCATCGTTTAGAGGTCCTGAAGACCAAGTTTAACTAGGTTAAACCATGAGTTGACCATAGTTGACCAATTTGAAATTTTGATAGTTTGATGTAAGATAACCAGTTAAGTTAAATTCTAGATTTTCTATGATGATTGAAGGTTGATTATGCAAGTAGTTAACAATATAAACAATCTCAGATTTTGATTTTGATCCCGAAAAAGGATTCTACTTGCTATTTCGTTGGATGGACATTCGTGTAAGATTCATCTCTTCATGTCAAGTTAAGCTTTAGGTTTTTGAAAGAATTGTTTAAGCATTGTAGTGTAATTAACAATTTGTGAGATCAAGCAAACATGCAAAGTGTAAAATGACATGCAACCTAAGACCTAGGACCTAGTCATTGATCATGTGTCGGTCATTTGTCATCATTGAATTTTTATGTAACTAGATAAATCAATACAATGCCCACTAGTTATGAAACCATAGACATATGAATATCGATTTGTATGCACAGGAATCAATACAACATCCACTAGTTAGGAAACCATGGACATATGAATATTGATTTTATTTTTAAAATGTCAGATTAGATATAAGCACCAAGGCACAAATGCTAGGATGACCTAAATATCATGTCCATTTTGATATTGCAATTTGTATAAGCATAAAAACATAGACGTCATGATGACCAAAATATAGCTTGCATTATAGACACATCAAACAATCAAGAGATCATTCTAAATCCAGTGTGAATTACCCGTAGTGACCCTTTATCATTCACATCAATAGGTAAGATCACGTTCCACATTAGGAGAAAGAAATCACTCAAAAAGATAATAGTTAGATCAAACTTCCTTGAATTTTCTAGGTATCAATGGTCAAGGTACGCATGGCCATCCAATTTGAGATAGAGTCTCTTACAGTCAGACACCATTTCAATCCATAATTTCCAAAGTTTGTTAGATTTTCACATACAAGTAGAAGACAAAGAAAAGATTATGCCCCCAGTCATAACCCTCTAAATCTTATAAAGGACATCATCGAAAATCTCAAAGGGACACAATATGCAAAAATCTCAATGCAAATCAGTAAGCATACAAGGAGATAAAAGCATGTAAAAGCATAGGTTGTTTTCAGTTTGTGTTGTGATGTTTGATTGTGTTGTTGTAGATGCAAAATCCTTTCTGGAGAGGAGACAGACAAATAGACTTAGATAAAGCTTCAAAGGACTCTGACTGGATATGACATGTCTAAGATATACTGGAGACCATAGGATATGACATTGATTGCGCTCAAGTTTGAACATTGATAGGATACAGACATGTGAGCCAATTGGTGTACCAATTGACTTATTGAAAATAAGAATGCGGGAACAAACCAAGAGATATGTACAAACTAAAGCAAGACTGAAAGCTGGGAAAGACCAAGATTGCGTTGATAGATGGAGCATTTTGAACAAGTGGCACCCATTTTCTGGGTTTTCACCATCTTGGCAGAGATTCTATTTTTGCTACCAAGGCGCCTGTTTCCAGGTTTTCACCAAGGCACTTTTTCTTTTTCTCATTTTTTTTCATTTTTCATTTTTCCAATTTTTTTGATATTTTTCCCTTTTTCAATTTTTTTTGTATTTTTGTCACTTTTTAAATTTTTTTGTGAATCATCAAGGTGCCTATTGCTAAGTTTTCACCAAGATCATTTTCTAAGGACTTTTTACAATTTTTATAATTTTTTTAAGGACATTTTACCATAGACTGAATGCCTTAGGCATAGAATTTCATTAGATGGAGAACGTTGATTGGTTCTTAGAGCTGTTCTCCTTCATTCATTGAGAGTTGATAGGCTCCAAAGCCAAAATTAGTAGTGATTAAAAAGGAACCCAGCCACTTGGGTTCAAACTTCCCCTTGCGTTCTCGATGTGATTGATTTTTAGGATTCTCTCTCAAGACTAGATCGCCAACCTGAAATTCGCTGTGTCTGACTTTCTTGTTGTAGCCTCTAGAAATTCTCTTCGGATATACTCTAAGGTGATCATATGCTACTTGTCTGGGCTCATCTAGTAGTTCAAGTTCTTGCAACCTAGACACTCTGTAGTCATCATCAGTTACTAGACCATGCATTCTGATTCTTAGTGATGGGATTTCAACCTCAATAGGTAGTACCGCTTCAAACCCATAAACTAAAGTGAAAGGTGTAGCTCCAGTAGGCATTTTGATACTTGTTCTATAGGCCCAAAGAGCTGGATTGATCATGAGATGCTATTCTCTTCTTGTTTTATTAACTGTACAATGCAAGATTTTCAATAGATTTTTGTTAGAAGCCTCTACTTGTCCATTCCCTTGAGGATAGTAGATAGATGACCAATCTTGTGTAATCTTGAATTTGACACATAAATCATCTAGATCTTTGTTCTTGAATTGTGAACCATTATCTATGATTATAGAGTGTGGAATACCATACTGACATATGATGTAGTTAATGATGAAAATAGATATTTGTTTTCTAGTTGCTTGAGTCAAGGGAACTGCTTCTACCCATTTTGTGAAATAGTGTGTAGCTGTAATAATATGGGTATGTCCATTAGAAGAATGAGGATGTATGGCTCCTATGAGATCAAAGGCCCATTGATGGAAAGGCCATTGTGTAGTAAAGGGAATTAAATCTCTCCCTAGATCATGAATTAAGTTACCATGTACTTGGCACTTTTGATAGTTCTTAGCAAACTTGATTGCATCCTTCTCCATTTCTAGCCAATAGTACCCAGCCCTAATAAGCTTTCAAGCTAGTGTTAAACCATTCAAGTGTGACCCACAAGTACCCTCATGGACTTCCTTGAGTGCACATTGAGACTCTTTCCATTCTAAACATCTAAGTAGCATACCATCTAGACATCGTTTGTATAGATCGTGACCAATGATGACATATCAGGATGCATTTTGGATTAGGTATCTCTTCTCATGGCAGTTAAAGGTATCAGGAATGATTTTGTCTTGGAGATAGGAGAATAGGTTTTTGTATTGGGATGAATCATGACCAAAAATAGTGCAAATCATGTGGGTTTCAGGGGAATCATATGCAGGATAAGATAGTGCTTCCACCAGGAACTCGTAGCGTAGCTCATGTTCAAGTTATTGTAATAAAGTAGATAATGTTGCCATTGCATCAGAAACCTTATTCTCTATTCCAGATATTTGCTCAAATGTGATAGATATGAAATATTTCTTTAGATCATCTACCATTCTTTTGTATGGAATGAGCTTTTCATCTTTAGTTTGGTACACATCATTGACTTGATGGATAACAAGTTGGGAGTCTCCATGAATGTGTATCTCTGTCACTCTCCACTCAATTGCTATTTTCATGCCATTAAGAAGGGCTTCATATTCCACAATATTGGTTGTGCAAGGAAACTTGATTCTAAAGTCTTTTGGGATTGAGTATTCTTGAGGAGTTATGAACAATATGCCTACTCTTGATCCATTCTATGTATAGGAGCCATCAAAGAACAATTGCCATTCTCTAGAAGAAAGAGTCATGATAGAGGAATCTGGAAATTCTATTTGCATTGGTGTGTCATCAAACATAGGTGCATTTGCTAATTGATCAACAATAACTTGGCCTTTAATGGCTTTTCTTTCAACATATTCAATGTCAAATTCACTTAAGAGCATGACCCATTTAGCTAATCTACCCGTGAGGGCAGCCTTGCTTAGTAGGTATTTTAGGGGATCAATCTTAGCTACCAAATGTGTGGTATGTGCCAATATATAATGTCTCAGTTTCTATGATGCAAAGATCACAGCTAGACAAGCTTTCTCAATCATAGAATAATTCTTTTCATATGCCACCAATTTCCTACTGATATAGTATATAGCTCTTTCCTTTTTGTTCTCATCATGTTGTGCTAGTAATGCCCCCAGTGATGTATCTATTGTGGAGACATATAATATCAAAGGCTTCCCTTGAATAGGAGGCATCAAGATAGGAGGATTTGATAGATACTTCTTGATATGGTTAAAGTTATTCTCACATTCTTCGTTCCATGCAAATGTCACACCTTTATGTAATGTTTTTATAAAAGGCTATGATATGTCTGCTAGCTAAGATATGAAGCGTCTGATAGATTGGACTTTACCTTGTAATGTCCTCATTTGACTGATGTTCTTTTGGGGTTGCATCTCTATTATAGCCTTTACTTTAGCTGGATCAACTTCAATTCCCTTCTTTGAAACTATAGATCCTAAGAGCTTTCCAGAAGTGACACCAAAAGCACACTTCTTAGGATTTAGTCTGAGACTAAATTTTTCCATTCTATCTAGTATCTTGCTCAAGTCATTTAGATCTTTAGTTCTAATCATAGATTTTGCTAAAGTATCATCAACATAATCCTCCATAGTCCTATGCATCATGTCATGAAAAATAGATGTCATGGCTCTTTGATATGTAGCACCAATATTTTTAAGCCCAAATGGTATAACAGTCCAATAGAAGGTGCCCCATGCACATGTGAAAGCAGTCTTCTCTTGATCTTCTGGAGCAATTTTTATTTGATTATATCTAGAGAAACCATCCATTAAAGAATACATCTCAAAACCCACAGTCATGTCCACTATCATATCAATGTTAGGTAGTGGAAAATCATCCTTAGGGCATGCTCTATTTACATCTCTAAAGTCTGTGCACACTCTGATTGATTTATCTGGTTTTGAAATAGGTAAAATATTAGAGATCCATTTTGCATAATCAATAACTCGGATGAATTTGGCCTTTAGTAGTTTCTCTAATTTATCTTTTACCAAGAGTGCAACATGAGGATGCATCTTTCTCAATTTTTGCTTAACTGGTTTTACTCCAAGAGCAATAAATAGATGGTGCATTATGAGATCAGGATCCAACCCTGGCATATTTGAATATTTCTATGCAAAGTTGATCTTTTTCTCTATTAGGAATGTTGTAAATTTTTTCTTTTCTTCTTCTGATAAGGATTGTGCTACATGGATCAAGTGTGGCTCCTCTATTGTTCCCAAGTTGATGGATTGAGTGGGCAAAATTAGAACTGGAGATCTATCTTGTAAATGACTCAGAAGGACATCAAATATCTCATCCTTAGGCACCTCGAAGAGGTTTTCACCTTTAGATACATTTTTTATTTTTACTTTCATAGATTTCGAGACTACCACAAAGTGGTTTTCACCCCCAGAACTCCTTTTCTTATATATATATATATATATATATATATATATATATATATATATATATATATATATATATATATATATATATATATATATATATATATATATATATATATATATATATATATATATAGTACTCTTATTTTTCTGACTAAGATACTTGATGTCTGACTCTCTCATGCTAACACTCGGTTCACTGATGGAAGTCCTCATAGGCTCAACTACATTGAGGTAGCAAGAAAGGGCATAGTCATTTGGGAAGGTATAAATACCATGGCTCAGATTTGTGGAGGTTTGATCAAGAAGGTCTAGATATTGAATAGTCAAAGCGGGGAAAGATTGAGACATAGTGTTTACGGATATCGATCTGTCATCATTGGTCCTAACCCAATGCTCAAGTTTGAAGGTGATATTACAACTTAAGACATTCAATTCGTGAATAGGCTCAATGTCATTATGGGAGTCCACTTTAGCCATCGGTGGATCAGACTCATTTAGTTCATCATTTTGCTCTAGACTTATGTTGGGTTTAGGTGGATATTGGTGAATAATATCAACATATTTCTCTGTAATAAGCTCATCTTCTTCTGGAATGGCTCCCCATTCATAGTCATTAGATTCTTCATCTATGCCTCTAGGAAATCTAAGAACATGAGTAAAGTCAGGATGAATACCCCAGGAAGGGTTACCCTCAGATTCTAATTTGAATTCATACTCATGTGAATCTATCTCAGAATGACTACCACCTTCCTCTTTATTTGTTTGTCTTTGAGATCAGCTAGTTCTTGTGGTGTAACTATCTCTTGCTTTATAGTAGGTTCTTATATTTCTACTACATTAATTATCTTTATGGGATCATCTTTAGAATCAAGGAGGTCTTTGATTTCTTTGGGAAAATGCTCATAAGGAATGAGCTCATCAGTGGTGTCTGAATCATCACTATCAGATTGTTCAGTTGTTTCTCCCTTTAGTTGACTTGCTACAGAGGGCTCAATCTATTCTAAGACATGTGGGGAATTCTTGCTAAGACAGAAAGGTTTCTTTGTGTATCCTAGACCTATTGTATTCTTGTTGGCTCAACCAGGATGTTCAAGAGGTGATAGAAGACCTTTTCCATGGATTCCTAGAAGTCCTTTTCCTATATATCCCATCTTAGTTATCAGTTTTTCCCCTGGGCTTAGAAGGAACCTTTGATACTTTAGAGTCACTAGTTTGAACAACTTGGGATTCAGGTTCATCTTTATAGAGCCATGCAAGTACAACTTCATCTTCTTCAAATTCTTTCTTAGGTACTTTCTCTGCAACAAATTTTCCTTTATATGCCTCAAGAGGTTCCTTAGATTTTGGTTTGGACTATTTTAGAGCTTTCCCATAAGACTTAGGTGAGATAGGGAGAGATGTCAAAGAAAAGAATGGCTCTATAGTATATTATCCCATACCATTTTCTTTGATATTGACCTCTTTTGCAATGACTTCCATCTTAGATGTGGATGCTACAACTATTTTCTTAGTGGAAGATTCTCTGTTATTAGGAACATGTTTATCTGCATTTTCCTTCAATGCATTGCAAGTTGTTGACACGTCAGCTGGAATGGTTAACTCTACTCCTTCATAAGGAAATTTCAAGCACTTATGGTATGTAGAAGGAATAGCTTTCATCTCATGTATCCAGGGTCTCCCTAGAAGAATGTTGTAAGCCAAAGGTATGTCAATAACTTGACATATAGTATCTCTGATGACATGACCCACTCTGATAGGTAAGAAAATTGTTCCTTTGGAGGATCTTTCTTCTTCATCATATGCTTTGATGGTTATTTTATTTCTAGGATCAATGGCCATTTCTAAAAATCCCAATTGTGTGATTAAGCTATAGGAACAAATATTTAGACTAGTGCCCCCATCTATCAACACACGTTTGACATGATGGTTCTAGATCAAGACTTCTATATGCAAGGGCTGGTTATGAAGATGACTCAAGGAGTTATCATCTTCCTCTAAAAAGGAAATGTATTGTGGAGACGTAAGATGACCAACCATAGCCTGGAATCTGTCTAAATCAAGGTTATCAGGAACATTGGATCTAAGCAGAGCTTTGTCTAGAATGGCTCTATGACCTGGAGATATTTGAAGCAACTGAAACATGGAGATTTTTGTATTAGTATGCTAGAGTTGTTGAACTATAGTATACAAAGTAGGCCTTGTGTCTTTAGGATTTGAAGATTTAGATGTTTCCCTTTGTTTAGAAGCAAAAGAAAGATTGAAAGGCACCTTAGGGACATTTGATTGATACGGGATTTGTCCGTGCAGGTGTGCCTATTCTTGTGATCGAGTAATTGCATTAGTTGATTGATTTTCTCTATCTCTCCTTACAATTGTGGTGACATTGCAATGCTTAGATAGGCTTGGTTCAACCATATTGATAACAACATTGTTTCCAGAATAGGCATAATTGACCTTAGCACCCACATTAGGTTGAGAAGATAAATCTCCTTGACTATGCTTTGGAAATGGTTCCATGAATGCTATTTGATCATTATTGCTCTTAGGATTATCAATCGTGATTTCTCCACTATCAATCTTATCTTGAATGGTATGCTTCAAGCACAAGAAGTTATTAGTTTTATGACCTTTACCATGATGGAAATCACATAGTTCATTTTCTCTCCACCATTTCGGCTTAGGGTCAGGATCAGATTGTCAGATCTCAAGCAAAGAGATGATGTTATTAGCCAACAGAGTTCTCATAGCTGATTCCAAAGATTCTCCAAGAGGAGTGAACTTTCATTTATTATCAGCAGACCAAGATTTGTATTCTGGCTTCTTTTGAGATGATCCAGGCACCTTTTATTCTGAAGCTTTGATGGCTTGAGTGCCAATAGTTAGATTGAAAGTAGGTTCCTTAGATGGGGTATGGAGATTATCAACAATGCCATCTGTAATGACACGCTTATTCTTGTTCTAGTTTTTGTTCTTATCCTTATAACTAGATTCATTCTTGTCCTTTTGAAGTGTGATGTCTCCTTTTTTCACAAGTACTTTTTCAATTTTGATTGCATTGTCTACCATCTTATCAAAAGATGTATGATTTTTCATTTGTAAAGAGTAGTTGATTTCTGGAACAAGATTTTTGATGAAGATTTCTAGCTTCTCAATTTCTAGAATAGGCCTAGCATATAGAGAGAATTTCTTTTTCCATCTTTTGAGAAATGTCAGGAATGGTTCTCTTGGATATTGTTTGAGATTATAGATATTAATCATGATGACTAAATGCTAGATGTTGTAGGAGTATTTCTGATAGAACAACATGATCAACTCCTCAAAGGTTTTGATGGTAGGAAGCATTCTAGAGAACCAATGAATGGCCACTCCCCCCAGAGATCTAGGAAAGAGATGCATTAGATAGGTAGGTTCATGCATGAACTCCATAGATTGAGTACATAATTCTCTGACATGATCTTGAGGATCAGAGTTTCCATCATACTTATCATATTTTGGCATTTCCACCCTCTTAGGGAATGGTGGCGTATACAAATCTTTATCGAATGAAAAGGACATAGGACCTCCATGGAGAACTCCTTAGGTTCCTTTTCTTTTTCCATTTTGTTAAGTTTGACTTGCATGGCATGCATTTGTTTCATCATAGCCATAATAAGAGTTTCTTCCTCATGTGTTATGATATCTTCAACATTAAATTTGGGAGGAATTTTAGCTCCTTGATGAGCGATCTCTAGGAAATATGCCTCTCTATCTTCTTTCAAGAAATGCTTCATCATTCTTTTGAAGTTATCATCATTTTGATATTGGGCAATTTCCTCAGGTGTAGGTTCTTGATTTGTACCATGTTGAGAGTGAGCTCTTTGAGATCCATAGTTTATACCAGCTTGAGACATGTTGTTGTGATGAGAGTTACTTGAGACAGATTGATGTGGGGTCATCTAATAACTTTCATGAATTGACACAGGAGGTGTTGGTTGATTAATTGCATGGATTGGTGTAGGAGGAGTGATGTAACCACCTTTCAAGAATATATTACCAAGAGTGTCTTCTCTATATAGATTAGTGTCGTAGGATTGATGAATAGTATGAGCAAGCACAAAAGATGTTTCTAAAGAGATTTTAGGTTGTGCTTTGTGTTTTCATGATGAAGCTCAGGTTTCCACCATTAAACTTTAGTGAAACAAAGGAGTAAGATGAAGACAACTGAGAAATGACTTGATTCAAGATGATCAAATGATGCAACCTTGTCAAAGTTTGATTGATTGAAGATAGGATTGGATGTAAATGAAGGATACTGTGCCCTAGATGTATGGGTAGATGCCCAAAAGATAGTAGACATAAGTTCACAACACTTAGCCATTTTTGAAGATTGATTGAAGATTGATAGTTATGACAAGGTTTTGACACAAGATGAAAAAGACTCAAATCGATTAAACAGAAGGCTGAATTAGACTCAAGAGGCCACTTTAGGAAAATGATTGGATTTGTTCTAGTTTTTTCTTTGTTCCTGACACAATGATTTTCTTGACAAACTCTGGAAATAGGCTATAAAAGCTGGGTCTCTAACAGTTTTTAACACTTTCTGGCAATTTTTCAAACTTTTCTCAAATGAATTTCTACAGGCTCATACGACAATGGGTATGCTATGAAATGATAATTGACAAGCTCGTACGATAGTTGCAAAACTCACATGATAGTTGATAGCATGATTTTTAATTTTTGTTATTGATTGGTGGCAAAACTTGTACGACACTATACAAGCTATCATATGACAATCTGGGGGTTCTAAAATGATAATAGCCAAAATTTGTATGAGTTTCTAACTTTATGGGATGACTTTTGACTCCAGAAAGATGTTTGATATTAGATTTTACAATTTTTAGGTTTTCAATTTCAAATTGTTCACAAAATTGTCGGTCCAGATTTGAAGATTGTACCAGATTGATTCATTCTTAGTAACCAGATAGATAAATAGGCATGCAAAATAGTAAGCAAGTGATTTCAACCATGTCTAAAAATAATGAACATGGGACAAAGAAACCCTATGCATGAACAACCGAGTGACTGAATGTGCTAATCCCTAGGAGTGCTAATAGTGTATGTTCCAAAAAGTTTTGTAATAACACACATATTCCTAGAAAATGAAAATTTGGCCTCACTAGGATTTGTAGTAATGGTCTGACTCTACAAATTTTGTGATCTCAAGAGGGAGAACTCCAATCCAAGTACACTGGGGTTTTGACACAGTCTGAGAAATTAATCAATTAGGAGCTGCTAGGGAGATCTGACAGCCCAACAAGAGACCACACCTGTGAAGATACCCTTCACAAGGACATTTATATAGCGGCTGCTGCTACCATGGTGAAAATGGCTATTACCACTTGAGGTTCTGTCCATGTGGTTGACCCAATTAAGGGAATGTCCACTACGGTTAACCCTCTCTAAAGGTGACTCACAAAAGATACCACTTGGAGACTGGTTCTAGATTCAAGGATCTGAGTTTTTGATACTACCCAAAAAGGGAGTAGAGCATAGTCCTCTAGCCTTTTCACTTTTAACCAAAACAAAGTAGATAGATTAATCTGACATGCTAAGACCAAGATTATCTCACAAAGATCTATGATGTCAACCGCTTATGATCTATCAATCCCTCTGGAGAGAGAATGTATAAATCAAAAGTTGGAGACGCACAAATCTAGTAGAACGTGAGGTGCTCTCAGTACCTTCCCTACCTACAAGGGTTCTCTCATTGAGAAGAGCTTCACTAGAAATCCACTCTCTCAAGAAACAAAAATAGTGTTCATAGGGCCTATTTACTATGTGTAACAGATATGCAGAAAGCAAATCTACTTTGATTTTTATAGCCCAAAATGAAATCTGTGATATGAAAGCAATAAAAGGTCACACAAGCTTGACACGTGAGAGTTCATTTTAGTCCAAATCGAAGTGTTATCAGCTAAGTAGATTACTTGAATTCCTCATAATGCGCTTAGTAGATTTTTACCTATTTTTAGCAATTCTCACACTTTTTTGAATCAGAACCAGTAAATACCAATCAAAAATAGAAGATTTCAATTGTTAAGGTGGTGTAGGAGCACCCTTCTAAGGGCTCCCACCATCACATTTTTGGTGTGTTAATCTTTAGAGATGAAGCATGCAATTATAATAAGAGTTGAAGCTCATTTTGTGTGTCTAGGCCTAGGCTAGGTCCTAGAAGTTTAGTTGGTCTTTTCTTGTAAGTGGCACAATGACTCAGGGAATGTTGTCATCCTAAGTTCATTGATTTTATAAGTGGTTAGAAGTCTTAGGTATGTGTTTAGTCAAGGTTGTGAGCACAAGTGTTCCTCGGAGAGACCTAGAAGTGGTCTTGGTAGTGTCAGAGCAAAGATGCTCAAGCAACATAAAAGTTGCTAGCAACTTTTCCTTTGAAGTTCTAACTCTTTTTGAGTGGCTAAAAATCCCTAATCCAAACACTCACCAATGGAAAAATACTATAAAGGACCTAAAAAACCCTAAAATGAGGTTGGAGATCACTTTGTACGATTCTGTATGAAAAAGAACAGTCTGAACAAAGCATTGTGTGGAACAGTCACTGTTAATGGACTGATTTCATGTGAATAGAGGAAATTTTGTGTGAATATTTGTAGGGGTTATTGTTTATGTGTGTTTAAAACTTCATGTGTGTGTGTTAGATTAAATTCTTTCAAGATTTAGTTTTCATTTGGTTCATTTCCTTGTTGTAGCCTGTTCTCTGCCAGTTTGAAGAGACATGTGAAAGTAGGGCTGTAGCTTTTGTTTCCACCGTGGGCACACCATGGAACCTTGGAATAGAAAAGTATAGAACATACCTTGTATGGATATAAATGCAGGGCCCTAGAGAATGAGTGCACATATTTTTTTGACCAAGCCCTAGGTGAGCTAAGGCAATGCTCGGCTAGGTAAGGTCAACACTAAAAGAGCTCTAGAAGATAGAGGGAAGAGTTTCAAGGGAAGCCCTTTGGAGGGATGCAAGATACATGTATGAAGACTAAGTGATGTAAATGAGGGAGCCTAAAAAATCTTGGAGAGGTTCTGCCACACACAAGGTTGCTCTATGATCTTGAAGAGGCCTAGAAGCCTTAAAACCCTCATTTTTGGTATAGGCATTGTATGGATAGATGGAGGCCCAAGACCCCAAAAATCATTGAGAGTTGGACATTTTAAATAAATATTATTTAGAAAAGGATCTTTGATTCAGTGAAGGGAAGGGGCTAAAAGTCCTATTAAACCAGAGAGAGGCCTAATTGGGCAATTTCTAGTAGCCCTGTTTTACAAAGGAATTCTATAATCAGGTAAAAAACCAACCTCATGACTACTTTGAAGATGACTCAAATGTCATAAAAAATCCTTGAAATTCATCAGATCCTTTGTCAGAGCTTGGGAGGGTGTTTGAGCCCTATAAGACCCTTATAAGCCTATGTAAGGGATGTTGCTAGGAATAAGTGTTTGGAAGGAAGCCAAGTGATGCAGCTACACTTGATGGTTAGGTTAGGCTAGGTTAGGGTATTATTGAGTAGAAGAGAGTTCTATAGACCATAGATAGTGTTAGGAGAACACTAGGATCTAGTTGAGGATCAGGGGCATAGACTAGGTAGTCTATCCTAGCCTCCCCATCAGATTGGTATCAGAACCTCTTAAGGCTTGGCAAGTAGAAAGTGGATGTTTTAACCATCAAAAGAGTTAGTTGGATCATCACACAAGAAAAAAATGGTGACTAATGAAGAGCTTTCTAAGAAGGTGGAAGATCAAGAGGAAGCTAACAGACTCCTATAGGAAAGATTGTATCAGATGGAACAACTCTTGGATGATGTCCAAGCAAAACCAGAAAAGGTGAAAGATAGGATGCTAAAGAGAAAGAGAAGACCATTGATGATGATGTACCTACACCTGATCCTCCAACCCAAGATGAGAAATTTCTTAAAGCTTCGAAGGCTATCAAAGGAAAGGCACATGAAGGTGTCCCATTACTTACAGGCAGGATGGATACAAAGCTTGTGATGCAATGGATTGAAGGCATGGAGAATCAATTTGTATGTGAAGATATCTCAGAGGCATAAAAGGTCAAAGTGGCCAAATCTAGGTTGAGAGGACAAGCTTTAACTTGGTGGAACTACTTGCAAGATGAAAGGGAGAAAGAGGGAAAGAACCCAATCTCTAATCGGAAAGCAATGGTCAACAAAGTGAAGGAAGCATACCTACTTGTTGATTATGAGATCCACCAGCATGGGAGGAGTTTGAATCTCAAATAGAAGGAGATGGATGTAGCCACCTACATTGAAGAGTTCCACAAGTTGAGCTTAAGGTCCAAGATCAAAGAAGAAGAAAGTATCAAAGTGGAAAGGTACCTAAGTGGTTTGAAATGGAGCATAGCAGAGGAGATGAGTTTGTCCACTCCCACCATAGTACTTGGATGTTAGCATATGGCACAAAATATTGAAGAGAAATAAAGAAGAAAGAAAGAACCTAAATCCAAGAACAAGGGAAGAGGTAGAGACTCTAGAGGGTGTCAAAGAAGAGGTTCTAGTAGAGGTGGTGACTCAAGAAGCCAAGGGGAGAGCAGAATTTTGGAACAAAGTTTAGAAATTAGTACAAGAGGATATTTTGGTAGAGGAAAAGGTTCTCAAGGAAATAGAGGAAGAGGAGCAGGAAGAAGCATCTCCTACTTTGCCACAATGAAATGCTACCAATGTGGGTAGCTTGGACACCCTGCCTATAGGTGTCCTGATAAGACATCATCTTCGAGCAATGAAAAGAGGGTAGACTATACCCAAGAAGACAACAACAAATCATGTACCAATGAGGTCAGAAAGTTAGCATCAGAAATGGGTGAGAACTTAATGTTTAGAAGAGTACTCATAAGGCAGCCTAATCAAGGTGAACCCAAGCAGAGGAGGGCTCTTTTTAGAGTTAGGTGCAAGATACAAGGAAAGTTTGCAAAGTTATTGTGGATTCAGGGTCCACTGATAATATCATAGTAGAGGAAGTGGCAAAGAAGCTCAAACTCACAAAGGTTCCCCATGCAAATCCTTACAAGGTGACTTGGTTGAACTAGGAGCAAAGTGTGCTAGTTAATGAGTAGACATGGGTGGAGTTTTCTATTGGAGGCTATAAAGACAAAGTGCTTTTTGATTTCTTTCCCATGGATGCATGCCATCTTCTATTGGGAAGACCCTCACAATTTGATAGGAAGGTGATGTATGATGGAGAAGAAAACTCCATTTCTTTTAAGAAAGATGGAAGAACATTCAAAATTTAGTCCATAACTGAGAATGAAGAAGGTACTTCTAGAACACCTAGTGTGTTGCTTAGTAGTGGTAAGGAGTTACTATAAGCACTACATGATGAGGAGACCATAGGATGTGCTATCATGGTGAAGCCAAAGGAGGAAGAAAAGAAGTTACAGGTAGAAACACCATTGGAAGTGCAACAAATGTTGGAAGAATTCAGAGATATAGTAAGTGATGGAACCCCTACAACTTTACCTCCAAGAAGGGCCATAAGTCATCAAATAAACTTTGTACCCAGTGCATCTCTGCCTAACAAAGCTGCCTACATGCTTACCTTGGACCAGAATAAGGAAGTGGCAAGATAAGTGCAAGAGTTTTTGGATCAAGGGCTGATCAAGAAGAGTATTAGTCCATGTGTAGTCCTAGTGGTTTTAGCATCCAAGAAAGGAGGAAAATGGAGACTTTGCACAAATTCAAGGACTATTAATAGAATCACTATCAGGTATAGGTTCCCAATTCCAAGAATAGAAGACTTGATGGATTGCTTAGGTGGAGCTATGTACTTCACTAAGTTGGATTTACAGAGTGGTTATCACCAAATCAGAATTAAGGAGGGTGATGAGTGGACGTCTGCTTTCAAAACCATAGATGGTTTGTATGAATGGCTTGTGATGCCATTTGGGCTTACCAATGCCCCAAGCACCTTCATCAGGTTGATGAATGAGGTCTTGAAGGAATTTACAGGAAGATTTGTAGTGGTGTATCTAGATGATATACTCATCTATAGCAAGACAAAAGAAGAGAATCTTGAGCATTTGAGGTTGGTCATGAAGAGACTCCATGAAGAGAAGTTAGCTATCAACCTAGAAAAGTGTGAGTTCATGCAGCAAGAGATGGTTTATTTGGGATTTTTTGTGTCCAAAGGTAATCTGAAAATGGATCCAAGCAAGGTGGAGACAATCTTGAATTGGCCTGCCCCTAAAACAAGGACTGAAGTTAGAAGTTTTCATGGCTTGGCACAATTTTATAGAAAGTTTGTGAGGAACTTTAGTGGGATATGTGCACTAGTGCTTGAAACCATCAAAGGAGGACTAAAAACCAAGTTCAAATGGATTGAGGTAGCTGAGAAATAATTTCAAACACTGAAGTAAGAGGTAGCTACCAAACCTATCTTACTCTTACCTACGTTTGACAAGTTGTTCACCATTGAATGTGATGCAAGTGGCGTAGTAGTAGGGGGTGTATTGAGTCAAGAAGGAAGGCCTGTGGAATTCTTTAGTGAAAAAATCAATGAGGCAAAGAAGAAGTATTCAACTTATGACTTGGATATGTGTGCATTGGTACAATCTCTCAAGAAGTGGAGGCATTACCTCTTGCCAAAAGAATTTGTTGTCTTTACTAATAATCAGGCTTTAAGCTATATAAACACTCAAGAGAAGCTTAGTAATAGGCATTTGAAGTGGATGGAGTATCTCCAATCCTTTACTTTCACAATCAAACACAAGAAGGGGTAGCTCAACAAGGTAGCAGATGCCTTAAGTGGAAAGCTCTTGATTGTCCAAGAAGTACAGTTGCAAAGCATTAGAATAGAAGGTTTTAAAGACTTATATGAGGAGGATGGAGAATTCTCACAAGCCTAAAAGGTTTGCCAAGAGTTTGAGAACCATTTCCATGGTGAGTTTGCAGATTATACTCTTCAAAATGGATTATTGTTCAAAGGTAATCAGCTTTGTGTACCTAGAGGATCCATGAGGGAAAATTTGATTCAAGAGAAGCATAATGGCAGTCTTAGTGGTCATTTTGGGATAAAAAAGACATTGGAGTTATTACAAAGATACTACTTTTGGCCTAAGCTAGCAAGGGATGTGAGGAGATATGTTGAGTAGTGTGGAGTATGCTAGAGAGCTAAAGGATGTTCAAGCAATGCAGGACTCTACCAACCTTTTCCAATTCCAAATAGGCCATGGGAGTGTGTAAGTATGGACTTTGTGGTTGGACTCCCTAAAACCAAATCAGGTATGGATAGCATTTATGTTGTAGTAGATAGGCTCTCTAAAATGAGTCATTTCATTCCATGCAAAACTACTCATGATGCAAGCTATGTAGCACATCTCTTCTTCAAAGAGATAGTTAGGATTCATGGACTCCCTCTGAGTATTGCATTTGATAGGGATAAAAAGTTCATGGGTCACTTTTGGCAAACCTTATGGTAATGGTTAGGAACTAATCTCTCTTTCAGTTCAGCATACCATGCTGAAACTGATGGTTAGACTAAGGTCATAAATAGGGTGCTTGGCAACTTGCTAAGGTGTTTGACAAAAGAGTATGGGTAGACTTGGGATCTTCTGATATCTCAGGCTGAATATGCTTACAATGAAAGTGTAAACAGGACCACAGGAAGAAGTCCTTTTGAGATAGTCTATGGAAGACACCCTAGAGGAGTGTGTGAGTTGAGAGATTTAGGTTCTATGGAGTTGAAGAGTGGACAAGCTGAAGATTTTACTCAAACCATCAAGGAGGTTCAAGAGCAAGTGGAGAAGACCATTATGGAATCCACTCAAAAACTCAAGGCTAAAGTGGATGAAAAGAGGAAGGAAGTATAGTTTCAGATTGGGGACTATGTCATGGTCCATCTTAACAAAGCAAGAATGCAGAAGGGCATGTCCACCAAGCTACAAATGAGGAGAGTAGGCCCATGTAAAATTTTACCTAAATATGGAGAGAATGCCTACAAAGTGGATTTGCCTTTAGATTTAGCCATCTCACCGGTGTTTAATGTAGCAGACCTAGTTATGTTCAAAGGAGACATCCAACAGCAAGGTAAGGAGCCACCTAAGGTGCTGCAAGACCTAGACACCAATGTCATGCCCAAGAAGAAGACAACCAAAGCAGAGAAGATCCTAGAATATAGAGTGAAGAAGATAACTAGACATTAAGTCTACATGGAGCATCTCATCAAGTGGATTAATCAACCTGAATCTGAAGCCACTTGGTTGGAGGAAGGACAATTCAAAAAGTTTGGAGTTGATCTAACTCTTCTAGACCCCAAGGTGCCTTAGCTTGTTCTGAGGGGGAGCATGGTGTAGGAGCACCCTTCTAAGGGCTCCCACCATCACATTTTTGGTGTGTTAATCTTTAGAGATGAAGCCTATAATTATAATAAGAGCTGAAGCTCATTTTGTGTGTTTAGGCCTAGGCTAGGTCCTAGAAGTTTAGTTGGTCTTTTCTTGTAAGTAGCACAATGACTCAGGGAATGTTGTCATCCTAAGCTCATTGATTTTCTAAGTGGTTAGTGTTGAACTACAACTGATTTGGAATCTGATTAAAGTATCTATGATTTAAGATCACTGAGGAGTTGCTGATTAGATATGTAATATGATCAAATCAATATTATGTTGTCACTGATGTCAACTAGTTTAACATCACTTATCTTGTTAAGTTACTATACCGAGACATCTGAAGAAAGGTGAAAGAGATTAAGAATAGAGAAGTATACATAAGGAAAGATGTACATGATAGATGAGGATAAGGAACTCATTGAGTAACTTGTTGATGAGTCTATGACTTGATGATATTGAATTATGTTGCATTCATCTATGATGTAGTATAGAGCTCAAAGACACAAAGTAGTGTTGTTGGTAAATGAAGCATTTCTAGTATACATCGACAGAGTGTAGTGTATACCGACCATAGTATTAACTGAGTAGTGTTCACCAATGCATTTCTTTGTTAATCGAGTGAAATAGAATGAACCGAATGATTAGTTTAGCCGATAAGATTGATGAGCTGGAAAAAGTATAAAATTGAGGTAACGGATAAATTTTGTTACAAAGATTGATGGCAAACAAAATTAAAGGAAGATCTAATGGAACAGATTGAAATGTGTTAATGACACGTCAGCCAAGAAAGTTTTAAGTGGAAAAATCTATGAATGTGATTAAGTGGCAAAATCTAATGGTGGAGAAGAAAATAATTTAATCATCTATATAAGAGACATTTATTACAATTGAAAATGATGCCGAAAGAAGAAGAAGCTGTAGGTATTTCATGTGAAACAAGATTTCATGCATTTTGATCATAATGGTTAGTAAGAACCGAGCTACAAAATAGTTATCGATCTACAAAGAGCTATTACCGATGGACAGTAAGTTAATACAGTATTGAATCTGAAGTGAACTATTGAGAAAAAGAATTTGTATGGACTAAATATTGACTTGTAATCTACAATTGAAGTTGTATTAGGGTAGGTCATTTACTATTACATATTTAACCATTGTATACAGTCTAAATCTCTTAACCGAGTGGACTCTGAAAGTCTTATGATGTATCATTCATAGAATGAACATTGTTATCCTGTCAACTACATAGTGAATGATTGGTTGGATGATAACTTCTAGTGTAAAATCCTCTAACAAGGTCACACCTGATTGTGTGTTTGTAACCTTTAACAGGGTTGGGTCTTAACTAACCTCACTTCAGAAGAGTGAACAATTTTGGGTTGCCGGTCCCAGGTGGTTTTTCCCTTTATAGGGTTTCCACGTTAAATCTCTTGTGTTATGCGTTGATTGTGATATTTGTTTGTTATCATTCTTTACATGTTACATATTAGATTTGATCAGGAAAACTATTTTAGTTTTTGACTGGTAATCAGTAAAAGAACAAACAGTGAGAGTATTTATTGTCTACCGACAAGCAGAAATTGAAGAAGTTGTTTTGGATTATATATTTTGTTTTGGGATACTAGATAACTGATTCACCCCACCTCTTAGTTATTCTAACAATTAGTATGAAAGCGCTGGTTGCTTGGAACAAATTTTTAAGGACTTAAGCATAAAGGTCTCAAGATGTATAAGAGGGAAATACCAAAATTGAACAAAGAGAACTTCATAGTATGGCAAAGTAGAATGAAGCTGCACATATCTGGAATTGGGAATTCTACACTAGATCTGATGGAGAATGGCTACATACAACTGCCCACTGGCCCCTTGACTCTTGATCAATTGAAGGACAAGCATGAACACAATGTTACTATGATGGATCTTGCTACTGCCTGTATCGATGCTGAATTTGAAGATATTAAGACTTGCAGGACTGCCAAAGCAATGTGGGATAAGTTAACACTAATATACAATGGAGATCCAAATGTCAAAAGAGCCCGAGCTGAAAGCCTAAGAGGTAGATTTGATGATATGAAAATGAAAGAAGGTGAGAACATTGTCTAGTATTCAAATAGACTCAAAGAGGTGGTACATGCTATTAGAGCATCTGATGGAGTAATTGATGATGAAATAGTGATAAGCAAGATTCTCAGAACTTTGCTACCAATTTATGCAATCAAGATTTTTGCAATTTATGAAACAAGAGCTACATCCAACCTTACTCTTGACACTTTGATTGGTAACTTACAACCTTTGAATTAAACAATTATGATAATAGTATTGTTCCTTCTATTGAATCCACTTTCATGTCTTCTTTGAAGATTGGAAAGTCTAGCTAGAATAGTAAGAACTATGATAGTGATGACAATACTGATGATGAACTTGATGAGCTTGAAGAACTTATGGCCAGAAGATTTCCCAAAGGAAAAGGAAGGTATAGAGGTAAGCTACCTTTGGCTTGCTTTAATTGTAAAGAAGTTGGTCACATCATTGCTAGATGTCCTCAGAAGAAAGATGATGATAGATCCAAAGATCGATCTGAAGGAAGCTATGGGAGAAGAGTCAACAGAGGCTACTAACACAACAACAGAGATAACCGAGATGAAATAGGAAAAAAGGTATGTTACATAGCTAAAGATATTGAAACTGAATCTGATTCTAATGATGATATAGAATTTGTATTTGTTGCAATGAAAGATGATTCAAAGGAAGAAGAGAAACATGAAGAAACACCACTGATCTCTAAAGTAAGAAAAAATGATACATGGATCATAGATGGTGGTTGCACACATCATATGACTGGTGATGTAGAGAAGTTTGATCAACTTGTTGAATATAATGGTAGATCTATGAGAATGGGAAATGATGCACCATGTATGGTAAGAGGTAAAGGATCACTGATGATCAATGATAGATTACAATGTGAAAATGCATACTGGGTAGATGGACTGAACTACAATCTAATAAGTGTGGCTTAGTTGAACAATTTAGGCCACCGACTGGCTTTTGAGAGAAAAAAGGTGAAGATCTATGATGATGGAGGAAGACTTGTTAGAACTGGTACACAATCCAGAGGTAATCTATTTTATCTTGATATGGATCAATCTTCTTGTTTGTTAATAAAAGATGAAGCTGCTTGGTTGTGGCACAGAAGGTTATGCCATGTGAACTTTGACAACATGATCAAAATTAGTAGAAAGAAAAGAGTTCGAGGACTACCTAACTTGACAAAACCTAATCATGCTATGTGCCATGAATGTCAAAGAGGTAAAATGACTAAGTCTAGTGTTAAAAGAAAAGACTACTCAACAAAGAAGATACTTGAGTTGGTTCATACCAACCTATGTGGTCCTATGAGAACTCAAAGTTATTATGGTGATAGATATTTTATTCTTTTTGTTGATGATTATACTAGACTGATGACTGTTATGTTCCTGAAAGAGAAATCTGAAGTTTTCAAAATGTTTAAGTGGTATAAAGCTAAGGTAGAGAAAGAAACTAGAAAGGAAATAAAATGCTTAAGATTTGATAGAGGAGGTGAATTTATCTCTGATGAATTTACTAATTTTTTTAATGAGCATGGAATCAAAATGTAGGTATCTGCACCAAGGACACCTCAGCAAAATGGCATTGCTGAAAGAAGGAACAGGTCTATAATTGACTGTGCTAGAACATTGATGATACATAAGAATGTTACTTAGACATATTGGAGGGAAGCTGTATGTACTGTTGTGTATGTTCTTAACCGAGTACAACTGAAGAAGGATTCCAACCGAACACCTTATGAACTGTGGTTTGGACATAAACCTACTGTAAGTTACTTCAGAATTTTTGGAAGTAAATGCTTTATTTTGAAAGATGAGAGAAATGGAAAATTTGATTCTAAAGGAGATGAAGGGATATTTCTGGGATATTCCACTACAAGTAAAGCATATAAATGTTTGAATAAAGCTACAAATAAGATAGTTGAAAGTACTAATGTCCATGTTGATGAGTTTGATGACAAGTACACAAAGGAAAGTACAAAGGAACTAGAAGACTATGACAGATTCACTTACATTGAACATCTAGAGTAGTTACTGACATTGCAAGCTGTGTCAACCGATCAACAGAGAAATAATGCAATACAATAGGCACCACAAACTAATGAACATGAAGAAGTTTCCGAGCAAGAAATTGATCCTGAACAGGATGAACAAGAAAGAAGAAATGGAGTTCTAGCTAGTTTTGTCAGAAGACACCATCCTGAAACACAAATCATTGGAGACAGACATGCTAGAATGCAAACTAGAAGCAAAACAAGACAAGGTACATGTATAATTTGTGAATTTGAACCTAAAACTATGAAAGTTGCATTAGAAAATGAAGATTGGGTTAATTTAATGAAGGAAGAAATAGAGCAAATAGAGAAGAACAAAACCTGGTCCTTGGTACCCCTACCAAAAGATAAGAATGTTATAGGTACTAAGTGGATATACAGGAATAAATTGAATGAAAATGGTGAAGTCACAAGAAATAAAGCAAGATTGGTATGTAAGGGATATGCAAAGGAAGAAGGCATTGACTACAGTGAAACATTTGCACCTGTTGCTAGATTAGAAGGAGTTAGAATGCTACTTGCATATGTTGCACACAATAAATTCAAAGTCTATCAAATGGATGTGAAGTTAACATTTTTAAATGGTATACTTGAAGAAGAAGTCTACATTGAACAACCTGAAGGATTTGTTGATCTCAACAATAAAGATATTGTATGTAGATTACATAAAGCTTTATATGGTTTAAAGCAAGCACCAAGAGCATGGTATGAAAGGCTGCATACTTATTTGTTAAGTATAGGATTTGTTAGAACAAGTGAAAACAACAATCTATATGTGAAAGGTGATACTGATGACACAATTATCATTGCTAGATATTTGTTGATGATATTATTTTTGGAGGATCTGATCTTGTTCACAAGGCATTTGCTGATGAAATGCAAAAGGAATTTGAAATGTCTATGTTCGGAGAGATTAAGTTCTTTCTTGGACTACAAGTGATTCAACAGAGTGATGGAATTTTCATCACACAATCTAAATACATAAAGGAAGTACTGAAAACATTTGGCATGGATGATGCTAAACTTGTGGGAACACCTATGGCTACTGGATGCAAATTGACAAAGGAGGATGAAACTATAGAGGTAAACCAAACACTTTACCAATCCATGATTGGTAAGTTAATGTATGTAGTTCACAGTAGGCCAGATATAACACATTCTATGGGTATTGTTGCAAGATTTTTTGCTAATCCTAGAGAATCACACATGATAGCTACAAAAAGAATCTTAAGATACTTGAAGAAAATAGAGGATTATGGATTATGGTATCCTAAGGAAGGGAAGTTTGAACTAAAAGTTTACACCGATGCTGATTGGGCTGGAAATGTGGATGATAGAAAAAGCACCACTGGAGGAGCATATTTCTTTGGTGAGAGACTTGTAACCTCGACAAGTTAAAAGAAGGCTTGTATTTCTCAGTCTACAGCTGAAGCATAGTATCTTGTTGCTGCTACTAATTGTTCAAACATTGCATATATCAAACAAGTGTTGGTAGGAATGAATGAGGTAATCACTGACCCGATGATTATATATTATGACAACACAAGTGCAATTAATATTTCAAAGAATCCTATGATGCATTCTAAGACAAAGAATATATCTATTAAGTATCATTACTTAAGAGAACAAGTGCAAGAAAAGCAAGTGAAGTTAGAATTTGTCACATCTAAAGAGCAACTTGCTGATATTTTCACAAAGCCTCTACTGAAGGACACATCTGAATATTTGAGGTCTAGACTTGAGATTTGTCCCTTGTCTATTGGTCACTAAGGTGATCTGGTTGTTGCATCAGCTTATTTTTATCAGCAGATCATTCATGTTGATGCAGCATAGTTCACACTTTGAATTTTGTTCAAGGTTGTGATTAAGTTTGTAGAACTTGAACCGATTGGGATATCAGTATTCAAGGATACAGAGGAAGAAATGGACACCAAAGAGTTACTTGGCTATTACAGAGCTGATTATTTATTTGTTTCTTTGGCATTGCTGTCAAAGGGAGAGGAAGTATAATATGAAAAAGAACAAGAACCAATGAGAACTATCTAAGGGAGGGACAATCTGAATGAAATAGAATATTGAAGTTTAGTTATAGAGAATAGAAGCAAGAAAAGGAGAACTAAAAAGATTACAAGTGTAGAATCGTAAAGCTGTATTATCTAATGCTGTAAGTTGAAGAATTTAGTCTACAAAGTTGTAGAATATATATTTGGTATGTGTATGGTACATTTGATATTACCTGAGTTTCCATCAATGCCAAAGGGATAGATTGTTGAACTACAACTAATTTGGAATCTGATTGAAGTATCTGTGATTTAAGATCACTGAGGAGTTGCTAATTAGATATGTAATATGATGAAATTAGTATTATGTTGTCATTGATGTCAACTAGTTTGACAACACTTATCTTGTTAAGTTACTATACCGAGACATCTGAAGAAAGGTGAAAGAGATGAAGAACAAATAAATCTACATGAGGAAAGATGTACATGACAGATGAGGATAAGGAACTCATTGAGTAACTTGTTGATGAGTCTATGACTTGATGATATTGACTTTATTATGTTGCATTCATCTACGATGTAGTATAGAGCTCAAAGACACAAAGTAGTGTTGTCGGTAAATGAAGCATTTCTAGTATACACCGATGGAGTGTAGTGTATACCAACTGCGTATTAACTGAGCAGTGTTCATCGATGCATTTCTTTGTTAACCAAGCAAAATAGAATGAACCAAATGATTAGTTTAGCCGATAAGATTGATGAGCTGGCAAAAGTATAAAATTGAGGTAACAGATAAAGTTTGTTACAAAGATCGATGACTAACAAAATTAAATTAAGATCTAATGGAATAGATTGAAATGTGTTAATGACACGTCAGTCGAGAAAGTTTTAAGTGGCAAAATCTATGAATGTGATTAAGTAGAAAAATCTAATGGTGGAGAAGAAAATGATTTAATTATCTATATAAGAGACATTAATTTCAATTGAAAACAACGCTAGAAGAAGAAGAAGCTACATGTATTTCATGTGAAACAAGCTTTCATGCATTCTGATCATACTAGTTAGTAAGAACTGAGCTGCAGAATAGTTACCAATAGACAATAAGTTAATACAGTATTGAATCTGAAGTGAACTATTGATCAGAAGAATTTGTATGGACTAAATATTGATCTGTAATCTGCAATTGAAGTTGTATTAGGGTAGGTCATTTACTGTTACATATTTAACCATTGTATACAGTCTAAATCTCTTAACTGAGTGAACTCTGAAAGTCTTATGATGTATCATTCATAGAATGACCATTGTTATCCTATCGACTAGATAGTGAATGATTGGTTGGATGATAAATTCTAGTGTAAAATCTTCTAACAAGGTCACACCTGATAGTGTGTTTGTAACCTTTAACAGGGTTGGGTCTTAACCGATCTCACTTCAGAAGAGTGAACAATTTTGGGTTGCCGGTCCCAAGTGGTTTTTTCATTTACAGGGTTTCCATGTTAAATCTCTTGTGTTATGCGTTGATTGTGATATTTGTTTGTTATCATTCTTTACATGTTACATATTAGATTTGATCGGTAAAACTACTTTAGTATTTGACTGGTAATTGGTAAAAGAACAAACAATGAGAGTATTTATTGTCTACCGATGAGCAGAAATTGAAGAAGTTGTTTTGGATTATACATTTTGTTTTGGGACACTAGATAACTGATTCACCCCCCCTCTTAGTTATTCTAATAGTTATAAGTCTTAGGTATGTGTTTGGTCAAGATTGTGAGCACAAGTGTGCCTTGGAGAGACCTAGAAGTGGCCTTGGTAGTGTGAGAGCAAAGATGCTCAAGCAACATAAAAGTTGCTAGCAACTTTTCAAAAGTTAATTTGAAGTTATAACTCTTGTTAAGTGGCTAAAAAGCCCTAATCCAAACACTCACTAATGGAAAAAGACTATAAAGGACCTGAAAAACCCTAAAATAAGGTTGGATATCACTTTGTACGATTCTGTACGAAAAAGAACAGTCTGAACAAAGCATTGTGTGGAATAGTCACTGTTAATGGACTAATTTCATGTGAATAGAGGAAAGTTTGTGTGAATCTTTGTAGGGGTTATTGTTTATGTGTGTTTAGACCTTCATGTGTGTGTGTTAGATTAAATTCTTTCAAGGTTTAGTTTTCATTTGGTTCATTTCCTTGTTGTAGCCTGTTCTCTGCCAGTTTGGAGAGACATGTGAAAGTAGGATTGTAGCTTTTTTTTCCACCGTGGGCACACCATGGAACCTTGGAATAAAAAATTATAGACCCTACCTTGCATGGATATAAATATAGGGCCCTGGAGAATGAGTGCACATATTTGTTTGACCAAGCCCTAAGCAAGCTAAGGCAATGCCCAGCTTAGTAACGTCAACACTAAAAGAGCTCTAGAAGACAGAGGGAAGAGTTTCAAGGGAAGCCCAATGGAGGGATGCAAGATACATGTATGAAGACTAAGTGATGTAAAGGAGGGAGCCTAAAAAATCTTGGAGAGGTGTTGCCGCACACAAGGTTGCTCTGTGATCTTGAAGAGGCCTAGAAGCCTTAAAACCCTCATTTTTGGTACAGGTGTTGTACGGAAAGATGGAGGCCCAAGACCCCAAAAATAATTGAGAGTTGGAAATTTTCAATAAAGGCTCTTTAGTATAGGATCTTTGATTCAGTGAAGGGAAGGGGCTAAAAGTCCTATTAAATCGGAGAGAGGCCTAATTGGGCACTTTCTAGTAGCCCTGTTTTATAAAGGAACTCTATAATTGGGTAACAACCCAACCTCATGACTACTTTGAAGATGACTCAAATGTCATAAAAAATCCTTGAAATTCATCAGATCCTTTGTCAGAGCTTGGGAGGGTGTTTGAGCCCTATAAGACCCTTATAAGCCTATGTAAGGGATGTTGCTAGGAAGCAATGTTTGGAAGGAAGCTAGGTGATGCAACTACACTTGATGGTCAGGTTAGGCTAGGTCAGGGGTTACTTGAGTAGAAGAGAGTACTATAGACCATAGAAGGTGTTAGGAGAACACTAGGATCTAGTTGAGGATCAGGGGCATAGACTAGCTAGTCTATCCTAGCCTCCCCATCATAAGGTTAGCTATTAGCCCAAATCTGGAAATCAAACCTAGAAAAATGCATGAAAATATGAAACGACAATTGAAACCTAGAGTCAAAACTTGTACGACAGTGGGTGACCTACTAGATGACAGTCTGAAAACTCATACGACACTGAGTACCTATTCATATGACAATTGGGCTTCCAATCGATAATGTGTACTTTCTGACATGAGCCTCAAAATTTGAACCTATCATACGACACTGGGTACCTCCCGAAACAACTTTCTGACAAAAGTTGTACAAAAAATGTACGGACAAAAAATAAAAATCACAGTTTTGATAAAAAAATGACAAGAAATTGATAGAATTTGGTAGTATTGGAATGGAAACCCATTTCAGGGCCCCACGGTGGGTGCCAAAAAGGTGTGTGTGAATGTTTTACCTAGCTGTAGACACAACACTTAAGTAAAACATTAGAGGTTAGCAAAAATCAAAATCATGTAGTGAAATGGAAACTAATCTAACCAGGTGATTTAATGCCTTCTAGTAGGTACAAGTACGATATTCTCAGATTGGACTGAGCTCAGTGACCTTGACGACACCTAAATGAAGGATTTGAATGCAGAATCTAGATATGAGATGAATGCAAATTAGTCTATATTTTTGTATTTTTTGTGCAATAAGATGAAATAAACTAAATATGAATCTATTCTAGATGAAAACTAATATGGTATGCAATTGATCTAACAATGATATGCTAAATGATATGAATGCTAAAAAATAATGAAAATCTCACAACTTTGATTCGCAAAGATTGATTCTTCGATCGCCAATTCGCCAGCGTGAGGATGCAATTTCATCCATCTCAAATGAAGAGCTAAAGCCTTATTTTTATAGAAATCCAGGGCTTTGGAGGTGCATGGGAAAAGTCATAAATCACTCTTGATGAACTCGAGTTGATTTTTGAGTCAACAAGAAATTAGAAATAGATTAACTCACAAAATCATGCAAATCATAAAAAAAACAACTTTTTAACTTAAATCAGAAGTTGAGATCAACTTTCAACTCAAAAGAGAGGTGAGTTTAATTTTAAAACAATTTGAATTGCTTTTTTGATTTAAAGTTTAACTTCTTTTTGAATGTGCACAATTAATGATGAATTAATTAAATAAATAAAGTGATTTATCCTCAACTTAACTAATTTTGAAAAATAAAACAATTGATTTATGGGTTAATCAATTATTAAATCAAACTTTTATTCAAAAACTATAACATTAAATTTGACAATTGACATGAATTAATTAAATAGGAATTTAATCAATTAGTCACGTGATATTTGATTTATTGTTAGAATTAAATAATATGGAAGCATCACTACATTAGTAGACCCAATTGGTGACCAACAGGTGGAAGGAGGCCACCTCATTAGGGAAATGTCTGCAGGTGACGTCAACACCACATTAGCCATATCAACAACAATGTCAGCTGGGTCATTTTTTGCCATGAAGATAGTTTTACGAGATTAAATTTGACATTCATCTATACATCATCCTGGTGCAGGGTTTGAGGCAGTTTTGTGGTGATGGCCATATGGCCATCAAATTATTTTTTGATGTCAGCACTAGTTTAAATTTTCTTGCCTTCACCATTGGAGTTTTTGGTTTTGCAGCCTAACTTCAAACCCCAATATCTTGCTCAATTTTGATCATTTTTTTGAGATTTTTATAATTTAGGGTAGAATTTCCTAAAGTTTCTAGTGGTGGCATTATTTTTTCATTTGTGTGGTCATATTAATCTAGAATTTTAGATTCTAATTATTATTCCTGATTTCTATAAATTCTAGGGATTTGTTTGGGCACATATGGTAACATTTTGAGGTGATTTTTTTGAAAGTGCATGATTTTTTTATCTAATTTCCAGATCCTCATTTAGATTTCAGCGATTTGGGGTGGAAATATCACTTTCATAAATACGCTATTTTGGGGCTATATTTTCACTTGGTTAATCCTTGGATTTCAATTTTTTGATTTGCATTAGTAATTTGAAGGAGTCATTAGTTTTTATCAGTCATTATTTGGTTGCATTATGGATATTTCAAAGGTCAAAATCCTCACTCCATATAACTACCATGAATGGAAAGAATCTTTATCAGATCACTGGTTAAGTATTGAATTGCTTAGAATGATTCTTGGGAAGGATCAATAACAAGTTACAGGTGTTGCAGAAAGGAGAAAATGGTTTGATGAAAGGTATAAAGCATTTGGCTCTCTTAGATAATCCATCTCTCATGATTTTCTCTTTCATATTACATCTTGCAAATATCCTCATGATGCTTGGGTTATCTTGGAGGGACTCTTTCGTAAACCTGATAGGATGAGAAAATTCAGATTAGAGGAGTTCATAGGTCTAAATCCTCATGCTTTTGACAATATTCAAGACATTTTATCTAAGTTCAATTCTATTAGATTGGAGATTTCTACTTTTGGCATTACTAAAAGGGATGGACAATTGATATTTTCTATTCTTTCCAAGCTAGTTCTTGAATATTCAATCCTTGTTTCTACATACTATGCTACTATGGATGCTCTTGGTAGTGCATACAAATTTCCTTCTCTTGATTTATTTTCAGCTCAACTCATAAGATAACAAGAAAAGTTGGTACACATGGGTCAATTGAAGCCTTCCATGCATCATGCATTAATTGCACCACTACAAAGGCTTCTAATAGAAAAGGAAAGAATAAACATAAGGATCCTAATCCTTATGAAAAAGGTAATGAATCTCCTTCACCACATATTTCTGAATCCAAGTCCTCTTCAAGAGAGGAATCATATAGAAGAAAGAGGGACACATATTCATATTGTAAAAATCTAGGAAATGATGAGCATAAATGTTTTCACAAGAAGATTGATGAGCTCACTTTCATTCTTCAAAAGTATAGTATTAAGTTTTCCTCATTAGTGTCTACTCCTTCTACACATTTGGTAGCTTCTACATCTCCATCATCATCCAAAGATAAAGGTAAAAAAAAAGAACTTTTGACTTCCAGACATCCTAAGAAAGGTAAATGGATTCTTGCTTCAGGTGCATCACATCATATGACATCTTCTATGGATATGTTTTCTTCTATTGAGCCTTGTAATTCTCCTAATATATTGATGGGTAACAACATATACATGAGGGTTTGTCGGAAAGGTTCTATTCCTATAGAGAGGGGATATTTAATGATGTTCTTTGTGTACCATCCTTGACCACTAATATCCTTTCTATTTATAAAATTACTCATGGGGCACAAGGTAAAATTGTTGACTTCAATCCTGATTATGTCTATATTAGGGACATAGTGACTATAGATGTCATAGCTATGGGAGTTGTTGATCATACAACATGATTGTATTCTTTTTCACATTTTGTTGATGATGATGATGACATTCATCATGTACACATACCTTTACCAAGGGTGAATTATATATGTGAGGATAAATTTGGACACTTGAATAATTTTTTTTGTTGATCTACAAGTGTTGAGCATCCTACTCCTCCAGCTCCCGCTTCTTCATACATGAGCTCTACTATTCAGTAGGATGATCATAATCCTTTAGATATTGTAGAATGTGATGACTACTTGGATGCCTTTTCAACATTTTTTTGTTGATTCTCATAATGGAAATTTGGGAGAGATAGCTGAGGGGGTTTCTCTTCTCTCTGATGATAGCATCACAATTGGAGATACTTCTTCACCTTCTTTGGAGATTGGTAATCATGATTCTTCTTCTTCACTTGGCTTGTCACATGATGTGATAGATTCTTTGAGCTTAGAGAGACCTCTTTAGTCTTAAGAGATGCATACATGGAGACCTTCATCTTCTTCCTCCTTCCATTTTCATATGGATTGGCTTATTCATCATTTGATGTATTTATTTCTTCCTAAGGGGAGACATGTTTCTTGTAGGCATTGGCTTATTTTTTGTTTGCAAGTACTCTTCATCAACATGGGAGCTTCTTCATTATGGGGGAGGGATATACTACCTCCAACTATCCTTCTTATGGGGGGATAATTATTTGTATATACATGATGTATGTAGTTCTTGGGGGGTGTTGAGTACTTCATCCATCCATGCATCTTGTATTTTCTTCTCTCTTTTTTAGGGAGGGTTTTTCCCATGAGGTTTTCCCTCTTTCTCCACTTTATGAGAGATTGCATTTCATGTATTGTATTTCATATTGTACATGGGTACCTAACATGGCCTAGTAGCTGGGTCCTATCTTGCATTGTGAGTTTAAGTCCATTACCCTAAGTTTCACTTAAGGGGGGTGTTGGTGTAATTAAATATTCTTAATTACACTTTACTTAATCTTACTTGGGATAATTCATTGCATCGTAGTTTGTCATTGAGATACCTAGAATTTTGCACCTCAATTAAGCACATGGTGTAGGAGAAATCCCACTTTAGGTGTGAGATCCACCTTTAGTGCACATATTACACTATGCACATATCACACTATTATCCTCATCCTATGGCACATACTTCATTACATAATGGATGATGATCCACATTTCATGGACATGTGATTAAACCTTGCATAGGTGGTAGCTTATTATATTCTTATCATTGTCTCTTATCACCTTTCCTATGTAAGATGTCCTATTATGTATATTTTAATCAATCATTGAATCAATTCAATCAAGTCCATTATCAATAATATCATTCTTGCATCTTTATGCAATTGTCTTGCAAATATCTTATGGAAGTTATCTTGGTCTTGCATTCCATCCTGGGGGTGTTGTAGAGTCACCTAAAACTCTAACACTATCTATTTTAATGCATATACACTTTTTAATGCATATATTTTGTATTTCAACATATACGTTGATTTTTTTAGTGCATTTTTTTATATATTTTGGCATATACATTGATTTATTTAGTGCATATATTTCTATTTTGGCGCATTTATTTTATAAAATAGGACCTTAATTTCTTGAGATGTGATCTATGTAGTTTTTACTTATAGGCTATATTATGTTCATCCAAGACTGAAATAAAACTACTAAAAAGGGTTTGTAGGATTTGTATGGAGAACTTCACTTAAATTGATCATGTATGTTTTCTTTATAAATGTAGGAATATAGATTAATTAGAATGGTAAATTAATCAAGTGTTTTGTGTGTTTGAGGTGATAGGTATATAATCTCCCCTTAACTGGGTGATAAAAAAGCCAGACTCATTAAAATATTTTCATTTCAAGTAGTGCTTTCCCTTAGAAGGCCTACCTATTGAGTAGCCCATAAGGTTGATTGAGAGAGAACAACCTAAGTGAGAATTGCTAAATCCAATTTTCCAAACCCATTATAAAAAAGATGTAATTGTGATGAAAATCATGGTCAATAGAAGTGCATTGGAATAAATCTCTTCCAATACGTATATGGTGTGTAAAATCTTGGTTATCAAGGCTAGGAGACCTCTTAATTGAGTTTAAGATCTGACGCTCTAAATAGATGCCCTTACTAAATACCATTTTAAAAAGAAGCCTACCCGACTCACATCCTAATGTTTTTATACTCTAAGTGAAAGAGGGGAGAATAATATCCTCTTAAGATACTCGCCATAGAAATTTTGGCTTTCTTTAAGGCCAATGAGCATACACTTCATGTTTAGAAAAATAGGGAAGACAACAATTTGATTCTGCTTGTTACTATTTCCATGATAACAATTCAGAAGAAAATTATCCTAAACATTAATCAATAAAAATCAAAATTAAATTTCCAAACTATTAAATAATTTCCAAAAACATTTGGACAAAAATAGAATAGCACATCCAGATCCTATTTTAGTGCATAGGGATCCCTTTGTAATGTATCTAGCTCATATATTAGCACATAATGCTCCCTTTTTAGTGCACATTGTTCATATTTTAGCACATAGCACCATTACATTAGTGCATACATATCTCATAATAGTGCATACCATTCTTTTTTTCATGCATATTACTCATAGTTCAATGCATATACCTGATAGATTGGCACATATGTATCACAACTCATACATACACCTATCGAAGCTATCTAACACATTTTTTGTAAAAGAGAACAACATATATGACCAATATAATAATGATTTTCTTGAATTAGAATTATTAATTAAATAAATAATTCTTTTAATAAATAAAGGTTTGTTATTAACGAGGTTGGAGTTGAGGTCTAATTTCTATGATTTTGAGTTAAATGCTTCATTGTTTTTAACAGTTGAGTTCTATGTTCTCTGATTGGGAGTTGTATTTTTCCAACCATGGCTAATTAGTTTTCTATATTAGTATTCTTTTGGGTCATTATTAGACACAGGTTTGGTGGAGAAATTCAATGAGCTTGGGAGGAAGTTCTTTTGGTAAATGAAATTGTTGAAATCTTTGGAGGTTGAATTGGTTCTTCTTCTATCGAATTCAATTTGTCAATTCAAGGTAGGGTTTCATACATTTGTAGTTTTGTTTTGGAAAGATTAAATGAACCTCGTGTATTCTAAATGGATTGATGATTTCAAGGTGTTTTGAGATTTTATTACTATTATTGATTGTTTTGCTTTGTTTGAGAAATTGAGAGTCAAATATAATTAGGGTTTGATTAAAATCTCTTGATGAAAATATCCTTGTTTGTATTAAATTTGTTAAACTCAGATGTCATTTGGAAATAATAGGTAAACATGAAATTAAAACTAGTTAAGCTTTTGGATTAAAAGTTTGGAGATTGGAGAAAATTGAACATTATAAACCAATTGGGTATTTTAAACAAATGGAAATTTGAATTTTTAAACCTGAGAAAAAATGGGTTTTTATGGATTAAGGAAAAATTTTCATAAGAAAAAAAAAAAATTTAAAATAAAAATCTATAAATTATTTTATTAAATATAGGTGGGGGTTTCAACCGCACCCGCAAAAGTCACAGTTGTCATGGCAGCAAGCAGTCATAGCAGTAGCTCAATTGCTGTCGCACAGGAAATCTGGGGGCATGGGTTTGTCTCCCCCCAAGTTTTTATATTATGTTTTATTTAGATTAAATTTTAATTTATCATTTTATTACTATTATTGATTGTTTATTAATTAATATAAACTAGTTTATATTTTTAATTTTTAATTTTTAATTATTAATTAATATAAATTAATTTGTATATATAGATTAATATAAATAAATTTAATTATTTAAAATCTGACTCTTGCAAGAGTATAGTTTTTTTAAGGATTTGTGTTTTGGGATTATAGATATACTTTTATAACCTGAATTTAAAATATAATTATAAATTGCTAAATTAATTATAATTTAGTATGGTTGGAGATTATATAATGTCAAATATATCATTTGGTCAAAATATTGTTTATGGGTGGATGTGATTTATTATTGGAGTGTTGTTTTGTTTTTTATCACAATTAATTATCGGTATGGGTAGAGTGATGCCCTAGGTGATACCTTGTCTCTAAGACTTGATCCATGTCATGGTTTTATACTTTTGAGTTTATGTTGTGGGAAGTTGACAACCATTTTTATGTCATGATTATGTGAGTGTTATTTTGGGTACATTTGTGATGTGATGTTATGTTTCTATTAAGTCTTGATCATTACTCTATTTGACCTTAAGGAGGTGATGACCATAATGTTGTTGAGATTTTATTTACTTGGTCATCTTGTTTCTTCTATTGTGATTGATCTATATTTTAAGTGATGGTCTTGAATTAAGTTATTACTCTAGGTTGGAGAGTGAAGTCATTTATGACTTGTTCTTGAGTTTTGATTTATCTTACAATATGATAACCATGTGGTTTGGTAGTTGAATTTATTGAGATGTCTAGTATGGGATGGATGGTTTGGATCCTTGTATAGGATGAGATATTATTGGTTATTCTCTAGCACTTGTCTTTGATGGAATTCATGGTTTTCCAATTTATGGAAGTCTTTAATATGTTTAATTTTCTTTCTCTTTGGTTCTTTCACTAGGAGCATTAGGGTAGGTTGTCTAGGAACATAGATAGGAAGTGGCTTGCAATGAGCATCACGACCCTCAAGTTGATGCCAAGATCACTCATTTTAAGTAGCTTAATAAAGAGGTAACTTAATAAATTTATTAAGATAAAATATTAATAGGATAATTATGTATCTCACCATGCCTTGAGCGCTAGTACATGCTAGGATGTGTGAGATGATGATTTCCACCTAGTGTGGTGTGTGTTCTAGCATAGTTAGTAACCTTGTCTATATGGGAGGTTTACTGATACTACATATGGTCACTTGGGTATTGGGGTCCAGAGAGGCTTCCAAGACAAAGTCCAAGGGTAAGAAGTATGTGATGACACTTCCCTATATATGTCCTAGGTTCCTATGTTGCATTTGGTACACCTATTTGTTGTCATGATCATTTATAATTGATAACCTTGTAATCCTTTACTACCATTTTATCTAGTGTACCTTAGCATTATTTTTTCTTGTTTTGAATGTTTCTTTGAGTGAGGCATAGTGTTATCTCCTCAACATAGTGGGAGTGGACCTTTAGGTTCCATGTGGTCAGGTGGTAGTGTTGACATAACTGATCTAGATGAGATGAATAAGTATGTTGATAATTTGTTTTGTTAGTTATATTGTTTTCATTGATGTTGTTGTATGACTATGTTCTTGGTGTACCAAGTTATGATGTAGAAGATGAATTGAGAGTTATGTTATGAATTATGGTGTACGATTTGGCACATAGTCTCTAGGGGTAAGTATAATTCTATATCTATGATCAAATATGTGCATGATACATTCTATGCAATTTACAGTCAATTTGGTGAAGATAGAGAATTGGTTTAACAATGAAGAAATAGAGAAGAAAGATTTGATCGGTATGTCACACAGGAATAGAATCAAGTGTTGTGATCAGAGGTGTGTGATCTTGATGTTATTGTTGGATTTCTATTGCAATATCATCAAGATTTATGATCGGTAGATAGAGTTACATGATTCTGAAGTTCAGACAGTGAAGAAGGAAAGAAAAGTGAAGAACAATTAGTTAAATCATTGATCGGTGAAGGCATATCGGTTTGTAAAGATGGTTGAGTATTCCATAATATTTGATGATGTGTCTAAGATTATGTGGAATGTTAGGTATGATTCTTATTGGTTGATTTTATCGATAATTAGTAAATCAAGAGGTGTGAATTAAAGGAGAGGTGATCTTCAAGACAAGAATAAGTGTGAGTCTAAAGGTAAGTGCATCAAGATGGTGTGTAAAAAGGGGGGTATAAGTCGCCACTTTTTTTTTTTTTTTTTCTAAAATTAGGCAAACATGAACTTCACAGAGAAATTTGAGGGTTGTGCACTAAAAACTAGGAATTGTGCAAAGAATAAGAACTTTAGTAATTTGAATCGAGTTTCTAAATTTCTAAAGTTTTTAAAAAATGGATAGTATTAAGAGGGTCAAACCTATCGTGCACAAAAAATTATTCACAATTTTTTTAGAAAAACATAACATATCTATTTTCATGCACTTCACAAAATATATAGTTAGATTTAGTATTTTGAAAAACGCTTTAGTAGAATGATAGGTAAGAGTGAGATATATAAATAGTGTATTTATTTGTAATTTTCCATTCAATAATTTTTTAATAATTTTTTGAAGTGACCACATCCTGAAAATTTGGTACTTATTCATGCATTGGGCATAACTTGTATCAAAATAATCGAAAATGAAAACTTATTTTTTAAAATTGCATAGAATCTAGTGTAGAATAATAATATGTAATTTTTTTGACTTTTGTCAAGTAGATCAAAAGTTATTTTAATAAAATTGTAGACATATGTCTGTGAGGACTATTTAGGTGCTAACAAAGAAAATTAAAGTTTACTCTACTAATGTTGTCCAAAAATAGAAAACAATATATGGTCAGAAAACTTAGAAGACGTGAGAGAGTATGGGGGTAATTTTAAAGATACCCACTTGATTATTTGTAAACCTGATGATGAAAAAGTTGATAAATAATGTTGGTAGTTGAAAAAATGTGTAAAAAGACAAAAATAGAGGGAAAATGGGCTTGCAAGCTTTAGGGTCATTGTTATAATTTATAATCTTTACTTGGTTGTATTATTTAAATAAGGATAAACCAAGGTATCCTTTATGTATTTTTGTCCTCTAGTCCAAGTGGGAGGACAACTCATATTTTGTAATTGCTTTAATAAGGAAATTAGTTTATTCCTCTTTAAGAGGATATTGACACGTGTCACACACACTTATGAATGGTGGAATTCATAGACTTGGGAGTTACATTCTAACTCATCTCTCTCATCTCTATTTAAGAGATGCTCCTCTCTCTCATTTCTCATGATGAAGTTATTGTATTGAACATATTGCTCTCTTTCTCTCTTCTCTCTCTCATTTTAGGCTATGGACTCATTCATAATGTCACAAGGGGTTTTCTTTTCTTTCCTCTTTCAAAATATCTTGGCTCATTGTTTGGATCCTTGGAGAATTCTCATGGTTATGGTGATTGATCTTAAAGCCATGTCTCACTTTTGGTGGTTATGGTAAAATACCTTCTTGTATTACGCTTTCTTGGGTTCTTTCCTTAACTTCTTTTCACTTTTTCATACTTGTAACATAGTATAAGAGAAGGATTAATCCTTGTTTTGAGTGTTTGTAGGAAGGTTCCATTCAAAGGAGCAAGCCTTTTCTTTGTTTATCTAACTATTGTTGCAAGTTTTTCATTATTATGTAGAAACTAACTTTTGTTGCAGCTTTCTCTCATCTCTTTTTTTAGTTCTTTCTAACCCTCTTTGGAATGCTTGCCACTAGAGAGTAGACAAAGGGAGATTTGTTTATGTCTGCAATCCTTATAATCAATTATTTATATAGTAAGATCAATTTGAAAATCTGATAGGAATCCCACTCAATCGGTTCTAGATGATTTTTAATATATGAGAATGGATAATATTGATATCGATGTTTGAAACAAGTATAGATGCGATTTACTATTTTTGGCATCTTTTTATTATGAATGTTATAAGGGTATTGTTGTTTCTAGATATCTTAGTACAATGCATGAAAATGATCTTCTAGTTGTAATCTAATGGAGAGGCTAATGGGATTCCTGCTGACTTGTCACATATGAATATGTTTGACCCTAGGTTATACGATGTTGAGTAGTATCATAAATGTTCCCTCTTCTATAGAGAAACCAATATAATTCTTATTTCCCTAATATTTATTTGATGGATATGTTGTTGCTAGCTGTTCGATCTAGTGTTATAGGTAAATATTATAATCATATATTGGTACCTGTTGTGTGATCCAAAATATCCAGCCACAAACTCTTCAACTTAATCTATAATAGACAAACTATAGAAAATTAATGCCAGCTAATCTTATGTTTTATTTATCATATGGCTTACTCAGATAATATTTTCTGTAAGGAGGCTTATTTTACTAGATTGGTCTCATAAAGACAAGAATGTGTTTATTGGATATGCTATTGACGCCCATACTTAGTTTTACAAAACTGTACAGGTTAAGTTTTTTTTTTCTACATGGTGAAGCTGTTGAGATCATTGAATTGATAGTAAAAAGATATTTTTTTGTTTCCTTCAATAATTTTTGGGCTTTTGTCATGGATATGTATTTTCTTCAGAATCACTTCCAAATAGGGATTAGGGAATTATGAGAAAGTAGTAAATTTATATCATAGTCCATTTCTCTTCTTTGGCTATCATGGATTATGATCTAAAAATAGTCAAAACTAAAAACACTAAAAGGAATTAAATTCAAGATTATAGACCCCACTACTATGTATTTGATGATTTCTTCTATTAGGAAAGTAAAGGAACTGATTTAGCAATTTACAAGGACTTTATCCTTTTATTTACTATGTTCTGGTCTCACCTTGCATGCACGTTATCAGCCACCCAAAATGTGTATTGTTCATGCATTTGATTCCTCTATCTTTTGTGACAACCCGTAGCTTCTCTCATTCTGTTTTCTCTGATATTATTTCCTATTTATTCCTCTCGCAACCAAATTGCTGCTCCTTCCTTTACCATGTTCCCTGCTGGCTGCTTTATTGAGCCTTGACTATCATTTTTTGTCTAGATTAGTGAGCCTTGACTTCCTTTATGCTAATCGGTTTACTGGTCTTTGCTTATTTGTTCTTTTCTTACTTATTGTTTTGTCTTGTCTTCATTCCCTTGCGTCTTTGTCATTGTCAGAATTGATGTAAATTTATATGGGTTATCATTAAATATTCCTTTGTAACGTCTCTGTGCTGGTAATGTCTCTCTTAGCTTCTTGCTGAGCATTTCATTTTATTTTATTTTTTATCATTGTACTTTGTACTTCCCTTGATTATCACTGCACTTATCATTGTTGCCAATCATTTCATTTGGCATCCATTGTTGTTCCTTTCTATTTTTCTCTTTGGTTGTATGTAGAAACTCAATTAACTTTGCTTTCATCCTTATCTTATTAGATTTCCATATAAACTTTCAAAAAATCTTCTTTTACTTTTCTTAAAGTCTTCCTTCCTTTGATAATTCTCACCTGGCTTAATTTTATCCTTCTTACTAATTCTTTTAATATTTCTAAATTAAGTATCTTTAACATATGTGTTTTACTTAATTTAAAGAGTTTTTAAATCAACTTTTATTAACACTTTAAATTGTGATATTTAAAGAAGTTTATTTTATCTTATTTTTAAGATTCTAATTTAAGAATATAATTAAGTCTTAATTTTTTATTATTAAATATTTTAAGGGTAATAAATATATATTCTTTATTGTTATTTTTAATTATTTTTTAATTTATTTTTAATATAATTATCTAAAGTTTCATTACAAATCTTTTTTATTTTTTATTTAAAAAATTCTTGATTATAATGATTAGAGTATTCTTTAAAAAAATTAAGTATAGGGCTATTTTTTTTCTTTCAATAATTTTTTTGGGTAATTATCTCCACATTCATTTTGGAAATTAAGTTAAATAGTTCGAATTATCATTCATGGAAAATATATATTAGATATTTCCACTGAAAAGTTTAACATTATTATTCTTTAAACATTTTTTTAATATCTAACGCTCTTTGTCTGTAGGTTCCTTTTTAATTTCATTTATCAAATTTAATCGAATTTCCCTTTCTAACGTTTCTTGTAGGTTCCTTATTACAATTATTTATCCATTTTTATCAATTTAAACAATTATGAATTCATTTAATATCATTTAAACATAGTAATCATTTTGTATTTATTTAAATTTTTTTCAAAACACATTTAAGGGCTTTATTTCTCCATTATCATTAAGTTAAATCTAGGAAAACAATTCAATATCATCCTTAATCTAGTGTTTCAAAATTTGATAAATCTATTTATGCTCTTAAATAGTTAATCCTTTGAGTTAAGTTTATTTTAAACTCTTTTTTTTTCAAAATCATCAAAAGGATAATGGTAATCAATTTTGTCATGCTAAGTTCAGTTTGTTCTAATGTTTCTGACCCTCTATAAAAATGGGCTATCTATTTAATTCATTACATTGCTAAATTATAATTATTCAAATATTGAGAGTTATCTAACAAAATTGTCTTTATGAGTATTATGAAAAGTTTAGGTGACTCCTTGGTAAAAGTTAAATATAGCTTGATCATAGCTTTGTCTTATAATTTTTCAAATGTATTTCAATGTGGTTAAAACCCTATAAGAGGGATAAATGAATAATGTTTATTGATTCAAAACTCAATATGATTTCATGCATATGTAAAACATATTTTGTGACATTAATGCTATAAGTTGCGATTATATGCATTAGGCTGGCCCTGTGTCACCCATGGTCACATGTATCCTTGAACTATGGTGTATCAAATCTTTTATAATCTTCTTGCTTACTCCTTGTTTAACATTCTGTTAAACTGACTTTCTCATTAAATTGATTTTGCACTTTCAACTGTCATGCACTTTAAACTGATTCAAACATTAAACTGACTTCACTATTACTAATTGATTTCTTGATCCTTTCCTTGTTCAAATATCTCTAACCTCTTTCTTCATTTATTTAATTTTTTTTGGCTACATGATTTTGTTCTTTCGAATATTTCAATGGTGGGCCCATCCTTTCAATATTCACTCTTGTGTTCACCTTGCATGGATATTTTAATTGATATCAAATAATATATTATATGCTTATTGCTCTTCCAAATATTTCTTATTTATCTCAAATTATTCTATTTTATGAGTTATCTTACACTATTGCATATATTATTCAGTGACTTGATTCAATTTTATTATGTTCTATTGATCCATCTGCGCATAGTTATAGTTTTATGCCTTTCTAGCATCTCTTTATGCTCATGGTAGCAGTTATGGTTTTATACCATTGGTTTATATGAATTTTGTTTGATCTTGTGTAAGTTTCATTGGGAGCCAATTTTTCAAGGTTAACTATGGTGGACCCATCAGTTTTAACTGAATCATAGCTACCTTATCTGGCAAGTGGAGTATCCCTCCATCCTATATTTGGTGTGCACTTATGTTTGTTCCACTTTGAAAGTATTTATTTGGTTCTATTTTGATCCACTTTGTTCCTTAGTGAGAGGAAGATATTTTATGGAGATTTCCCCTCCATTTGGTTCTACATATGAAGTTTGATGATTATGGAGCTTTCTTCTCCATCTAGTTCTATATATGAAATATGATATTTTATGGAGCTTTGTCCTCCATTTGGTTCCACATAATAAATTTGATATTCATGAACATTGATATGACCCATCTTGATCTTTTTCCTCATGGTAAGATATTTAAATTAAAATACCTTTTGACCCATGATGGATTTCTTATTTGAAGGCATTATGTTGTTTCTCCTCATAAAACTCTCCTTGATTTGCATCAATAATCATGCTTGGAAATTCAAAATCTTGAGTTGATCTAGTGCCTATGGCACATATTCTATCTTTGTCTCTCTTATATTTCATTGATAAATATACTAATGTGATAATTCTCTGCATACTTCATTGCCTAGATCATGGGTCATGTAGGTGATGGAGTCGTGACCCACTCACTTGCAATGAGATGACTCATTAGTGGACTATCTATATCCATGTGATTGACACAATGTTGGTGAAGGTTCCATTAGTTGGCCTTGTCTATGGTCACTTTTGCAATAGTATGTTCCTTTTATGAGAGCTTTATTATACCTATCATGTTCATTTTGAGCTTATGATTTATTTTAGATATCATGTTAACTCCATTGCATGTTAGTGAACAAGTCCATTTTTCCTCATCTCTCTTAGTTCCTCTATGATAGTTTCATATAATTATTAAAACAATAAATTTTTACTAAGTTGACTATAACATGAGATTCTACTTGTGGATCAATGCCTTGTTTTTTGTTCTATGCCTCTTTTTCAGGTGATCCATCAAGGTACATTCTTGATTTTACACATATCTTATGAAGATGTGGCTATGCTTCCACTTTCTCACATTCAAAGGACTCATGTACTTATCTTGGATCTACAAAAGTACCATATGACTTGAAAAAAATCAAATTACTTCACCTTGAAGAAAAAGTAGAAATTTTTTTGAAAATTGGGTTTGATACCCCTTGTTGTAAAATCCCCAAATAAAGATTAAAGGGGGGGTGTTAGAATTTATAATCTTTCCTTGGTTGTATTATTTAAATAAGGATAAACCAACATATCCTTTATGTATTTTTATCCTCTAGTCCAAGTGGGAGGACAAATCATATTTTGTAATTCCTTTAATAAGGAAATTAGTTTATTCCTCCTTAAGAGGATATTTACACTTGTCACACACACTTATGAATGGTGGCATTCATAGACTTGGGAGTTACATTCTACTACACTCTCTCATCTCTATTTAAGAGATGCTCCTCTCTCTCATTTTTCATGATGAAGTTATTATATTGAGAATATTGCTCTCTTTCTCTCTTATCTCTCCTATTTTAGGCTATGGCCTCATTCATAATGTCACAAGGGGTTCTCTTTTCTTTCCCCTTTCAAAATAACTTTTCTCATTATTTGGATCCTTGTAGCATTCTCATGATCTTAAAGCTATGTCTCACTTTTGGTGGTTATGATAAAATACCTTCTTGCATTACACTTTCTTGGGTTATTTCCTTAACTTCTTTTCACTTTTTCATACTTCTAACAGATAGTTTACAACCCTTTTATGAAGCCAAAACCTATACGGGTTGGGTATGTACAGGATAATGGTATGCCAAAAAGTCGCGATGTGAAAACATAAATTTTTCACTCCTCCAAAAGCGCACTAAAAAGTTTGTTGAATTTTTAGTAGGCCTGGTTGTCAGTACACCTAGACAAGCCAAAAGCCAAAGCACAGGCCTAATCAAATATCTAATTTTTGCCAGTAAATTGTATTTGTAGCCCGCGGCCATGTTCAACATTTTCATTGTGAAAATGTTGAAAATGGCTCTAGGGATTTCATATGTCTGATAGAATCTCATATCCAATATGCTCAAGATCAATAGGTAAGTTAAATTTTCAAGTTTGTATTATTTTTATTATTTTTTAATTGAAATTTGTAGTTTTTTAATATAAAAACTAGGGTTTAAATAATATTTTTTATAATTTTTTTAAATTGATTGTAATTGTCTATTTGGGTTCTAATTGTAATCAGACATGGGCTCAAATCAATCACAAAACCCTCCCAATGATCCCGCAAATAATTCAGAACCACCTCCAAACAATCCCCCACTTTCAGAAGATGAACCAGTCTCAAACTCTTGCCATTTAGAGGATCTCATAGGAGACAATCTAAATCAGCTTAGAAGATATCATACCACATATGATAATATCCCCACATTGTGCCCCATGTTTTCCACATTGAGCTCCATTATTGAAAACATGGAGAAACAAAGAAACATAATGTTGCACTTCTTTGGTGTGATTCCATGCACGCCCAGTTTGATGATGGACTTGACTATGATCACGTTATGAACCTAAACATAACAAAACATGACATATTTAATATTTTTTTTGATCCCAAAACCGGTTTAAAAGTGGACCCTAAAAAACCCAAGCTGTCGATTAAATGGTGCACAAATGATGCAATACGTGACAACTTTTGGGACTAATGGTGGATGGTTCTTGATAGAACACCTCATAGAAATTTGGATGTCCCATTTAATTTCATTAAAAAATTGTATGCTGAATTTGTGCTCAGTCACAAGGTAAATTATTGGAGTATGAGACCGAACCAGGGTGTAGGCATAGGTGCTCCTCAAGACAAACCATGGGCACACCAGGTGAAATCCCGCACATACATCTCCCCTCCTAATATTTCACCACCTCCTATAGTGAAACATCCTAATATTATTGTCGAGGCCAGCTCATAGACTATTCAAGCCATTCACACCTTGAGTGATCTTATGGTTATGCAGAGCTTGGAATTGTTGCCTCCTTGTCTTGATGCTTATGGCCCTTCCACATCCTACACAAGCTCACATTATTGTGTGCCCCACACTTGTGTATTATGTGCAAGAATCTATGCTTAGGTCCCTTGAATGATAGCTAATGAGGCATATTAATGTCTTAATTTTGATATAGTTTTCATAGTTTGGACACACTCTTTGTTCTTTGACAAAACATTTCTAAAACACTTGTAGTAAATATCTTGTCAACTTATGCCAGAGACAGCTAGAACCTACTAAACCTATGGGTAGTGTGTATGACATGTTTTTCTTAATATTATACATAGAATGTAGTATTTCATATAGCTATTTTAAGCTATGTTCTAATATCTGAGTAAAAGTAGGAATGTTATCTTGCATTTGTGTTCCGGATGTTGCTAACTTTTCAGGAGAATGAGGAGCGACACAAAGAGTGGTGATTATTGCATTTAAGGAGGAGGATAATGGAGACCGGTCAAGGCAAATAAAGCACAATTTTGTTCCGTTGGATAAGCTGCGCCTGCAAAGGAGTTGCTGTTCCAGAGAATATAGGGGATACAACTTGCTATATTTCTTGCAAGTTGTTATTTTGTTGCTTGGAAGTAAATGTACTATGTCATGGTTGATCTTCCACATTCTTTTCTGGCGATGTTTGTTCAAGACTTTTTATGTTATGTTTTTAATAGGCATCCAATCCTCTATATAATGGATTTGGATTGTCTTAGTAAGCTAAGGAGAAAATAGATAATGTTGATTTAGATTTAGAAGTTAATCTTTTCTATTCTTCATGAATTATTCAGTTTTTATGTAATCAAAGAACGATTTTAATGGAAAAGTGATTTTGAAGTACTTGATGTGTTCATAGTTAATTGAAGCCAACCAAGGGGGCCCACTTGGGAGTTGGAATAGATTTAGGTAGAATAGATTCATTTCTTGTAGTTTCCTATTTTTAGATAGATTTACTGTATTAGTCCTTCAGCATTATTACTATGAAAGTTCCTGTAGCACTTGCAGAAAATGATCATAGTGGATGTTCTAAGTTGTTAATTAGTTTAGGTTCATTTTTAAGCTTTCTGCAATTATTTGTTGTTAGCCAAGGTGTGTTTATTGTTTTTTAGTAGCAGTATAGATTCTTCCAACACATTTTACTTTCCTACAGCATAGGTGTTATGACTCCTAAAGGAACTTAGTGCACAAACTGTGCTGACCCATTTCAAGTCCTATGTCCCTAGGTTGACAATTCAAGTATATTTCATGATGGAATAGGTAATCCTTAGAATAGATATATTATCCTTGAGAGAGAGACAATGGCATGATTATTTTCATCTATTATGAAACTATACATTTTTTGCGCCGTTGTCGGGGATGGTGTCAATCTAGGAACCTTCATGAGTCATTTATTTTCAGGTTAGTTTGTTAGCTAGGAACTGCAAAGTCACCAATTTCTTGCATGCATCAAAGAAGGAGAGATGTCCATGGTAGATTCCTTCCTAAGGAGCCAGTAAAACCAAAAGAAGAACTTGAAGAACTTGAAGTGCCATTTCTTGACGCAAGCCCAAAGTTTACTGCATTATCATCTTCAGTAGAAGAAGACATCTAGAAAACATTTGACCTCCGTCCATTTGAGGAAATATTAGCTAGCTTCCATACTAACCCCATTTCAGGACCACCTATTGTCTAGAATGCCCCAATGATTACTAACTTCCAGCCATAGTTTCAATATCCCATACCTCCAGCTATGGCAGCTCCCACATTTCTATTTTCAATACCAAGTCTCGTCACTAATCCCAAACTCAAAAATATACCTACATCAGCATTACCAAAGTTTTATGGTCTCGTCACAGAGGATCCTGATACTTTTCTATTCAAATTTGATATCTTGTGCCGGAGCTTTGACTATAATAATGACAGTAAAAAACTAAAATGATTCCCAGCCACATTAAAAGAGTTAGCTTTAAAATGGTTTATGGGCTTGGGGGCAAATGCAGTAGAAAATTGGGATGATATGAGAGGCCTATTTCTTAAGAAGTATAAGGAATATTGCAAGGGAAATGATTCAAAAGGTGACGACATTTTTATAATGTCACAATGGGAAGATGAAACATTAGAAGATTATATATCTCACTTCCTGTTCAACTTACAAAAGAACCCACAACATGCCTTGCAGGAGGAGTCCCAAAAGCTGATTTTTCTCAGAGGAGTAAATGAGAACTATCTTGAAGCATTGGATCTGATGGCAGGAGGAGATATATCCAAATCTTCATGGGATGACCTTTAGAAGATTTTCCAGAACTACTCTAGGTTAGTAGTAAAAAGGAAGGGGATTTCGCTCAGCAATAGCCAAGGGAAGTGGCTCTGGTATTTCAAAGATAGAAAATTTGAATTTGTTGTCTGATTTCAAGCAAGACATCATCAATGATGTCGCCACACATTTGGATACAATGGCTACTAAGAAGAAACATGCAGAGGCTGAGGTGTAGTTAGCTGAGTACTGTCCACATTGCCATAAACAGAAGAAAGATTGTCACTACAAATTGGTGGCTAATGTGGGAAATCAACATCTTCCAACTGAGTACCTAAAGATAGAAGGAGAAGACTAGCAAGTATTCTTCATTACTCAATGTCGGCCATGGGCCCCACGTCAAGGTATTCCTCAAGAACCTTTACAAAAGTCAAATCCATATAGTAATCAATGGCAAAACCGTAGTGTCCAAGGTCCTCCACAATATAATCAACCTAATTGGAATAATTCTTGGCAAAATAATCCACAAAGTCAATGGTATCCTCCACAACAGCTTCAATGGCCACAGTTCCCAGACCAATGACAACCACCCCAAGGGAATTGGTAGTCTACAAACCAATGGAGAGGACCTCAACAATGGTCTAACAATACTAGATACCCACCTTTACCACCTCCAGAAAATATACCTACACTAATGCCACCACCTGCAAGTTCTGGACCTTAAAAATAGACTCATTTGCCTACACAACCTCAGCCAAATCCAAATAACCAGCAACCACAACAACCAATGTATGTTGCTGAGGCTAAGTAGTATCCTGCTTATGCTCTAAGTGTCACAGATATACATTTGAGATTTGGTACAACCCTGCCAACACCTGAACCACCTCTTATAACTGAAATACTAGATCCTCCTGTAGCATCAACACCAACAACTTCTCTGCCATAAATGGTTGACCCAAGCAATGTAACTAGTTTAGCTCAAACTCAAACAACAATTGAACCTCCTTTTCCACAAAAGCTCATACAAAGTAAACCTGCATAAATAGAGGAACAATCCTTTGACATCATTGACTAGCTGAAGAACATGCATGTCCAGATTCCTTTTGTGGACAAAGCTTTCGAGGGTACCTGCTTTGAAAGACTTCAAGCCAAACAAAGATTAGATGTTAGTCTAATCATGAAATTAATGCAAAACAAATAAAACTCTAAACTAAGCCACCTCAGATTGAGCTAAAACAGGTGCACCCAAGCACTGTTTGATTTGCTCTTGCTTAAGGGGATGTGGGTGTGCTCTCTAATCACTTGGAGCATATTCCTTATGCATTTAGGACAGATTGAAATCCATGAAAACCCCAAAATGGCACAAAACATGTATAGAACACCTGATTTGCCCCTAAGGCCTCAAGGATCAAAATGATGCTGATATGAATATTAAGCTACATGAGATTTATGCTAAGATTGATTTTAAGCCAAATAGAGATGTGATGATGCTATGCTTATGCAAAACAATGAAATAAACTATGTTAATCTATTATTACTAAATTATGATGAGCTAAAATGCTTGAAAGTAAGCTAAATTAGGATGATTATGCTAAGTCTAGAGCTAAATGGGCATGATAACAATGCTTGAAATAAAAGCTAAGCTAATGAATTTGCTCTTGGAAAAGGGGGCATTTATAGGATTTGGGAAGGAGGAATGAATGGCCAGGATCAAAATCCTTAAGAGAGGCCAAGCTTCATTCAAAGGGGAGCACATGGATTGTGCTAGTTCAGGGCCACTTCCTTGTGACAAGTGTCATAAGGGCATTGGGTTGAAAGATGGGAGGAATGTGCACAATTTGGAAAATGTGCCTAAGGTCAAAGGGTGTAAGAAAGGGGTGAGGGGATTCTTAAATGCATGATAAATGCATGTAAGAGGGATAAGGAGGCCTTAAATGCACTTAATGCATGTAAGAGAAGTCTCTAGAAGTTTGTTGACTTTGGGTTAAGCTTAGGAGTTGGCTAACCTTACTTAGGGAATGTGATAGGATTAGGGGAGGGATTAGGATTAGGATTAGGGTTAGGACTTTCTAGAAGAGTCTAGAATTTCCTTAGGATAAACATGGATTTTTAGGAAATAAATAAAGATTTATTTATTTCCATGGTTTAGGTTTTGAGAATATTTATTAAAATAAATTTAACAAATATGAGGATTAAATATTTAATCTTAATTAAATATTTTGAGTTGGGATTAGGGTTAGGAAATGAGGGGATTAGCCTTTAATCAAAATTAAAGAAGGATTAGAAGATTCTGGAAGAGGTTAGTGGTCTTAAGGAAATTGGCCAAGTTTTGGGCAAAAAATAAATAAAAAATTTATTTTGAAATTTTTGGTCAATTTATTAATTAAATAATTAATAAATAAGGAGATAATGTTTAAATAAGATTTAAACATTTTTGGGAGGGATTTCTTAATTAAATATTTTTAATTAAGATAAAAGGATTTAATGACATAAAAATAAATAAATTAATTAAATAATTAATTAATTAACAAATGATGATGTCATCGGGGATTTTTCAGAAAATAAAAATAGTTTATTTTCTAAAGGATTTCTAGGTGTCTACATTTTGCCCCTCTTTGATGCGATGTCGTAAGTGGCATGGCATCAAAGACAAGAAAATAAGATGCCCAAGGCTAGAATTTTAGAGGAATGAGGGGTTGTGCTCCCTCGAGAAAATAACACAAGGAATAAACGTTGTGAAATTTTCTCAAAAGGAAACAGAGAAGGAAGGAGCTAGGAAGAAGGGGAGATAAATAACCAAGCTTCCAAGAGCAAAGATGGGTGAATGCAAGATGAGATGGAATGCAAAAATGCAAGATGCAGCTACATGAGAGATGCAAGATGCAAGAGTAATCTATATGATGCAAGATGTAGGGGATTGGGGAAGCTCCAAGTGCAAATGTGGAGAGCACAACCTAGTTTAATATAGCAATGCTAGAGACTTGCCAAAGATATTGGGATTATGAGGCCTTATCACTAGCGTTGTAGAGAACTGACGCTAAAAAGGCACGTAGGGTTGCCCCAGCATCACACATGAAACCCAAAGGAGGCATGGTGGAAATGATGATGAAGAAAATACAAACACACAACTGACTCACAGGCAGAAGCAAAAGATCAAAAGACCTTGCCCCAGATTATCCTCATTCGCAGCGCACTTTGATATAAAGGATCATGGTGACTTTGAGTAGAGAACAACGAGAAGCTATAAAAGATTAACAAGACCCAAAGGACAAAATTCAAGGTCAAAATGAGAACTCCAAAATGACATCCTTTGCCAAGGAGAGAGATTTGATGTGATTGATGGTGGGATGATTGGTCTGAACATGTGGAAGGATACATCGACATGGACCGGGTGTGAGTGGTGGAAGATTAAGTCTAACAAGAGGAAGGATACATCCTCAAGGACCCATTGATTGATGGGAGAATGAGTGTTGTTGTTCGTTGGAAAATGATGTAGTCAAAGAATAATCATAGTGATCAAGAATAGTCAACAATTGATGTGGCTGAAGTGTGAGGTTGGGTAGGACAAAGAGTTATGATCAAATGTGGTGGCTGGACTAACAAGGAGATGTACAACAAGACACGAGGATATGTACAATGGATAGGAAGACATTTACAATGGATATGGACAAAAGCTCAGGATTGGGGATAGGAAGATCTCGCTATATAGGATATACATGAAGGATCACGCTATATAGGATATACAGGATATGGTACAAGATATGTGCAAGATATGGTACAAGATATGTGCAGGTGGGATTGTGGATATGCTAGAGGATTTATGAAAAAGAGGAATGCTGGGGGATGGTGGATGGGGATGGGGATGGAAGAAAAAGGATTGAGATGCTGGGATGGGGGGATGGGAGTTTGATAGATAATGACTCGGTCCACTATGTATGGCACCTTTTTGCTAGGTTTTCACCAACATACTTGTCCAAGGCACTTGAATTGCCAAGTTTTCACCATTGGACGATTGTTTTTCTTTTTTTCTTTTTTTTCTTTTTTCAATTTTTATGGATTTTTTGAATATGTAGATCTGGTTCAGGCATAGAACCTCCTCAAATGTATGATGTTGATTGGATCATTCAAAGGCTCACCTTCTGGTGTAGATAACTGATAAGCTCCAGAGCTGAAGCATGCTGTGACAACATAGGGGCCCAACCAAGTAGGCTCAAACTTTCCTTTCTTTTCTCTGTTTGCTTGGACTTTCTAATTTTCTTTGAGGACCATGTCACCGACCTGAAATTGTTTGAGATGGACCTTCTTGTTATAACTCCTTTTGAGTCGATTCTGGTATGCAACCAGGTGATCATAGGCTTGTTGTCTCTTTTCATCTAACAGGTCTAGCTATGTGAGATGGGCCACATGATAGTCTTCATCAGTGCTGTAGTTCTTCATAGAGACTCGCAATGATGGGAGCTCAACCTCGATCGGTAGAAAGGCTTCGGCACCATATACAAGGGAATATGGGGTGGTGCCTGTGGGAGTATGATAAGAAGTACGGTAGGCCCAAAGGGCGAGATTAATTTGGAGGTGCCAGTCACGACCAGAATCATTGACAACCTTCTTGAGGATTTTCAAAATAGTTTTATTGGTTGCCTCAGCTTGGCCAATTCCTTGAGGGAAATATGGACTAGAGAAATGGTGATGGATGTGGAGTCTAGCACATAGATCATCCACATGCTGGTTTTCAAAAGGTGTGCCATGGTCAGTGAAGATGGTAGATGGTATGCCAAAGCAGCAAATGATATGGTAAAGGATGAACTTGGATATTTGGATGCCAGTAGTTAGGGTGAGTGAAATCACTTCAACCCATTTGGTGAAGTACTCTATGGTAGTGATTATGTACTTGTGTCCATCTGAGGAAAGGGGAGTGATTAAGCCGACAAGGTCAAAGCCCCAACATGAAAATGGCCAAGGTGGCGCAATGGGCTGCAAATCTTGTGCTAGTGCATGAATCAAATTGGCATGCTGCTGACATGGTAAACATTTTCTGACAAACTCACAAGCATCATGTTCCATGGTGGGCCAATAATACCCAACTCGAAGCAACTGCTTAGCTAGAACCATGCCACTCGTGTGGGCACCGCAAATTACAGCATGGACCTCTTGTAAAGCCAGGATGGCCTCATTCGAATCTAAATACCTAGAGAGGATATTGTGATACCCTCGACGATAAAGGGTGTTGGCTATAAGAGTGTAGCAGGAAGCTCTGCGAATAAGGTTTTGGTGTTGGTTATTGGTGAGATGGGGAGATATGATACCATTCTTTAGATATGCATGGATGTTGCAGTACCACGGGGACTGGGGACCAACCAAGACACACACCATTTCAGCATCGGCATTCTCATAAGCTGGTGTATGTAGCTACTCGACTAGGAATTCATACTATGATGTGTCACGTGGGATTTCTAACAAGGACCCAATAGTTGCCATTATGTCTGCTGCTTTGTTCTAAAGTCTGGGTATCTATGTGAATTGTAGATTCAGGAAATGCTCTTTCAATCTATCTACAAGTTCTTTGTAAGGTAGCAGCTTGTCATCCTTTGTCTGATATTCATCTAGGACTTGCTTGATAATCAGTTGTGAATCGCCGAACACTTGCAGTTCTGTGATATTCCATTGAATGGCTGTTTTGAGACCTAAAATGAGTGCCTCATATTCTGCAATGTTGTTGGTACATGAAAATCCCAATTTGAATGACTTTGGGATGTAGTCACCTTGAGGTGTGACGAATAGCATTCCTGCCCCTGATCCATGTGATGTGTAGGAGCCATCAAAGTATAGTTTCCACATGGGCTACTCTTTGGTCATACATAAGTGTTCATCAAGGAATTCCATGATTAGTGGATAAGCATCCACCAGTGGTGCTTCTACTAGCTGATCGGCAATGACTTGCCCTTTGATTGCTTTCCGATCTATGTACTGGATGTCAAACTCGCTGAGTATCATGACCCATTTTTCCATATGGCCTGTGAGAGTTGTCTTTGATAGTAGATATTTGAGGGGGTCCACTTTTGAAATGAGCCTGATTGTGTGACTGAGCATGTAATGTCTAAGCTTTTGAGTGGCAAAAACCACTACAAGGCATGCTTTTTCCATGGGTGAGTAATTAAGCTCATAGCTGACAAGAGTTTGACTAATGTAGTAGATGGCTCTCTCTTTGTTTTCATCATCATGCTAAGCTAGGAGTGCCCCCAGTGCTATAGTGGTTGCTGAGATGTAGAGTATGAGAGGGCATCCTGGAACTGGTGGCACTAGGATTGGAGAATTGGCTAGATACTCCTTGAGCTTATCAAAGCTTCTCTGACATATGGGATCCCATTTGAAGCTTGTGTCTTTGCATAAAAGATGCATGAAAGGTTGGCACTTGTCTGCCAGTTGAGAAATGAACCGACGCACTGATTGAAGCTTTCCTTGTAGGCTTCTGAGCTATCTGAGTGTTCTTGGGGGAGGCATTTCTATTATTTCTTTGACCTTTTTAGGGTCAATCTCTATGCCTCGTCATGATACTATGAAACCTAGGAGCTTTCCAGATGTAACACCAAAGACACATTTCTTTGGATTAAGTCGTAACCCATAGTGCTGCAGGCGATCAAACACACTCTCAAGAATGTCAAGGTGTTCATGGTGAGTTTTTGATTTTGCAAGAATATCATCCACATAGTCCTCTTGGATCTTGTGGATCATGTCATGGAAGATTGCTATCATTGCTCTTTGATATGTGGCTCCTGCATTCTTTAGACCAAAGGGCATCATGTTATAGCAAAAGGTACCCCATGGAGTGGTGAATGCTATTTTGTGTTGGTCTTCTGCTGCTATATGAATCTAATTGTATCTAGAGAAACCATCCATTAGTGACAATATTTCATGGCCTACTATAAGATCTACAATCATGTCTATGTTAGGTAGTGGGAAATCATCTTTAGGACATGCCTTGTTTAGGTCCCTAAAATCTATACAAATTTAGATGTCGTCGGAAGGCTTTGTGACAGGTACCATGGTGGAGATCCAATCTGAGTAATCTATAGCTCTGATAATCTTTGCATCCAGGAGCTTTTCTAGTTCTGATTTTACCAATAGAGCTACTTTGGGATGCATTTTGTGTAGCTTCTACTTTACTGGCTTAACATTGGGGTCTACAACTAGATGATGAACAACAAGTTTAGGATCAAGTCCAGGCATGTGTGTGTATGACCATGAAAAGTTCATAGTAGCTTCTTGAAGTAGCCTAGTGAAAGCCATTTCTTCACCTTCTGTCATGTTGGCTGCAATGTAGGTGATCCTCGGACATTCCTCTGTACCTAAGTTGACTGGCTTGGTTTATTCTATGATGATAGGTGATTACTCAGGTTTGTAATCCTAGATGGGAGGAAGAGGCAAGTCTTCATCTTCTAGCACTTGAATTGCCAAGTTTTCACTCGAAGATACGCTCTTTATTTTTACTTTTTTGGAATCAGAATGTGCCCTAGAGGGGTTTTCACATAAGGACTCATGTTTTACTCTTTCTATTTCTCTTTTGTAGCTAAAGCTTGCCTCCTCTCTGAAGTATCCTTCTGGGTCAAGCTTGTAGATGTGCGCTAACTCTGAATCTTGAACTGAGTGTGGGCCTGATGCCCCCATGAATTCTAGGAGTGCTTCCGTGCTTTGGAACTCATTGATGTGTGTAATGCTTGGTTGGTCCTAGTCTATGAGTTCAAGGTGGGTGAGAGGAAGTTCTATGAGATTGATGGCAAGTTGTCAGAGGATAGAAGTCCCCAGGAGGGTGTCATCGTCAAAGATATCATCATAGGATCTCATTTCTTTCTCTTCAGGGATGTCTTCAATCTCTACGAGGTCATCCTAGCTATTTAAGAGGGGAACGCTAGTCATGTTGGTGCCCCTAGTTGCGGTAATGGGCCCTTGTATATGCAGGTGAGGGGTATTAAAGCCAAGACCCCGATGTTGTAGGTTCTTGGATGCTGTAATTGGGTCTTTGCTTCCACCTTCTTATGGTCCTAGGCCACCACCTTGGTAGTTCCATTGCTTAGTAGTGTACTTGTGTGATTGTGGGTATTTATCTTTGAAGTAGCCAAGAAGTTGTTTGTCAGGTGGTGGGGGATCTTTGTACAACCACCGATTGATGTCAGGGTCCATTTCTTGACTGTTTAATGTGCAATGGGATTCAAAAGTCATAGGTCCCATTCTCTTGATTTCATGATGCTCTTCAATAGGCTTGCTTTGGTGATCTGGGCACCCTTGAGTATGTGGATCAAGTGGGAGGGCCCCCATAGAAAATGCATGATGTAGGCTATATTCACCACAACCCTGGTTATTGATCTTGATGGAAGATAGGGTGGAGGTGAGAATGGTTTCTGGATCGCAATGGGATCAGGACGAGCTGGCAATAGAAGTACCAATGTCAGTTCCAGGACAATGAGTGGAGTGAGGGAATGATGCTTCCATTGCACGACAGTATGTGAAGGGTTGAGGGTCAGCATGGATGGTAACCTTAGTGCCTTGATGTGGAAATTTGATGCACTGATGGTAAGTAGATGGTACAGCCTTAATGGAATGAATCCATGGTCGGCCTAGGAGGATATTAAATGGTAGGTCAAGATCAACAACATGGCAAATAGTATCCTATGTTGCTGGGCCCAGCTGAATGGGCAAAGTAATGGTACCTTTAGAGATATGCTCCAAGTTGTCATAGGCTTTGATAGTGATTACTTCATGTGCTATATTGGCCTGGGTGAATCCAATCTACTGAATGAATTTCAAAGTATACAAGTTCAGGGCTGAACCATTATCTATTAAGACCTGTTTGATGGCAAAGTCTCTGACCATGACGGCGATGCGGAGAGGGAGAGTATGGTCAGGTGCAACATCTGGCATGTCAGATGGTTTGAAGGATAAAGCATAGGTTGCGGATAGATGTCCCACAAGGGTCTCAAATTGGGTGGTGTTAATGTCTGTGGGGACATGTCCTTCTTTGAGAGCTCGGTTAAGGATCTCCTGATGGAGAGGTGAGGTGCGAAGAAGGTCCAAGATGGATATTTGGGCTGGTGTGTTCCCCAGATGTTCTATGAGGTTATACTATGCATTGTGTGCATTATGTGCTGGCCTTGGTTGGGCACCAGAAACAGTGATCCGGCCTCTGCAGGTAGTAACAACACATTGATGATCTGCTCCTCTGACATGGATGGCATTGACTATGGGCTCAACTTGGGTTATACATCCAAAAATATTGTCATAATTGATATAGGTAGTAGTGTGATCTTCTTTCTTACCTTTGCCATGGTTCTAGGGATGATTGGATTTAGTTTGGTTGGTCCCAGTGTTGTGTTGTGGGAACACATTTTGATACATTTGCAAATTGGCATTTGGTGAGGCTTGAGCGGGTGTATCTACTTGAATCTCTTTTTGATCAATGAGATCTTGGATATAGTTTTTGAGTCTCATACACTTCAGGGTAGTGTGTCCTTTGACATGATGATAATCACAGTACTCATGATCTTTGTACCAATCAGGCTTGGGAGTGGTATCATCAACTGGCTAAATTGGTGGATATGTAATCAAGTTGGCCTTGGCCATTTGGTGAAATATAACATCCAAAGGTTCACCCAGTGGTGTGAAGGTCTTCTTTGGATAATTTTGAGCTCTGGATTTTTTTTTCTTGGGAGCAATATTGATGACATTGACTTGATTGTTTGGATTACCTTGATAAGCTTGATGGGCTGGTTGCTGATAGTTTTGCTGATTATTCTGAGAATGATATTGTTGCGTGGGTTGTTGACGGACTTGAGGAGGTTGTTGATGGATGGGCACTTGTTGTTGTTGGTATGAAGGAGTTGATGGAGGACTAGCCATGACAAATTGGACATGCTTGGTATTAGTGGTTCCATCAGTAACAATGTTCTTGTTACGATTCCAGTAACGAGATTTATCATTGCTGGGTTTTTGGGCATCATTTTTGAAGTGTCAAATTGTGCCTTCATCTAGGAGGGCCTTTTCAATACCTATCCCCTTGCTCTTGATATCTTGATAGGTTTGGAGACAATTCATCCTTATGAAGTGGGATAGCTTAGGATGCAGATTATCAATAAAGATTTTGGTCAAATGCTTTTCAGGTGGCTGGTATGATAACCTGGTAGTAAGGTTCTGCCATCGTTGCAAGTATTCTGCTAGGCTTTCTCCATCTTTCTATTTTGAGTTACAGAGATCTAACAAGGTCAACTCATTCTCAACATCGTGGGCATAGTGGGCAATGAACTTCTCAAAAATTTCAGCAAAGGTTGTGATAGTCCCACAGGGTATTTTGTAGAACCATTCAACAGCAGTCCCTCCCAAGCTTTTGGGGAATAGGCGTAGGAGATAGTTATCACTATAAGCCACTTCTTGGCATGCCATATAGAATTCTTTAATATGATTGATTTGATCTCCTTTCCCTTGATATTTATCAAACTTAGGTGTCTCAAAATGCTTGGGGAAAGGTATAGCGGCAATGGACTGGTCAAATAGATAAGGACACACCTCCTCAAACTTGTAAGTTTTGTTCTCAGTACCGGCTTGAAGCTCTTTAAGAGCATTCTTCATGGCTTCCCATTCAGCATTGATGGGTGTTTGAGTGGGTACTCCCATTTGAGATGGGTACTGTTGAGTGGGATATGGAGATGGCCCAGCAGGATAGGTAGATTGGAGTGGATTTTGGAGTGATGTTTGCTGGGGAGGATACTGCTAATGTGGCATAGGGGGATATTGTGGTGATGGATATGAGACTGCTTGCTGGTGTTGTGGGATGACTGGGACTTGCTGCTGTGACTGAAAGTATGGTTGCTATGGGGGTGGCTGGTGGAATGATGTAGCTTGTTGGTGAGATGGCCCTTGCTAAACTTGGTTTTGTAGTTGACTGATATAGGTTGGGTGCATTCCCTCATTGCTTAAGGGTGGAACTGATGTAAGGAAGATTGAAGCAAAGGGTGGATAGGTAGGATGACTTGCGAAATGGGATGAACTTTGCTGCGGAGGTGGAGGAACTTGCTGAAAAGCATTAGGTGTTGGGAATGGATAGCTCTTGAAGGATGAGGTTGGGGGAGGTTGAGATGGTTGCTGTTGTGCTACTTGTGAGAAGGTGGCTTGTTGGTTTGTAAATATGGATGTAGGAGAGTGAGTTGGTATTCCAAAGGATTTCATGTCTTCTTGAGTGAGACCCCAATGAGGACCAGTGTGAGGTGGGAATTGTGTTGCAGCGGATGCCAGGAAGGTAGATGTGATGGGAGTTTGGGACATGAATGGTGGTTTTAAAAAACCCATGGAAGGCATCCTTGTGGTGAAGGCATTTTGCTGGGCTTGTGCCTGGGTAGATGCTTGTTGGGGGGGAAATGAAGAGAACGCTTGCGTTCCCCATGAAAAGGGTAATGTGGAAGTTTTCTGATTTTGAAAGGGGAATGATTACGCTGCCCCTGGAGTAGATGATGCTGATGTGGAGGCTTGTTGGGAGAAAAAGGGAAACGATTGCATTGACCCCTGAAATGAGGGTGTGGATGTTGAAGCTTGGGGATTGAAAGGAAAAGATGATTGCGTCCCTCCTGGCACAAAAGGTGTGGATGTGGATGCTTGTGAAGTGAAGGGGAAGGATGATTGCATCACTCCCAGAGTCAAAGGTGCTGCTTGGCTTATGGAAGATGGCAGAACTACTTGTGTAAAGGCTTGTGTAAGAGGTGGGAGTTGACTTTGTGACAAGTGTGAGATTTGTGCAAGGGCTTGGGCGGCCATGGCAGATGATGAAGTACCCATGATAGGGAATGGAGCAGATGGTGTTATAGCTTGTGTTACAGGATTTGCAAAGCTTCCTTGTAGGAGAAGGGGAATGGAAAAGGTTTCTTGTGATGTCTGCAAGGTTGGATCAAGGAATGGTTGGTTGAATGGAGAGTATACTTGTGCTGGGATTTGGATAGTGTTTATGGGAATGCGAGGATGGAGATATGTTGGTATGGAAGTCTGTGTTTGTGCAAAGTTAGTGAACATGCTTTGCTGGTTTTGGGCCATGAGTGCATTGACTACTAGTGGATTCTCTAGATGATTCACAAATGTTTCTATTGCCAGAGGAGCTGAGGGGATATTGGGATCATCCCATGTATTTCCAGTTTGTATTTGGGGATCATAGGCTATCATTGTGCTGGTAAAAATGTTGGGATCAGATGAACTAGTGATTGGATAAGGATTCATGTTCCTTCTTTTTTTAGATCCGGATCTTGTCTTGACAGGCATGGAGATGCAGATGCTTAGATGGATGCAAGATGTTTCCTAAAAGACTCTAAAGGATAATGGATGCAAGCTTAAGGAACTTCTAAGGATGATGAATTTCAAGAATGCAAATGCAAGGATTGGTGAAATGCTTGGATTTGGATCAAGGATGGTGGAAGATTGATGGGAGATGGTGGCAGATTTGGTAAAAAAAGCTGGGTGATGATGGAGGCTTGGTGGGATGCTCTAAGTTGGGTCAAGATTGGGTTGAGGATTGGTGGAAGATTACTAAGTGTCAACAATGAGCTGTTGTTTTTCCCAATGGAGGATCAGTGATAGGATTTGGCCAACCTAGGATAGACTGATGATCTTCGGTCAACTGGATTCTTATCAATACAAGCCAATCTCTTGCTCAAGATGATGAGGCTATGCAAGGACAAGTTGGATTTCCTTTAGACAATGCTCTGTCAAAAAGGGGATGATTTCTGATTTGGGATAAGGGATGGAAACAACTCAAAGGCTTCAAACACTAAGTACTTGTGGATTTGGATCTCTGGATTTGGTGCAAAAGGATGGTGAGTTTTGATTTGGATATTGGATGCTGGATTTGGATGAAGGATATGGGACTCTGACTGTGGATTGCTGATGGAAAGATGGTGAAGGATGGTGGAACAATGCTTTCTCTAGAAGGATGATGCAAATGCAACTGGGTTGGATGATCTATGATGCTGCTAGGAAGATGATGGTGTATGCAACTAAGAAGGTTTCTAGAATGCAACTAAGGTTTGGTGATGATGCGGGGATGAAACTAGGATGAGACTAGGATGAAGAACTGCCGAGATAGGATTTTGAGATCTGAAGGTAAAATGGACATGCAATGGATCTAGCTAATATTCTCTTTCAAGGTTGACATAGCGATGGTTCACTCAGAATCGGTAGGCAAATTGTTTGACTCTTGCGTTATAGCCAATATTATCAAGCTTTTCTTGATATTTTTCTTCTACTTGGGTTGCTTGGATAGAGGATTGATGGCTCTTAAGGTTTCTTTCTGCAACTTTCTTCTCTTGATAAGCTTTGGATTTGGGCAACTTGGCTTTCAGATGTTTGATCAAATTTGGCATAAATTGGGGAAATTTTGATAAAATGGTTTGAGACAAAAAGGTTCTTGGGATATCTTATTCCAAGGGTTTCTCTACAAAAAAATGTTCTGAGTATCTCGAACTGGGTTTTTGTTGATTAGTTTGATGTTTCCCAATGGCAAAGGATAGATTGCAACAAAGATTTTTGGAAAAGCAATCTCCACAAGGGACAAAGCAACCTTGTGGGATACAAACAGGATAACTAACTCTGATAAAGCTTTGAAATTGTATGTTCCAACAATGTTTTCACGGAGTATTGACTGTCAAGAACTTCAAATAGATCTACCTAAGGAAGGTGAGTATCAAAATCACTTGCCCACAGCTTGGTACCCCCTAGAAGGGAATACAAATGGTGAGTAATCTTGAGGTGACCTGGTAAACCCCTTGGAATCAGTCCTTGCACAAGGATTTTGATACTTTCAGATGTAGATAGGGTAGCCTCTATTTTATCAGATTTTTAATAGTTCTGTGGAGTCTCCATACTCGGTTATGCTGACCGCCTGTGACTCACTTAAGAGCCTAGCCAACAACGCTAGGGGAGGAATATTTACCTATCCCCAAACATTTGCATTTGGCACAAAATGCCTGTGGAATAGGAGATATAAGTGAGTACTTTTTGCCTTCACTTTATTTATATACCGGCCAGGGGGGATACCGGTTTGAGGTTGTTCTATGAGGAGGAAGTGCTTTTCTCCCTGGACAGGCCTCGTTAAAAGTAGAACAAGTGAACTTGTCTGAGTCCAAATGTTCTACGTTGCTTACTTTAATAGGATTTACAGAAAATGAAAGCTCCTAGATGCACATTAAGCAAGTTGTTCTTTTTCCCAAATTGATTAAGTTTGGTTGAACTTTGAAATTGAAGACACAAGTGCTTAAGGTTTGATTTGTTCTTTCTTCAAAAGGTAAACGATTTGAGAGATTGCAAGTTCTTTCCTTTGAGCATTCAAGATTGAGATGTGCGTGTTAATTTAGAACTTTGAAAAGAGCTTTGTTTTGTCCTTTAGATCATTCAAGATTGAGTTTGTGCTTTGCTTGAATTGAAAAGAAGGAATAGAGATGCTTGTTCTTTCCAATTTAGATCATTCAAGATTGTGTTTGATTTTCAAAATGATAATGACTCTTAGGACCTAAGTTCTTTTCCTTAGTTTCATTCAAGATTTGTTTGAATTTTGCTAAGAAAAATGAATCCAATATCAATTTGAGAGCAAAGGAGATAGGAAATTGAAAGTTCAAAGGCGACAGGAACTTGTGCACAGGAAAAAGTTCACAGGCGACAGGAGCTTGTGCACAGGCGATAGGAAAAAGTTCATAGGTGATAGGAACTTGTACATAGGTGACAGGAAAAAGTTCATAGGCGACAGGAACTTGGGCATAGGCGACAAAAAAAAGTTCACAGGTGACAGGAACTTGTACATAGGTGACAGGAGCTTTTGTCTAGGCGATAGAGAAATCTTCAAAGGCGGCAGAGGCTTGTGCACAGGCGCCACTTAAACATGCATAGGTGAGACTAAAACATGTATAGGTGAGACTAGAACATGCATAGGTGAGAGAGAAACATGCATAGGTGAGAGTGAAACTGTTAAGGGTGATAATGGAATTATTACAGGTGACAACAAGTTATTTCCAGGCGATAGTAGATTGTTTATAAGCGATAGTGAAATGTGCACGAGCGGTAGTAGAACTTTCCTAGACGACAGTAAAAACCTCCTAAGTGACAGTGAAATGGGCACAGGCGACACCTAAACATGCACAAGCGACACCAAAATATTTACATGCGGTAAATGAAATGTGATAGGCGATAATTATGTAGGCGGAGGTGTAAATGTTTATTTTACAGGCATGATTATTTCCGTTGAAGGCGACAGAAAAGAAGATTAGACAGAATGGAAGTGATTGAGCATGAAAATCTTCAGAGCATAGGCATTGATACAGAGCTGGTAGGCATGATCATACTATTTGTAGGCGTGACTGAATTGTGTCTAGGCATGACTGAACTTTGTGTAGGTGACATTTCATCTATTTCCTGCAAATACGAGAATACAAAAGCATGATATAATCAAGTGATTGTGGGTTTGGTCCCACTGGGCGTGCCAGAATGTGGACAAGGCTTTCGAGGGTACCTGCTTTGAAAGACTTCAAGCCAAACAAAGATTAGATGTTAGTCTAAGCATGAAATCAATGCAAAACAAATAAAACTCTAAACTAAGCCACCTCAGATTGAGCTAAAACAGGTGCACCCAAGCACTGTTTGATTTGCTCTTGCTTAAGGGGATGTGGGTGTGCTCTCTAATCACTTGGAGCATATTCCTTATGCATTTAGGATGGATTGAAATCCATGAAAACCCCAAAATGGCACAAAACATGTATAGAACACCTGATTTGCCCCTAAGGCCTCAAGGATCAAAATGATGCTGATATGAATATTAAGCTACATGAGATTTATGGTAAAATTGATTTTAAGCCAAATAGAGATGTGATGATGCTATGCTTATGCAAAACAATGAAATAAACTATGTTAATCCATTATTACTAAATTATGATGAGCTAAAATGCTTGAAAGTAAGCTAAATTAGGATGATTATGCTAAGTCTAGAGCTAAATGGGCATGATAACAATGCTTGAAATAAAAGCTAAGCTAATGAATTTGCTCTTGGAAAAGGGGGCATTTATAGGATTTGGGAAGGAGGAATGAATGGCCAGGATCAAAATCCTTAAGAGAGGCCAAGCTTCATTCAAAGGGGAGCACATGGATTGTGCTAGTTCAGGGCCACCTCCTTGTGACAAGTGTCATAAGGGCATTGGGTTGAAAGATGGGAGGAATGTGCACAATTTGGGAAATGTGCCTAAGGTCAAAGGGTGTAAGAAAGGGGTGAGGGGCTTCTTAAATGCATGATAAATGCATGTAAGAGGGATAAGGAGGCCTTAAATGCACTTAATGCATATAAGAGAAGTCTCTAGAAGTTTGTTGACTTTGGGTTAAGCTTAGGAGTTGGGTAACCTTAGTTAGGGAATGTGACAGGATTAGGGGAGGGATTAGGATTAGGGTTAGGGTTAGGACTTTCTAGAAGAGTCTAGAATTTCCTTAGGATAAACATGGATTTTTAAGAAATAAATAAAGATTTATTTATTTTCATGGTTTAGGTTTTGAGAATATTTATTAAAATGAATTTAACAAATATGAGGATTAAATATTTAATCTTAATTAAATATTTTGAGTTGGGATTAGGGTTAGGAAATGAGGGGATTAGCCTTTAATCAAAATTAAAGAAGGACTAGAAGATTCTGGAAGAGGTTAGTGGTCTTAAGGAAATTGGCCAAGTTTTGGGCAAAAAATAAATAAATTATTTATTTTGGAATTTTTGGTCAATTTATTAATTAAATAATTAATAAATAAGGGGATAATGTTTAAATAAGATTTAAACATTTTTGGGAGGGATTTCTTAATTAAATATTTTTAATTAAGATAAAGGGATTTAATGACGTAAAAATAAATAAATAAATTAAATAATTAATTAATTAACAAATGATGATGTCATTAGGGATTTTTCAGAAAATAAAAATACTTTATTTTCTAAAGGATTTTTAGGTGTCTACACCTTTGTTCCAAGCTATTAAGGATGTTCCTATTTATGGCAAAGCTATCAGAAAAGCCTGTCTTAAAAAGCCCGAGAGGAAGAAACAGGACCCAACCATAGTCCATGTTATAGGAAAATTGGCTGACATCATGTTAGGGAAATTGGTTATTCCTAAATATTTTGATCTGGGAAGTCCAGTTGTGAATGTGATTATAAATGGTCAGTTAGTTAAAACTGCTTTGATTGATCTTGGTGCTGCTATAAATATAATGACCAAGGATACTATGAAAAAGATGAACATAGAAGGATTACAGGCTACCCCAACAATTCTACAACTCGTCGATAGTTCTACTATCACTCCTGATGGGATCATAGAGGACATAGTAGTAGCCCTAGATTCTCTAGAGTACCCTACAAATTTTATGATTCTATCCCCAAAAGTCAACTTAGCTAGTTACCCTGCCATTCCATAGTTAGCTACAGCTAATGCAAATATAAGTTGTAGGTCAGGGAGTATGACCATATTAGATGGATAGGAAACAAAGAAATTTGTCTAGTATCCTCCAGCACAACCCCAACCAAATTTAAGCACACATGTATGGCCAGATTTAGGGGATGTAGAGGAAGAGTTAAACTCTGTAGTACAACTTATGATATTACATAGACAATCTTTTCTAAAGCTATAGGAGGATTCAGTAATTCAGAGTATTCTTAATAATACTTGTGTGGTAGAAAAGGATGTATCTGACAGCTCTATGTTGGAACTAACTACATATGAGGAAAATATTGAGAATTGTTTTCTGCCTAAGGAGCTAGACATTATCCATCATCTTTTACCATATGAACTAAATACAAGTCCCATCTCTGAAGCTATTATGGTTAATCTCACAACTACTGTTGAGTTGTCAAAAGGTCATAATATCCATGTCAATAACAAACTGCCTCCCAAACAGTTGAAATAGTTAACAGAGCTTCTTCAAAAACATGAAAAGGCTTTTGCATGAGACTAAGGAGATATGAAAGGGTTAAGCCCCACATTATGCACTCATAGAATATATATTAATGAAGGGTGGCTGCCACTCCATCAACCCTAGAAGCAGATTAATCCAGCACTCAGGGAAATAGTTAAAACTGAACTACAAAAATTGCTTGATGCTGGTTTTATATACCCTATATCTAATAGTCGATGGGTCTCACCTATGGTTATAGTACCTAAAAAGGGAGGGAAATGACAAATTTGTGTAGATTATATAGAATTGAATAAGGCAACAAAGAAGGATCATTTTCCTTTACCATTTATTGATCAAGTTCTGGATACTCTTGCTAGTAAGAAATATTTTTCTTTTCTTGATGGATAGAATGGTTATAATTAGATAAGTATAGCTCCAGAGGATCAGGATAAGACAACATTTACATGTCTATGGGGTACTTTTTCATACTCTATGTTGCCATTTGGCCTGTGTAATGCTCCAACAACATTTCAAAGAGCTGTAATTAATATTTTTGCTGACATATCACATGATTGTATGGAAATATATATGGATGATTTTACAACATTTGGAGTAACCTTTGAGGTGGCTTTGATGAATCTTGAAAAGGTTCTTTTCTGATAAAAAGAACATAATCTATCACTTAATAGTGAGAAATGTTTCATGCTTATGTAGGAAGGGGTGGTGCGTGGTCATTTTATATCAGCCGCAGGGATACAAGTGGACCTAGCCAAGATAGAGGTAATTCTAACATTGCCCATACCTACTAAAACAAAGGATGTAAGATCTTTTTTAGGTCATGCTAGCTATTATAGGCATTTCATTAAAATTTTTAGTCAAATAGCTAGTCCTTTGTATACACTGCTGACTAAAAAAGCTGAATTCATTTGGACACCATGTAATGAATCCTTCCTACAGCTTAAGAAACTCCTCACCACAACACTAGTTCTTAAGGGAATAGATTGGTCTATTCCATTTCGTATCCATACTAATGCATCAGACTATGCTGTAGGTGTTGTATTAGGACAAAAGCCTGCTAACCTTGAAAATGCAATCTATTATATTAGTAAAAGCCTCCATGGCCTTGAACTAAACTACACAGTAACTAAGAAGGAACTTTTAGCTGTAGTTTATGCATTGAACAAATTTTGACACTATGTAACTGGCTATCCTATTTTTGTTCATACTGACCACTCAGCCATAAAGTACTTGATGAACAAACCTGTTGTAACTGACAGATTGGCAAGATGGCTCTTGTTATTATAGGAGTTTGATATTACTATTGTTGATAAGCTAGGCAAGGCCAATGTAGTTGCTGACTATTTGTCTAGATTTCAACTTGCTGATGAAGATCCAACTCCAATTGAAGATACATTTTCAGATGAGCATTTGTTCCACATAGCAACCCATACACCATGGTATGCAGATATAGCAAACTACATTACTACAAATAAAATGCCCCCACACTTCAACCAAAAAGATAGGAAGGAGCTTGTAGAGAAAAGTTTTCATTATTCATGGATAGATAACAATGTCTTCTATACTGGACTAGATCAAATCATGGGGAGATGTGTTAGGGAAGATGAAATATATGACATACTACATGCTTGTCATGACAAACTATGTGGAGGCCATTTTGTAGGAAAATGAATAGCATTAAAGATACTTACAACTAGATATTATTGGCCAACATTACATAAGGATGTAACAAATTATACAACCAAGTGTGACAAATGCCAGAGAATGGGCTGGCCAACTAGATCAGATGAGATGCCAATCAATCCATAGATTGTTGTAACACCCTTTGACAAGTGGGGTATGGATTTCATAGGGCCAATTAACCCACCATCAAATGGAAAATCCTACATCTTGGTATGTACAAATTATTTAACAAAATGGGTGGAAGTTAGAGCAATAAAAAATGCAAGAGATGAGAAAGTAGCTAAATTCTTATATGAAGAAATATTCACATGCTACGGAGTTCTTGAAGAACTTGTAATAGATCAAGGAGCCCAATTCACATCAAATTTGATCACTAAACTTATCAAAGAATAAAACATAAGGCACCAAAAATCCAGCCCTTATCACCCTCAAGCAAATGGGCAAGCAGAGGTCACTAATAGAGAAATTGAGGCCATTCTAACCAAGACAATGCAAATACATAGGAGGGATTGGAGCAGTAGGTTAACTGAAGCCGTTTGGGCTTACCGAACTACATGGAAGACAACAACTAGATTCACCCCATTTGAACTTGTGTATGGAAAAGAAGCAATGTTTCCCATTGAATTTGAACATAAAATATTGCACACTGCTCTGGAATTGAACATCAGCCTTCCTGTAGCACAAGAAGAGAGGCTTCTCCACTTTAACTCATTGGATGAAATGAGAAAGATAGCTTTGGAAAGAACAAAGATCATTTAGAAACAATGGAAGAAGTGGCATGATGCACATATTAGGAATAAACACTTCCAAGTGGGAGATTAGACTCTTTTATACGATTCTTGATTCAAGGAGATTCTAGGAAAATTGCAGACTCGGTGGCTAGGGCCTTACAAAATTCAATATGTATTCAACAATGGAGTAGTCCAATTGACAACCATTGATCTAGTCTAGTTCAAACTACTTGTAAATGGCCACTGATTGTGCCTCTATCATAAACCAGAAACCAAGGATGAGTTCTTGTAGTAGTTCCAACCAAGAAATTTACCAGCTCCTATGGACACAATTCCTACAGCAAAAGGTGCAAGCCTTCTTCCTACAGCCATACCATAACAAGCCTTCAACGAGCACCCATAATAAAACCTCATTCCATTTGAGGTCCATTCTTTCATTCATTTTTCATATTCTTCTTATCAACTCATCTCATTTCTTTGTCTACCATCCACTCACACTCCACGTCACCCACACATTTTTTTAATTTTTTTTACTGCTTTTAATAAAACATGTCATCAACACCTTTTCTACGGTTGCCAGACTTCACCACCTCATCAACTTGCATACGGATGTATGATCTAAAATTTTCAAGTATAACATTTTTACTCTTTACTCATTTTTAGTGCATAGGTTTCGATAATTATATCTAATACTGCATTAAATGTATTGTATAAGCCTTAAGCCAGTTTTCCATTCCTGTGCAAATTTTTTTTAAAGTGTGGACACTTGTTCAAATTTTGTGGGTGGCAGGGAAAGTGTATTAATTTCCAAGTGTCATCTCCATGTCACCCTATTCATGTCCATCTAATATGTTGTACTTTGGCTATGGTCTATTTTTAATTTTAAAATCTTTATTGTATCTATCGTACCTTTTCATTCTGATTTTGGGAAAGATTTCTTGAGTTTGACATGACTTAATAAGGACTATGATTTATTACGAGAACACTTCCAATTAAAACCTTGATGTCCTTCATAATTAGTAGCATCATCATTTTACATGCCAAACATAACATAGCCATGTTAAGAGAATGTGGTATCATCATTTCTCAAAAAGATCAATTTGAATTTTGAGAAAAAGGTATTTGCAGAGTGTTAAGGGGGTAAAAATTATCAGGGTGGTGAGAATAGAGAAATTTAAAGATAGGAATTTTGAAGATGGGAGGACAATTGTAGAGACATGAGCTGGTTGTCCATGGTATTCTACTAGCAGATGTGGAAGCAGTCCAAAGATTTAACTCTTGTGGATGGCTTGGCTACTTCCTGCAGTTAACAGAGTTTAATGAAGAAGTAGCAATGGAGTTTATGAGGGCATTCAATGAGGGAGAAGCCACAGTATGGGGATTAAAAATGGTTGCTACTGAGGAGAGGATTTAATAGAAGTCACAGGACTACTAGTTAATGGAGAGCATTATCCAAATGAACATGATGCCAGATCATCTCAGGCATAGTTTTCTCAGCCAGGTGACCCTCCACTGGAAATCTCAAAGCAAGGGTGTAAGAGACTCTCTCTTCTAGCACCATATCCAGAATTGGCAAAGCATATCATCAGGTACTTGACCTACAAAAGTAGATTTTCAAACCTACATGCTCATCATTTTATGTTGCTTAGTTGTGTATGGCATAACATTTAAGCTAATATCCCCAATTTCCTTTACAATATGTTGTGTATTAGTGCCGAAGAAACTCAAAAAGGAAATGAAAATTCTATTTCTCATCATGCCCTAGTTAAGATTTTAGTTGAAAGATCTCTTAGGGATTCCTCCCTTGTATCATGGGCAAAATTTGTTGAATTTAAAACCTTGCAGCCTCAAGCCAACCCTGTCTTGCAAAATTTAGGGAATAAGGAAGAGATTGTGGAGCCTAGTCAGAATCCAACTTAAATAGAGAAAGAACCTGCATTACCCCCTACTGATAAATTTATTGGGCTTATTTTAGAGGGTGATATACCTAGCTCTTCCAGAGATAAAGGAAAACATAAGGTTGATGAAGAGAGCCCAAAACCCTCATGTTCAAGTGACAAAGAGAAAAAGGTCTACTCCTACAACAACTATTCCTGTAGCATCTACCCCAGCATCATCTAAACCAAAACAGACCCACAAAACAATAGAGGTTAATGAGGTTCCTATATGTTGGAGCCCTCGCATGCGAGGTCAAGTATCCTCAATTTTCCCTAAAAACCTAAATGTTTCAAAATCAAAACCTCATGCAGAATCACTGGTCGAGAATATTCCAGATGACTCTCCTATACAGTTGGAACCCCAAAATGTGGAAACATGTGATAATGAGCCCGACAGTGAAATTCCACAGGGTGATCAAGAAATGTGTGAGTCAAATCTTGTTGTAGTCACAGAAAATACCCCTGAAAGTGCTCAACCTACTTCTCCACCAGTCCCTATATACTCTAATGTTTCTGTCATACCTTATAGATCCTCCTAGTATACCCATTATTTCCAACAAGTTGCTAAGGAATGAAAGAAGAAAGCTATGGCCCAAGAATTCCCTTCATCTACAATTTAATCTGTATTATTTGGTCTGTACAATCACTTCATTTTTCAAAAGACCTTGTGGAAACAAGAATGAGACCAAATGCAAAAAATAATATTTGATAAAGATGAAGAAATTGAATCCCTTAAGGAGCAACTTGAGAAATAGAAACAACAGATGAATAAGGCCTTAAAGTTAGCTGACCAAGTCATGGCTTGTAAACCACCACCAAGGGTGTATTTTGTTTGTCTGAAGGAATAGTTTTTATTATTTCAACTAATGATGACAATAAGGAATATTGACTGTGAATTTAAAACTGCTCAAGATTTTTACAATGTGTATTAGACTCTGCCCTCATAGCATAAGAATTTGTTGTGTGAACTATATCTGCATAATTTCATAATTCCACATGAAATAGAGTGGAATCCTCTACTTTACATAGATGTTTACCTTAGAGCTTTAATTATCATGGATGCACAATGAGACAAATTATGACAAGCAGTTAAATGTCTACAAAGATCTTGAGAAATCTGAACCCTTGCCACTACGGGTTAAATCACATAAGCCTGATGATCTTCTAAGAGACTAGTTCAGATTAGCTTATGGAAAACAAAAATTGAAGGTTAGGGATAAAGTATTTGTAGAAAGAGAAAATTTTTATAGAGATTACCAGACACTCCCAAACTTTACATAGCAAAGAGCTTTTTCAGCGATTAGGAACCGATGGAACTGATTGCCAGAAGCCTTCAAAAAGGTAGAACCACATAGGCCTATCAATTATGAGGCAGTTGTTCATAGGGTGACCAAATACATACAACTGGGATGACAGATCAGAAAGGAACTATGGATGCTCTTGTCCTTTCAACCTTGAACACTTCTTTGGCCTCTTTATGATAATGATGCTACTAGACTAGATTTGTTGGTTGAGGAGCATAGAGGTGAACACTAGGAGTGCACCAAAGGATTCTTCTACACCTTTAGAAGTGGGAAGAAAGGGAGAACCACAGTCAAAGACTTCAGAGTTATGGAAAACAAGTATAATGCTTGAGGACAAGCATTTGAATAGTGGGGGGAAAATGATGAGGCATATTAATGTCTTAATTTTGATATAGTTTTCATAGTTTGGACACACTCTTTGTGCTTTAACAAAACATTTCTAAAACACTTGTAGTAAATATCTTGTCAACTTATGCCAGAGATAGCTATAACCTACTAACCCTATGGGTAGTGTGTATGACATATTTTTCTTAATATTATACATAGAATGCAGTATTTCATCTAACTATTTTAAGCTATGTTCTAATATATGAGTAAAAGTAGGAATGTTATCTTGCATATATGTTCCAGATGTTGCTAACTTTTCAGGAGAATGAGGAGTGACACAAAGAGTGGTGAACACTGCATTTAAGGAGGAGGATAATGAAGACCAATCATGGAAAAGAAAGCGTAGTTTAGTTCCATTGGATAAGCCGCACCTGCAAAGGAGTTGTTGTTCTAGAGAATATAGGGGATACAACTTTCTATATTTCTTGCAAGTTGTTATTCTATTACTTGGAAGTAAATTTACTATGTCATGGTTGATCTTCTACCTTCTTTTCTAGCAATGTTTGTTCAAGAATTTTTATGTTATGTTTTTAATAATCATCCAATCCTCTATATAATGTATTTGGATAATCTTAGTAAGCTAAGGAGAAAATAGATAATGCTGATTTAGATTCAGAAGTTACTCTTTTATGTTCTTCATGAATTATTCAGTTTTTATGTAATCAAAGAAGGATTTTAATGGAAAAGTGATTTTGAAGTACTTGATGTGTTCATAGTTAATTGAAGCCAACCAAGGGGGCCCACTTGGGAGTTGGAATAGATTTAGGTAGAATAGATTCATTTCTTGTAGTTTCCTATTTTTAGATAGATTTACTGTATTAGTCCTGCAACATTATTACTGTGAAAGTTCCTGTAGCACTTGTAGAAAATGATCATAGTGGATGTTCTGAGTTGTTAATTAGTTTAGGCTCATTTTTAAGCTTTTTGAAATTATACGTTGTTGGCCAAGGTCTATTTACTATTTTTTAGCAGAGGTATAGATTCTTCCAACACATTTTACTTTCCTGCAGCATAGGTGTTATGAATCCTAAAGGAACTTAGTGCACAAACTATGCTCACCCATTTCAAGTCCTACGTCCCTAGGTTGACAATTCAAGTGTATTTCATGATGGAATAGGTAATCCTTAGAATAGATATATTATCCTTGAGAGAGACACAATGGCATGATTATCTTCAGCTATTATGAAATCGTACAATAGTGATACATATAACTACGTCTTCAACACACTACAGGCACTGAAGCACCTCATGAAAATGTGCATCAGGGGCATAGAGAGCCATGGACTCCTACTATTACGGTAAGGGTAAATAGTTCACTTTTTACATTGTATTTAATTTTAAACGTTCGTATTTTTAGTAGAATTTTCTTATAATGATTTTCTACTTATGTTTTTTTATGCATTACATTCATGTTCAGTTGATGATAGAGGAGAAGATGGAACAGGTAGAGGGGTCCATGCTTTCGGCCATATCATTTGGCCTTGACACTTCCATGGTACATATGTTTTAATGTAATAATTAGTTTCCTTAAATTATTATAATAGTTTATGTATATGTGTTTTCTAAATTTTATGATCATCTTATTACATATTGATGTAGGTGTCACCATTTTCCACTAGGGAGCAATGTGAGGGGGTTCAGGCATCAAACGTTGACAAGGGGAAGGTAATTAAGTAATTTAGTTTGTTTATGCATACATGTATACTTGTCAGTTGTGCATACTCATTTTTAATTTACATGGTTTATTTGATATAGGGTGGTGTCTGATGATGTCATGAGACCCTTTCACCACGATAGAGTCATAGGCATCTCAATTTATAGTGATAGCCCCCCATGGTACGTATATTTCTAAAGTTATTTGTATGTATTTTACTATCAAGTATATATAATATGATTAGGTCATGATTGTATGAAGTATCTGTTTGACTTTTGTAGGTCACCCCTAGTTTGAGGGAGGTAGAATGCCAAGGGTTTGTATCGCTGATGACTCGACCGACATTTCTGAAAGAAAGTTCAACACAGGTAAGTTTTAATGTTAATTTAGTTATTTTGTAAACATATATTTTCTACCAAGGATTTAACATTAAATAGTATAACTCGTAGATCAATCTCATGTTTGCAAACATATACAGGTCGGAGTCAAAATTGGTGGCATTGTTCCTTCACTACCAAGGACATATATTAGGTCTCATGTTCACGTGAGGAGATAGAGAGGCGAGGTACATGAGAGTTCAATTTTAGTTTAACTTTTATTTATTATTGTTGACTATGATTTTGAATTTTTATTTTTTATTTGTAGAAACCATATAGATTAAGTAATCTAACTTGGGGTTTCACTTTTGTGTTTGAATGCAGGATCCATTAGAGCCAAAGAGTACTTCAAAGGGTTGCATTTTGATGATCACCAATAGAATAGGATGTCCTAGAAAAATTTGTAGTTGAACATCTTATTTTGAGATGTCATATGACACCTTTGGAGATGGCATATGCCACATTGTATCTAGATATGCTGATTTTTTAAATATGTACAGTATTATTGTTTATTTTGATATATATATGAAACTTGATATTTGATCCAATTTGTTAATTGTGTGTTCATTTATTCATTGTTAGTATGTAAATATGCTTGCATGTATGTACTCATGTGTACGATTTATGCCTTAAGTATATTCATGTATATTCAAGTACATTCTTCTTAACCTAAATTCATGTGTATGGGCTACGTGCATGACTTAAGTGAATTCATGTGTATGCTTTATAATCTATGTGCTACATGTATACTTTATGACTTACAAAAATTTATGTGTATGCTTTATGTGCTACATGTGTTCACATGTGTAATTCATCATTTAAGAGAATTCAAAATTTATGTGCTACATTGTATTCATGTGTATTTGATGCTCTCAACCAAGCAAATCCTTCAAAGTTCACTTCACAAATCTAGTGATCACCTTGTCAAATCAACTCTTATGCAATGTATTAGGTTAGAACTCTATTATACATGTCAAAGACACATCATTACATGATAATCAGTAATCACATTCATGGAATGATGCTTCTACATCAAGATTTTGTCAAACTGTTATTGAGAAAACAATGCCTTATCATTCTAGGTACCAAACCCTCCTTTCGAGGGTATGTTGGTCAGGGCTTGTTCAAAAAGACTCTTGCAAATTTCTCTGGATCCCCCCAATGGATCTAACACATCACTATGTGTTGAACTAAAACTAATTTGGAATCCGATTAAAGTATCCATGATTTAAGATCACTGAGGAGTTGCTGATTAGATATGTAATATGATGAAATCAGTATTATGTTGTCATTGATGTCAACTAGTTTGATAACACTTATCTTGTTAAGTTACTATACCGAGACATCTGAAGAAAGGTGAAAGAGATGAAGAACAGAGCAATCTACATGAGGAAAGATGTCCATGATAGATGATGATAAGGAACACATTGAGTAACTTATTGATGAGTCTATGACTTGATGTTATTGACTTTATTATGTTGCATTCATCTATGATGAAGTATAGAGCTCAAAGACACAAAGCAGTGTTGTCGGTAAATGAAGAATTTTTAGTATACACCGACAGAGTGTAGTGTATACCAACCGTAGTATTAATCAAGTAGTGTTCACTGATGCATTTATTTGTTAATCGAGCAAAACAGAATGAACTGAATGATTAGTTTAGCCAATAAGATTGATGAGCTAGAAAAAGTATAAAATTGAGGTAATGGATAAAGTTTGTTACAAAGATTGACGACTAACAAAATTAAAGGAAGATCTAATGGAACAGATTGAAACGTGTTAATGACACATCAGCTAAGAAAGTTTGAAGTAGCAAAATCTATGAATGTGATTAAACGACAAAATCTAATGGTGGAGAAGAAAATGATTTACTTGTCTATATAAGAGACATTGATTTCAATTGTAAAGATGCTAGAAGAAGAAGAAGCTGCAAGTATTTTGTGTGAAACAAGATTTCATGCATTCTGATCATACTAGTTAGTAAGAACTGAGCTACAGAATAGTTACCAAACTACAAAGAGCTATTACCGATGGATAGTAAGTTAATACAGTATTGCATCTGAAGTGAACTATTGCTCAGAAGAATTTGTATGGACTAAATATTGATTTGTAATCTCCAATTGAAGTTGTATTAGGGCAGGTCATTTATTGTTACATATTTAACCATTGTATACAGTCTAAATCTCTTAACCGAGTGGACTCTGAAAGTCTTATGATGTATCATTCATAGAATGAACATTGTTATCCTGTCAACTACATAGTGAATGATTGGTTGGATGACAAATTTTAGTGTAAAATCCTTTAACAAGGTCACACTTGACAATGTGTTTGTAACCTTTAATAGGGTTGGGTCTTAACCGACCTCACTTCAGAAGAGTGAACAATTTTGGGTTGCCGGTCCTAGGTGGTTTTTCCCTTTACAGGGTTTCCACGTTAAATCTCTTGTGTTATGTGTTGATTGTGATATTTGTTTGTTATCATTCTTTACATGTTACATATTAGATTTGATCGGTAAAACTATTTTAGTATTTGACTGGTAATCGGTAAATGAACAAACAGTGAGTGTATTTGTTGTCTACCAATGAGCAGAAATTGAAGAAGTTGTTTTGGATTATACATTTTGTTTTGGGACACTGGATAACTGATTCACCCCCCCTCTCACTTATTCTAACAATTGGTATCAGAGCGCCGGTTGCTTGGAACAACGTTTTAAGGACTTAAGCATAAAGGTCTCAAGATGTATAAGAGGGAAGTATCAAAACTGAACAAAAAGAACTTCGTAGTATTGCAAAGCAGAATGAAGCTGCACATATCTGGAATTGGGAATTCTGCACTAGATCTAATGGAGAATGGCTACATACAACTGCCCATTGGTCCCTTGACTCTTGATCAATTGAAGGACAAGCATGAACACAATGTTATTATGATGGAACTTGTTGCTGCCTATACCAATGTTGAATTTGAAGATATTAAGACTTGCACAACTACCAAAGCAATGTGGGATAAGTTGACACTAATATATAGTGGAGATCTGAATGTCAAAAGAGCTCGAGCTGAAAGCTTAAGAGGTAAATTTGATGATATGAAAATGAAAGGAGGTGAGAACATTGTCCAGTATTCAAATAGACTCAAAGAGGTGGTACATGCTATTAGAGCATCTAATGGGGTAATTGATGATGAAACAATGATAAGTAAGATTCTTAGAACTTTGCTACCTGTTTATGCAATTAGGATTTTTGTAATTCATGAGACAAGAGCTACATCCAACCTTACTCTTAACACTTTGATGAAGGGTGCTCCCCTTAATACCTCAAACACATAACATAAATAGAGAAACAACAACAATATGCAAGAACATAAAATTGGCTTCTTATTATCTCCACAAATGTGGAATTACAAACTTTCAAAATTACAATATGCAAAGCCACATGGGCATTCCCTTACAATATTCTTGATGAAGGAAAAAACCTTGAATCAATACCCAGATTTGCTACCCAGAACTGTCCCGAACTACCTAAGAGAACACTACAGACCTTTCTTATATAGGCAATTTCTACCGCCTGAGAAGATTCTAGAAATTTAGCCTTTTAGGCAGACAAAACATATGATTATTTATTTTTCACAATTATTACAATAGGGTCGGCTCAAAAGAAATACAAAATATGATTTTAGGTAACCCATGTTCCGGAGGCCATACCTTTTTAACCGTAACTCCATTTTTCTATTGTAACCACTTTTTAGAAATGCCATGACGAGATCTATAGTGCTTAACATGCGCTAGCACTAGTCTGCCAGGGGTCGACCGTGATTTGGAGCCTCTAAGGCCTTCAAAATTGACCTGAAATATTTCATACCCAAAAACCTCAATAACTTCTGCAATACTGATGATGTGGCAATGAAAATCAACTGGTAGGCTGAAATGATTGAGATGAACCTCCAACTGTGAAATCAGAACATTCCGAGATCAAATGACCAACTTACTAAAAATAGTAAGTTTCCATAAATAGCAGCTCTACACAAGATAGCCCTTATTGAAAAGAAAACAAAAATATTTTTGGGTGATGGAAGATTGCTCTTACACCTAGGATGCTCCTCCATCAGACACCCAGGGTAATTTGAGAAGTGACCCTGTCACGACTCAGGTGTGCAAAGTAAAACCAAGACGGTTAACCTCCTCCTTTGCTAGCCATGATGAATCTTCAATAGGTCATCCTTTCCATTTGACCAAATACTCTTCATATGTCTTGTTCCTTGTGCTTCTACCAACATAACTATCCAGTATGTCTTCAATCTCCTTGATATCTGAATTGGTTGCTAGAATACTCCACTGTGCTATTGTAACCTCATCTTCAACACCTCCTTCATGATACTCTGTCAAATCTGAAACATTAAATACTAGTGAAATATTCAGCTCAGTAGGCAACTCGACCTCATATGCATTTCCTAAATCATGCTTCTTCAGTATCTTACATGGCCCAAACCTCTTCATTTTCAACTTGTTATATGTACCAACCAGAAATCGGTCTTTCCTCAAATGAATGACGACTTCAGCTCCAACCTAAAATTCCTTATGCATCTTTTTCACATCTACTTGAGCCTTATACTACACATTCATCTTGGTAATATGCTTCCTCACCTCCTCATGGATGTTCTTAAAATGTTATGCAAAATTCTCAGCTTCAACACTTCTTATTTTTTAATCTTTCTCAACTCAAATGCATTTATGGGATTACTTCCATATACAATCTAGGATGAATTAAACTTCAAATCTATCTTCAACTCTTCACTTTCTTCTAGTATCATTCTGTGTGCTGCCTTATTTGGTGAACTAGCTCCTGGAATCAAGTCCATCTGATGACTGATCTTTGTTACTAGTGGTAATCCATCAGGCACATTATCAGATACAATATCCTGAAACTCATTCAATAATTCTGCAACTTCTACAGGTACATCTTCTACTTCCTCTCTCCTAGCCTTTGGAATTAAGGTAAAACACATATGCTCATGCCGCATACCATCTAAGAATTTTTCTCTATCAACAAAAGTTATTCTTGCATTACCACATACCTTTTCTTCTATTTCCTTGAATGGTTTTAGCTTATGCCACACTCCATCCTTTATTAGGGAATAAGTATTCACACAACTATCATGTACAACACATCTGTCAAACTACCAAGGTGTACCCAACAACATATGACATGCATCCATAGATATGATATCACATAGTACCTCATCTTGGTACTCGTTGATCTTAAACTTTACTAGGCACTGTTCGTTGACCATGACCTTGTGGTCATTCCGCACCCAGGCAATCCGATATGGATGTGGGTGTTTCTGTCTCTTGAGCTTCAACTTTGTCACCATCTCTTCTGACACCAAATTATCAGTACTACCACTATCAATAATCACATCACAACACTTACCCTCACACTTGCACCTAGTGTGAAACAGGCTCCTCCTTTGTTCAGGTTCATTCTCACCACTTAGCAAGACTCTTCTATTAATTAGTGTTTCTCCTCTTTCAGCATCTTAAGAATTTGATGATCTGGCATCCTCATCTACATGTGCAACTCTGGCCTGGCCTTGATTCCTCCTATCCATCCATCCTTGGCATTGAGGACATTCAAATGCCCTATGACCTTCTTCTCCACAGTGAAAAAATGTTCCACGGAAGCCTCCTCTTTCGGATCCTTGTCCTCTTCCTCTTCCTCTTTGATCCCTATTATTCTGATCATGGAAATGATTGAAATCATCTCCTCTCTAATTTTGACTATTACTGGCCTCATCTTTCTTTTTCAGATCTTCATTTTGATCTTCATATGACCGTCCACCAGATCTTCCATCACGGCCTCTTTTGCTTTGTCTGCTCTCAAACTTCTTGTTCAACTTTTCCTCTACTTTTAGGAAAAATTGGTATGCCTCTTCAATACTATTCATTTGAACCAGATTCAATTCCTCTTGAATGCTCAGCCTCAACCCATTAAGATAATAGGCAAGTTTCTCCTTATCAGCTTCCACATGGCTTGTTTTGATGAGGATTCAATAGAACTCCTCTGTATACTCCTAGACAGATCTTCTTGCTTGCTTCAAACTTTGTATTTTCCTCAATAGGTCAAGCTCATAATCAACAGGGATGAATTGTCACTTCAATTTATCCACCATCCACCCCCATCTTGTGATTTTATCCTTTCCTCTTCTATTTCGCTCCAACTAAATCTCTTACCACTAGATCTTCGCATGACCCTTCAGTCTGGCCTTCGCAAACTTGACCCCATCAGGATCCTCAATATCTTCATACTCCAAATATTCTTCACATTCATTCATCCAGTCGATCAATTCCTCTGGGTTAAGATTCCCTAAAAATGTAGGAACCTTGATCTTAGGTCTCTTCCCAATCTTTGAGATAGCTTGAAAAAGTTTTTCTTCCTCTTGGTTCACAACTTTGACTTCTCCTTCTTGATCTTCTTCTTCAGCTTCATCCTCACTTTCGTCTCTCACATTAAGATTCACTCCTCTGCGAATCTCCTCTTGCAATGCTTGCACTTGTCTCTACAATTCGCTAACCTCAAGTGTTACAACACTAGCTCTTCGGCCATGTTCCCTTTGTGGAGGCATTTTCACGCTTCTTGCTGAAACCCTAACCACAGTCCTGGTGCAAACTGCCTCACAATCAGTGATCTATTTACACAGAAACCCTAACCCATGGTCCTGGTGCAAATTGCCTCACAATCGACAATCTATTTAGACACTCAGGAACTCCTGCCCTAATACCACTTGATGAAGGGTGCTCCCCTTAATACCTCAAACACAACAGAAATAGAGAAACAACAACAATATGCAAGAATAGAAAATTGGCTTCTTATTATCTCCACAAATGTGGAATTACAAACTTTCAGAATTACAATATGCAAAGCCACATGGGCATTCCCTTACAATATTCTTGATGAAGGACAAAGCCTCAAATCAATACCCAGATCTGCTACCTAGAACTGTCCCGAACTGCCTAATAGAACACTATAGACCTTTCTTATATAGACAATTTCCACCGCCTAAGAAGAATCCAAAAATTTAGCCTTTTAGGCCGACAAAACATAGAATTATTTATTTTTCACAATTATTACAACAGCATCGGCTCAAAAGAAATACAAAATATGATTTTAGGTAACCCATCTTCTGGAGGCCATAACTTTTTAACTGTAACTCCATTTTTCTATTGTAACCACTTTTCAAAAATGCCATGACGAGATCTATATTGCTTGACATGCGCTAGCGCCAATCAGCAGGGGCTTGACCGTGATCTGCAGCCTTTAAGGCCTTCAAAATTGACTTGAAAGATTTCATACCCAAAAACCTCAATAAATTTACCAATACTGATGATGTGGCAATGAAACTCAACTGGTAGGCTGAAATGATTGAGATGAACCTCCAACTGTGAAATCAAAACATTCTGAGATCAAATGACCAACTTACTAAAAATAGTAAGTTTCCATAAATAGTAGCTCTGCACAAGATAGCCCTTATTGAAAAGCAAACAGAAATATTTTTGGGTGATGCAAGATTGCTCTTACACCCAGGATGCTCCTGCATCACACTTTGATTGGTAAACTTACAACCTTTGAATTAAACAATTATGATAACAGTATTGTTCCTTCTATTGAATCCATTTTTATGTCTTCTTTAAAGATTGGAAAGTCTAGCCAGAATAGTAAGAACTGTGATAGTGATGACAATACTGATGATGAACTTGATGAGCTTGAAGCACTTATGGCCAAAAGATTGCCCAAAGGAAAGGGAAGGTATAGAGGTAAGCAACCTTTGGCATGCTTTAATTGTAAAGAAGTTGGTCACATCACTGCTAGATGTCCTCAGAAGAAAGATGATGATAGATCCAAAGACCGATTTGAAGGAAGCTATGGGAGAAGAGTCAACAAAGGCTACCGACACAACAACAGTGATAACCAAGATGAAAAAGGAAAAAAGATATGTTACATAGCGAAAGATATTGAAACTGAATCTGATTTTAATGATGATATAGAAGTTGTATTTGTTGCTATGAAAGATGATTCAGAAGAAGAAGAGAAACATGAAGAAACAACACTAATCTCTAAAGTAAGTAGAAATGATACATGGATCATGGACAATGGTTGCACATATCATATGACTGGTGATGTAGAGAAGTTTGATCAACTTGTTGAATATAATGGTGGATCTGTGAGAATGGGAAATGATGCACCTTGTATGGTAAGAGGTAAAGGATCACTGATGATCAATGATAGATTACAATGTGAAAATGCATATTGGGTATATGGACTAAACTATAACTTGTTAAGTGTGGCATAGTTGAACAATTCAGGCCATCGACTAGCTTTTGAGAGCAAAAAGTTGAAGATCTATGATGATGGAGGAATACTTGTCAGAACTAGTACACAATCCAGAGGTAATCTATTTTATCTTGATATGGATCAGTCTTCTTATTTGTTAATAAAAGATGAAGATGCTTGGTTGTGGCACAAAAGGTTATGCCATGTGAACTTTGACAACATGATCAAAATTAGTACAAAGAAAAGAGTTAGAGGACTCCTTAACTTGACAAAACCTGATCATGCTATGTGCCATGAATGTCAAAGAGGTAAAACGACTAAGTCTAGTTTCAAAAGCAAAGACTACTCAACAACGAAGATACTTGAGTTGGTTCATATCGACCTATGTGGTCCTATGAGAACTTAGAGTTATTATGGTGATAGATATTTTATTCTTTTTGTTGATGACTATACTAGACTAATGACTATTATGTTCCTGCAAGAGAAATCTGAAGCTTTCAAAATGTTTAAGTGGTATAAAGCTAAGGTAGAGAAAGAAACTGGAAAGGAAATAAAATGTTTAAGATCTGATAGAGGAGGTGAATTTATCTCTGATGAATTTACTAATTTTTGTAATGTGCATGGAATCAAAAGATAGGTATCCACAACAAGGACACCTCAGCAAAATGACATTGCTGAAAGAAGGAACAGGTCTATAATTGATTGTGCAAGAACATTGATGATACCGAAGAATGTTGCTCAGACATATTGGAGGGAAGCTATCTGCACTACTATGTATGTACTTAACCAAGTACAACTAAAGAAGGATTCCAACCGAATACCCTATGAACTGTGGTTTGGACATAAACCTACTATAAGTTACTTCAAAATTTTTGGAAGTAAATGCTTTATTTTGAAAGATGAGAGAAATGGAAAATTTGATTCTAAAGGAGATGAAGGGATATTTCTTGGATATTCCACTACAAGTAAAACATATAAATATTTGAATAAAGCTACAAATAAGATAGTTGAAAGTACTAATATCCATGTTGATGAGTTTGATGATAAGTACACAAAGGAAAGTACAAAAGAACTAGAAGACTATGGTAGATTCACTTACATTGAATATCCAGAGTATTTACCGATGCTGCAAGTTGTGTCAACCGGTCAATAGGAAAATAATGCAATACAATAGGCACCATAAATTGATGAACATGAAGAAGCTATCGAGCAAGAAATTGACCCTGAACAGGATGAACAAGAAAGAAGAAACCGAGTTCTAGCTAGTTTTGTCAGAAGACACCATCCTGAAACACAAATCATTGGAGACAAACATGCTGGAATGCAAACTAGAAGCAAAACAAGACAAGGTACATATCTAATTTGTGAATTTGAACCTAAAACTATGAAAGTTGCATTAGAAAATGAAGAATGGGTTAATGCAATGAAGGAATAAATAGAGAAAATAAAGAAGAACAAAACCTAGTCCTTGGTACCTCGACCGAAAGATAAGAATGTTATAGGTACTAAGTGGATATACAGGAATAAATTGAATGAAAATGGTGAAGTCACAAGAAATAAAGCAAGATTGGTATGCGAGGGATATGCATAGGAAGAAGACATTGAATATGGTGAAACATTTGCACCTATTGCTAGATTAGGAGTTAGAATGCTACTTGCATATGCTGCACACAAGAACTTCAAAGTCTATCAAATGGATGTGAAGTCAACATTTTTAAATGGTATACTTGAAGAAGAAGTCTACATTGAACAACCTGAAGAATTTTTTGATCTCGACAATAAAGACATGGTATTTGGATTACATAAAGCTTTATATGGTTTAAAGCAAGCATCGAGAGCATGGTATGAAAGACTGCATACTTATTTGTTAAGTATAGGATTTATTAGAACAAGTGAAAATAACAATCTGTATGTGAAAGGTGATATGGATGACACAATTATCATTGCTGAGATATTTGTTGATGACATTATTTTTGGAGGTTCTGATCTTGTTTGCAAGGCATTTGCTGATGAAATGCAAAACAAATTTGAAATGTCTATGTTTGGATAGATTACGTTCTTTCTTGGACTACAAGTGATTCAGCAGAGTGATGAAATTTTCATCACACAATCTAAATACACAAATGAAGTACTGAAAACATTTGGCATGGATGATGCTAAACCTTTGGGAACACCAATGGCTACTGGATGCAAATTGACAAAGGAGGATGAAACTACAGAAGTAAACTAGACACTTTACCGATCTATGATTGGTAAGTTAATGTACATAGTTCACAGTAGGCCAGATATAGCACATGTTGTCGGTATTGTTTCAATATTTTCTACTAATCCTAGATAATCACACATGATAGCTACAAAAAGAATCTTAAGATACTTGAAGAAAATAGAGGATTATGGATTATGGTATCCTAAGGAAGGGAAGTTTGAATTGAAAGTTTACACCGATGCTGATTGGGCTAGAAATGTGGATGATAGAAAAAGCACCACCAGAGGAGCATTTTTCTTTGGTGAAAGACTTGTAACCTAGACAAGTAAAAAGAAGGCTTGTATTTCTTAGTCTACAGTTGAAGCAGAGTATGTTGTTGCTGCTACTAATTGTTCAAACATTGCATATATCAAACAAGTGTTGGAAGGAATGAATGAGGTAATCACTGACCTGGTGATTATATATTGTGACAACACAAGTGCAATTAATATTTCAAAGAATCCTATGATGCACTCAAAGACAAAGCATATATATATTAAGTATCATTACTTAAGAAAACAAGTGCAAGAAAAGCAAGTGAAGTTAGAATTTATCACATCTAAAGAGAAAGTTGCTGATATTTTCACAAAGCCTCTACCGAAGGACACATTTGAATATTTGAGGTCTAGACTAGGGATCTGTCCCTTGTCTATCGGTCACTAAAGTGATCTGGTTGTTGCATCAGCTTATTTTTATCAGAAGATCATACATGTTGATGTAGCATAGTTCACACTTTGAATTTTGTTCAAGGTTGTGATTAAGTTTGTAGAACTTGAACCGATTGGGATATCAGTATTCAAGGATACAGAGGAAGAAATGGACACCAAAGAGTTACTTGGCTACTACAAGAGCTGATTATTTATTTATTTGGTTCTTTGGCATTGTTGTCAAAGGGAGAGATAGACAATATGAAAAGGATATGAAAAAGAACAAGAACTGACAAGAACTATCTAAGGGAGAGACAATCTAAATGAGATAGAAAATTGAAGATCAGTTATAGAGAATAGAAGCAAGAAAAGGAGAACTGAAAAGGTTACATCTACAAAATGGTAAAGCTGCACTATCTAATGTTGTTTAGTAATGTAGTGATTAAACATATTACAACATTTTGTTTACAAAGTTGTAGAATATATGTTTGGTATGTGTATGGTACATTTTATATTACTTGAGTTGCCATCAATGCCAAAGGGAGAGATTGTTGAACTACGACTAATTTGGAATCTGATTGAAGTATCTATGATTTAAGATAACTGAGGAGTTACTGATTAGATATGTAATATGATGAAATTAGTATTATGTTGTCATTGATGTCAACTAGTTTGACAAGACTTATCTTGTTAAGTTACTATACCGAGACATCTGAAGAAAGGTGAAAGAGATGAACAAAGAAATCTACATGAGAAAAGATGTACATGACAGATGAGGATAAGGAACACATTGAGTAACTTATTGATGAGTCTATGACTTGATGTTATTGACTTTATTATGTTGCATTCATCTATGATGAAGTATAGAGCTCAAAGATACAAAATAGTGTTGTCGGTAAATGAAGCATTTCTAGTATACACTAACGGAGTGTAGTGTATACTGACCATAGTATTAACTGAGTAGTGTTCATCGATGTATTTCTTTGTTAACCGAGAAAAACAAAATGAACCAAATGATTAGTTTAGCCGATAAGATTGATGAGCTAGAAAAAGTATAAAATTGAGGTAACAGATAATGTTTGTTACAAAGATCAATGACTAACAAAATTAAAGGAAGATCTAACGAAATAGATTGAAACATGTTAATGACACATCAGCTGAGAAAGTTTGAAGTGGAAAAATCTATGAATGTGATTAAACGAAAAAATCTAATGGTGGAGAAGAAAATGATTTACTCGTCTATATAAGAGACATTGATTTCAATTGTAAAGATGTCGGAAGAAGAAGAAGTTGTAGGTATTTCATGTGAAACAAGCTTTCATGCATTCTGATCATACTGGTTAGTAAGAACGGAGCTGTAGAACAGTTACTGAGCTATAAAGAGCTATTATCGACGGTTAGTAAGTTGAATACAGTATTGAATCTGAAGTGAAATATTGGTCAGAAGGATTTGTATGGACTAAATATTGATCTGTAATCTACAATTGAAGTTGTATTAGGGCAGGTCATTTACTGTTACATATTTAACCATTGTATAGAGTCAAATCTCTTAACCGAGTGGACTCTAAAAATCTTATGATGTATCATTCATAGAATGAACATTGTTATCCTGTCAACTACATAGTGAATGATTGTTGGATGATAACTTGTAGTGTAAAATCCTCTAACAAGGTCACACTTGACAGTGTGTTTGTAACTTTTAACAGGGTTGGGTCTTAACCAACCTCACTTCTAAAGAGTGAACAATTTTGGGTTGCCGGTCCCAGGTGGTTTTTCCCTTTACAGGGTTTCCACATTAAATCTTTTATGTTATGTGTTGATTGTGATATTTTTTTGTTATCATTCTTTACATGTTACATGTTAGATTTGATCAGTAAAACTATTTTAGTATGTGACTAGTAATCAGTAAAAAGCACAGACAGTAAAGTATTTATTGTTTACCAACGAGCATAAATTGTTGAAGTTGTTTTAAATTATACATTTTGTTTTGGGACACTAGATAACTGATTCACCCCCCCTCTCAGTTATTCTAACACTATGGACCCCAATAGCATAGATACATCACAAAATATACACATCCATTAGAGTATATGTTCTCAATAATGATTGGTGTTGCTTCATGCACCTTTAATCAACATTTACCACCATTTGTGGTCTCTCCACCACCATATATCTTGCATATCCCTACAACCAAACACTATTGTAGAAGACACTAGTTAATTCCTTGCCTTCAAATGCCAATGAAATGGTGCACAGACATAGAAGTGATAACAAGATAATAGACAATCAATTTACTCCATTTCAATTCACATAGACATTCCACAATCCATTCAAATGACCATCCTTGGTCTCTTTACATTTGTCAATGACCCTTTATGGTCATGTCCCCATCTCCTTTGGAACAACAACATTTGTCCATTGTGGGAACAAAATGATGCTTCCATCATGTTTGGTTGGGTAGGTTTACCCTAGGAATGGTCCCAATTCACCTCTTGACATACCAGAACATTCACCAACATACGCAATGGTACTTAGTGGACCTTGGGAGCGCTTTGGTCTGGCATGTTCATGAATGTTCTACTAAGTTTGTGTTCTAAACAAGGTTGTCACTAGCATTTACCCACCCAATGAGAGCTAATGGCACAGACCATTTAGTGCTAGGATGAACAGTTTGGAAGAAACCTAGTGGTGCAACTTTCAACTGAACCTCATTGCAAGTTTTGGTATCAAGTGAGACTAGCATGCCAAATTAAAAAAAAATCAAATCTCCCAAAATGGAGAGAGATAATTGTAGGCCTCAGAAAAATTGTCTTGTAGCATCTCATGGATCGATGATACCTCTCATGGGGTCTGAGATACGAGCCTTTGAAGATCATTGCCCAATAGTGCTCAGTGCACCTTAGGGACACTTTGGTCTGGCATGGTGATGAATGTTCTACTGACTCAGTGGTTGAAATGGGATTGTCACTAGCATTTACCCACCCAACTAGAGCTAATGGGGTAGACCATTAGGTGCCAGTACAAATAGTTTGGAAGAAACCCAGTGGTGCAACTTTCAATTGACCGTCCTTGCAAGTTTTGGCATCAAGCAAGACTGGCGTGCCAAATTTTAAAAAAATTGAATCTTCCAGAATGGAGAGAGGTTATTGTAGGCCTCAGAAACATGGTCTTGTAGCATCTAATAGTTTGTAGATACCTCTCACGGGGTCTGAGATACGAGCCTCAAAAGATCGCTGCCTAATCATGCTTAGTGCATCTTAGGGACTCTTTGGTCTAGCATGGTCACGAATGTTCTACTGATTCAGTGGTCAAAATGGGATTGTCACTATCATTTACATGCCCAATTAGAGCTAATGGTACATACCATTTGGTTATGGGATGAACAGTTTGGAAGAAACCTAGTGGTGCAACTTTCAACTGACCCTCACTACAAGTTTTGACATCAAGCGAGATTGGTGTGCCAAATTCAAAAAGAAATGAATCTCACAGAATGGAGAGAGGTTATTGTAGGCCTTAGAAACATGGTCTTGTAGCATCTCATAGTTTTCTAATACCTCTCATGGAGTCTAAGATACGAGCCTCAAAAAATACTTCCCAATCGTGCTTAGTGCACCTTGGAGACTCTTTGGTTTGGCATGGTCACGAATGTTCTAGTGACTAAGTGGTCAAAATAGGGTTTTCACTAGTATTTACCTACCCAACTAGAGCTAATGACATAGACCATTCAGTGCTACGATGAATGGTTTGGAAGAAACCGAGTGGTGCAACTTTCAACTGACCCTCACTGCAAGTTTTGGCATCAAGCAAGACTGGTGTGCCAAATTGAAAAAAAATCAAATATCCCAGAATGGAGAGAGGTTATTGTAGGCCTTAGAAAAAAAATCTTATAGCATCTCACAATTCATCCATACCTCTCACGGGGTCCGGGATACGAGCCTCAAAATATTGCTGCCCAATTGTGCTTAGTGCACATTGGGGACTCTTTGGTTCGGCATGGTGACAGACATTCTAGTGACTTAGTGGTCCAAAAAGGGTTTCCATTAGCATTTACCCACCCAAATAGAGCTAATGGCATGGACCATGTGGTGCCGGGATGAATGGTTTGGAAGAAACCTAGTGGTTCCACTTTTAATTGACCCTCATTGCAAGTTTTGGCATCAAGCGAGACTGGCGTGCCAAATTCAAAGAAATTTGAATCTCCCATAATGGAGAGAGGTTATTGTAGGCCTTAGTATAATGGTCCTTTAGCATCTCATGGTTCACTAATACCTCTTATGGGGTCTGAGATACAAGCCTCAAAAGATCATTCTCCAATTATGCTTAGTGGACCTTGGGGACTCTTTGGTCCGGCATGGTCACAAATGTTCTAGTGACCAGTGGTCAAAATGGGGTTGTCACTAGAATTTAACCACCCAACCAGAGCTAATGGCATAGAACATTTGGTGTCCACATGAATGGTTTAGAAGAAATCCAGTGGTGAAACTTTAAATTGACCCTCACTACAAGTTTTCGCATCAAGCAAGACCGGCGTTCCAAATTCAAACAAATTTGAATCTCCAAAAATAGAGAGAATTTTTTGTAGGCCTTAGAAACACAGTCCTATAGCATCTTATGGCTCACCGATACCTCTCACGAGGTCTAAGATATGAGCCTCAAAAGGTTTCTGCCCAATTGTGCTTAGTGACCCTTGGGGACACTTTGGTCTGGCATGGTCACAAACTTTCTAGTGACTCAGTGGTTGAAATGGTGTTGTCACTAGCATTTTACCACCCAACCAGAGCTAATGGCGTAGACTATTCAGTGTCAGGATGAACATTTAGAAGAAACCCAATGGTGCAACTTTTAGCTGACCCTCATTGCAAGTTTTGGCATCAAGTGAGATTGGTGTGCTAAATTCAAACAAATTTGAATCTCCCAGAATGGAGAGAGGTTATTGTAGGCCTCAAAAACATGGTCCTATAGCATCTCATGGTTTGTTGATATCTCTCATGGGGTCTTAGATAAGAGCCTTGAAAGATTGCTGCCCAATCATGCTTAGTGCACCTTGGGGACACTTTGGTCTAGCATGGTTGTGAACATTCTACTGACTCAATGGTGAAAATGGGATTATCACTAGCATTTACCCACCAAATGAGAGCTAATGGCACAATCCATTTGGTGATGAGATGAATGGTTTAGAAGAAACCCAGTAGTGCAACTTTCAACTAACCCTTACTACAAGTTTTGAAATCAAGTGAGATTTACATGCCAAATTCAAAAAAAATTGAATCTCCCAAAATGGAGAGAGATTATTATAGGGTTGAGAAACACTGTCTTGTTGCATCTCATAGTTTGTTGATACCTCTCATGAGGTCCATGATACGAGCCTCAAAAGATCATTGCCAAATCATACTTAGTGCACCTTGGGGTCACTTTGGTCTGACATGGTCGCGAATGTTCTAGTGACTTAGTGGTCAAAATAGTGTTGTCACTAGTGTTTACCCACCCAACCAGAGCTAATGGTGTAGTCCATTTGGTGCCAGGATGAAATCCTTATGTAGGCTCATTTTATGGTGTCTTTAGGTTTTTTCATTACATTTGTGGATAGGTGGTTTTGTTTCACTTATACCTTTGGTGCTATGCCTAGTGTCTTCTTTGGACTTTTGGTCTAGTTCTTTCCTAGTAGCTTCTCTCTACTTTCATTTCTCCTTTCCTCAGTGTTACCTTTGTCCTCCTTAGTGGGGAGCGTGGGGTCTTTGGTTACTATGGCCAAGTTTTGGTTGTCCATATTTGCCTTGTTCTCTATTGTCTTCTTTGTTGGGATTTTTGTTTAGGTTCTTGTTTAGTGTTTCTATCAATTGCTTTGTGTTTTTGGTTGAACTTAGTGTTTGATCTACCTCTGTGTTGTTTTGTTTTGATGTCTTTTGGGGGTTTTCTTTCTTCCCCTTCTTTGTCCCTACCTGGTTCTTCTTGTTAGAATAACTAAGAGGGGGTTGAATCAGTTAATCACTTGTCCCAAAAAAAATGTATAATCGAAAACAATTACTTCAACTTTTTCTACTCGGTAAACATGAAATACTTTCACTGTCTTTGATTTTACTGATTATTAGTCTAAAACTTATAGTAGTTACCACTCAAATCTAACATGCGATATGAAAAGTATGATAACAAACAAATATCACAATCAATACATAACATAAGAGATTTAACATGGAAACCCTATGAAGGGAAAAACCACTTGGGACCGACAACCCAAAAATATTCACTCTTTTGAAGTGAGGTTGGTGAAGACCCAACCCTGTTAAAGGTTACAAACACACTATTAGGTGTGACCTTGTTAGAGGATTTTAGACCAAACATTATCTTCCAACCAACATTCACTCTAGGGTTGACATGATAACAATGTTCATTCTATAAACGAAACATAAAAGACTTTCTTAGTCCACTCGGTTAAGAGATTTGACTGTGTACAATGGTTAAATATGTAATAGTAGATGATCTTCCTTGATACAACTTCAATTGTAGATTACAGATCAATATTTAGCTCATACAAATATTTTTGATCAATATAAGACTTAGGTTCAACAATATATCAACTTACTATCTGTCAGTAATTACTCTCTATAGCTCAGTAATTACTCTACAGTTCGGTTCTTACTAACTAGTATGATCAGAATGCATGAAAAATTGTTCATGTGATAACTCTATAGTCTCTTCTTCTTCTAGCTCTCTTCATTATGAAATCTCCAATCTCTTATATAGACAAGTAAATCATTTTCTTTTTGTCCATCAGATTTTGCCGCTTAATCTCATTCATTGATTTTGCCGCTTTAACCTTCCTCGGCTGATGTGTCAATAACACGTTTCAATCTACTCCATTAGATCTTCCTTGAATTATGTTAGATGCCAATCTTCATAACAAACATTATCTGTTACCTTGATTTCATACACTTTCCATCTCATCAATCTTATCGGCTAAACTGATCATTAAATTCCTTTCAGTTCTACTCGGTTAACAAAGAAATGCATTGGTGAACACAAGCTTGGTTAACACTGCGCTCGGTATACACTACACTCCATTGGTGTATACTGAAATGCTTCATTTACTAACAACACTACTTTGTGTCTTTCAGATCTATTCTTTATCATAGATGAATGCAATATAATAAAGTCAATATCATATGGTCATAGACTCATCACCAAGTTACTCAATGTATTCCTTATCTTCATTTGACATATACATCTTCCTCAGGTAGATATTTCTATTCTTCATCTCTTTCACCTTTCTTTAGATGTTTCAGTATAGTAACTTACGAGATAAGTTTTTTCAAGCTAGTTGACATCAATGACAACATAATACTTATTTAATCATCTTACATATCTAATCAGAAACTCCTTAGTGATCTTTAATCACAGATTCTTCAATCGGGTTCTAAATTAGTTGTAGCTCATCAATCTCTCCCTTTGGCATTGATGGCAACTCAAGTAATATGAAATGTACCATACACATACCAAACATGTATTCTAAAACTCTATGAATAAATGTTGTACAAGCTCTCCCTAGCTTAATATGTTTAATCACTATGTTACTAAAAAACATTATAGAATATAACTTTGTCATTCTATAGATGTGCCCATTTCAGCTCTTAGGTTCTTGCTTTTGTTCTCTATAACTAATCTTCAATGTTCTATTCCTTTCAGATTATCTCTCCCTTAGATAGTTCTCATCGGTTCATGTTTATCTCTCCCTTTCATATTATTTATCTCTCCCTTTCACAAAAATGCCAAAGAAACAAATAAACAGATAGCTTTTTAGTAGCCAAGTAACTCTCTATTGTCCAATACAGTCTCTATATCTTTGTATACTGATATCCCAATCTGTTTTAGTTCTCCAACCTTAATCACAACCTTGAACATGATTCAAAGTGTGAACTATGCTGCATCAACATGTGTGATATTTTGATAAGATTAGGCTGATGCAATATCCAGATCACATTAGTGACCGATAGATAGGGGATAGACCCCAAGTCTAGTCCTCAAGTATTCAAATGTATCCTTCAGTAGAGGCATTGTAAAGATATCTACAAGTTGTTCTTTAGATGTAATAAATTATAACTTCACTTTCTTCTCTTGCACTTGTTCTCTTAAGTAGTGATACTTAATTGATATATGCTTTGTCTTAGAGTGCATCACTAGATTCTTTGAAATATTAATGGCACTAGTGTTGTCACAGTATATAATCACTGGGTCAGTGATTACCTCATTCATTCCTTCCAACACTTGCTTAATATATGCAATGTTTGAGAAATTCATAGCAGTAGCAACATACTCTTCTTTAGCTATAGTCTAAGAAATACAAGCCTGATTTTTACTTATCTAGGTTACAAGTCTTTCACCAAAGAAGAATTCTCCTCTGGTGGTGCTTTTTCTGTCATCCACATTTTCGGCCCAATCAGCATCGGTGTACACCTTTAGTTCAAACTTGCCTTCCTTAGGATACCATAATCCATAATCCTCTATCTTTTTCAAGTATCTTAAGATTATTTTAGTAGCAATCATGTGTGATTCTCTAGGGTTAGCAGAAAATCTAGTAACAATTCCCACAACATGTGCTATATCTGGTCTACTTTGAAGTACATACATTAACTTACCAATCATGGAGTGGTAAAGTGTCTAGTTTACCTTTGTAGTTTCATCTTCTTTTGTCAGTTTACATCTATTAGCATCAATGTTCCCACAGGTTTAGCATCTTCCATGCCAAATGTCTTCAATACTTTCATTATGTATTTAGATTGTGTGATGAATATGCCATCACTCTATTGAATCACTTGTAGTCCTAGAAAGAATTTAATCTCTCCGAACATAGAAATTTAAAACTCTTTTCTCATCTCATCAGTAAAAGATTTACATACATGATCTTGACCTCCAAAAATAATATCATCAAAAAATATCTCATCAATAAGAATAGTATCATCAGTATCACCTTTCATGTACAAATTGTTGTTCTCACTAGTTCTAACAAATCCAATACTTAACAAGTAAGTATGCAGCCTTTCATACTAGGCTCTCAGTGCTTGCTTCAAACCATATAAAGCTTTATGAAATCTACATACCATGTCTTTGTTGTGTAGATCAACGAACCCTTCAGGTTGTTCTAAGTAGACCTCTTCTTCAAGTATACCATTCAAAAATGTTGATTTCACATCCATTTGATAGACTTTAAATTTCTTGTGTGCAGCATATGCAAGTAGCATTCTAACTCCTTCAAATCTAGCAACAGGTGAAAATGTCTCACCATAATCAATGCCTTCTTCATGTGCATATCCCTTGCATACCAATCTAGCTTTGTTTCTTGTCACCTCACCATTTTCATTCAGTTTGTTCCTGAATATCCACTTAGTACCAATAACATTCTTATATTTAGGTTGGGGTACTAAGGACCAGGTTTTGTTCTTCTCTATTTGTTCTATTTCCTCTTTCATTTCATTAACCCATTCTTCATTCTCTAATGCAACTTTCACATTTTTTGGTTCAAATTCACAAACTAGACATGTACCTTGTCTTTCTTTTCTCCTTGTTTGCATGCCAGCTTGTCTGTCTCTAATAATTTGTGTCTCAGGATGATGTCTCCTAAAAAAACTAGCTAGTACTTAGTTTCCTCTTTCTTGTTCATCCTATTTAGGTTCATTTTCTTGCTCGGTAGCTCCATCCTGCTCATTGGTGTCTCTTTCCTATTGTTATACATTATTTTTCTGCTGACTAGTTATCATAGGTTGTGACTTTGGTAGATACTCAGGTTGTTCAATGTAAGTGAATCTACCATAGTCTTCTAGTTCCTTTCTACTTTCCTCTGTGTTCTTGTCATCAAAATCATCAACACAGACATTAGTACTTTCAATTATTTTATTTGTAACCTTATTCAGACATTTATATGTTTTACTTTTAGTAGAATATCCTAAGAATATCCCTTCATCACCTTTATAATCAAATTTCCCATTTCTCTCATCTTTCAGAATAAAACATTTGCTTCCAAAAATCTTGAAATAACTTATAGTAGGTTTGTATCCAAACCATAGCTCATAGGGTGTCTGGTTGGTGTCCTTCTTCAGTTGTACTTGGTTAAGAACATATATAGTTGTACTGATAGCTTCCCTCTAGTATGTCTATGAAATATTCTTTTGCAGCATCAATGTTCTTGCACAGTCAATTATTGACCTATTCCTTCTTTCATCAATCCCATTCTATTGAGGTGTTCTTGATGCAGAGACCTATCTTTTGATACCATGCTCATTATAGAAATTAGTAAATTCATTTGAGATAAATTCACCTCCTCTATCAGATCTTAAGCATTTCAATTCTTTACCAATCTCTTTTTCTACCTTTTCTTTGTACCATTTGAACATTTTAAAAGCATTAGATTTTTCTTTTAGGAACATAACTGTCATCAATCTAGTATAGTCATCAACAAAAAGAATAAAGTATGTATCACCATAATAACTTTGAGTTCTCATAGGACCACATAGGTCGGTATGAACCAACTCAAGTAGCTTCTTTGTTGAGTAGTTGATGAAGGGTGCTCCCCTTAATACCACAAACACATAACAGAAACAAAGAAACAACAACAATATGCAAGAACAAAAAATTGGCTTCTTATTATCTCCACAAATGTGGAATTACAAACTTTCAAAATTACAATATGCAAAGCCACATGGGCATTCCCTTACAATATTCAGTAGGACAAAGCCTCGAATCAATACCTAGATCTACCACCCAGATCTATCCTGAACTGCCTAAGACAACACTATAGACCTTTCTTATATAGGTGATTTCCACCGTCGAGAAGGTTCTAGAATTTTAGCCCACAAGGCCGACAAAACCTAGAATTATTTTATTTTTCAATTTATTACATCAAAGCCAGCTCAAAATATCTTTTGAAATCCAAACAAAAATTTTGAAGGAAAATTATTTTCCGCTATTTCAGGTGACCCAACTTTCGAAGACCATAAGTCATCACCAGTTGACCTGATTGACTATTATAACCCCATTCTGGAAAGGCCAGGAAGTGCTCTATAGCCTTGACTTGCGCTAGTGTTTGTCACCCAAATTTTTGACCTCATCTGGGGCCTCTAAAACCTTCAAAACTAAGTTCAAAGTTTCTGTACCCTGTTGCCAATACGAAAAATCTTCAATATCTACAAAGCTAGACTTGATCTGTCAATGAAACTTTACTGGCAGGCTGATATGACCAAAATGAACCTCCAGAGAAGAAATCAGAACATTCCGAGATTCGATGACCAACTTACTAAAAATAAAAAGTTTCCATAAATAGAAGCTCTACACAAGATAGCCCTTATTGAATACAAAAATAGAATTTTTTTTTTTTTTTGGGTGATGCAAGATTGCTCTTACACCCAGGATGCTCCTGCATCAGTAGTCTTTTCTTTTGAAACTATACTTAGTCATCTTACTTTTTTAACATTCATGACACATAGCATGATTAGGTTTTGACAAGCTAGGCAACCCTCTAACTTTTTTCTTCTTACTAATCTTGATCATGTTATCAAAATTCACATGGCATAACCTTTTATGCCACAACCATGCATCTTCATCCTTCATTATCAAACATGAAGATTGATCAATATCAAGATAAAATAGATTACCTTTGGATTGTGTACCAGTTTTGACAAGTCTTCCTCCATCATCATAAATTTTTATCTTTTTGCTCTCAAAAGCAAGTTGGTGGCCTGAATTATTTAGCTGTGCCACACTTAACAAATTATAGTTCAGTCCATCTACCCAGTATGCATTTTCATATTTTATTCTATCATTAATCATCAGTGAACCTTTACCTTTTACCATACTGGGTGCATCATTGCCCATTCTCATAGATCCTCCATTGTATTCATCAAGTTGATCAAATTTCTCTACATCTCCAGTCATATGATGTGTAAAGCCACTGTCTATGATCCATGTATCATTTCTTCTTACTTTAGAGATTAGTGTTGTTTCTTCATGTTTCTTTTCTTCCTCTGAGTCATCTTTCATAGAAACAAATAAAACTTCTATGTCATCATCAGAATTAGATTCAGATTCAATATCTTCGACTATGTAACATACCTTTTTCCCTTTGTCATTACTGTCTCGATTGTCTTTGTTGTTGTGTCGGTAGCCTCTGTTGACTTTACTCCCATAGCATCCTTCAGATCAGTCTTTGGATCTATCATCATCTTTCTTATGTGGACATCTAGCAGTGATGTGGCCAACTTCTTTATAATTAAAGCATGCCAAAGGTAGCTTACCTCTATACCTTCCTTTACCTTTGGGTAACCTTCTGGCCATAAGAGCTTCAAGCTCATCAAGATCATCATCAATATTGCTATCACTATCATTATTCTTATTATTCCTGCCACTAGACTTACCAATATTTAAAGAAGATATGGAATCAGATTCCACAAAAGGTACAACACTGTTGTCAAAGTTATTCAATTCAAAGGTTGTAAGTTTACCAATTAGAGTGTCAAGAGTAAGGTTGGATGTAGCCCTAGTTTCATGAATTGCAGAGATCCTGATTGCATAAATTGGTAGTAAAGTTATGAGAATCTTTCTTATCACTCTTTCATCATCAATAAATCCATATGATGCTCTAATAGTATGTACTACCTCTTTTAGTCTATTTTAGTACTGCACAATTTTCTCACCTTCCGTAATCTTCATATCATTGAATTTGCCTCTCAGGCTTTCAGCTCAGGCTCTTTTAACATTCAAATCTCCACTATATATTAGAGTTAGTTTGTCCCACATGGCTTTGGTAGTAGTGCATCCCTTAATATCTTCAAATTCATCATTGGTACAAGCAGCAACAAGTTCCATCATAGTAATATTGTGTTTATGTCTATCTTTTAGTTGATCAAGAGTTAGAGGACCAAGGGTCGGTTCAATGTAGCCATTCTCCATTAGTTCTAGCACAAAATTACCAATTTCTAGATATGTGCAACTTCATCTAGATTTTCCATACTATGAAGTTCTCTTTGTTCAATCTTGGCACTTCCCTCTTATACATCTTGAGATCTTTGTGCTGAAGTCCTTAAAACTTTGTTCTAAGCAACCATAGATCTGATCCCAATTGTTAGAATAACTGAGAGGGAGGTGAATCAGTTAATCACTTGTCCAAAAACAAAATGTATAATCCAAAGAAATTAATTCAACTTCTGCTACTTGGTAAACATGAAATACTTTCACTGTCTGTGCTTTTACTGATTATTAGTCTAAAACTTATAGTAGTTACCAATCAAATCTAACATGTAATATGCAAAGTATGATAACAAAAAAATATCACAATCAACATATAACACAAGAGATTTAATGTGGAAACCCTGTGAAGGGAAAAACCACCTAGGACTGACAACCCAAAAATATTCACTCTTTTGAAGTGAGGTTGGTGAAGATCCAACCCTGTTAAAGGTTACAAACACACTGTTAGGTGTGACCTTGTTAGAGAATTTTAGACCAACCGTTATCGTCCAACCAACAATCACTCTAGGGTTGACAGGATAACAATGTTCATCCTTTGAATGAAACACAAAAGACTTTCTTAGTCCACTCGGTTAAGAGATTTGACTGTGTACAATGGTTAAATATGTAACAGTAGATGATCTACCTTGATACAACTTCAATTGCAGATTATAGATCAATATTCAGCTCATACAAATCTTTCTAATCAATATAACACTTCAGATTCAACTTACTGTCCATTGGTAATTACTCTCTATAGCTCGGTAATTGCTCTATAGTTTGGTTCTTACGCACCAGTATGATCAGAATGCATGAAAACTTGTTCACGCGATAACTTTGCAGTATCTTCATCTTCTGACTCTCTTCATTATGAAATCTCTAGTCTCTTATATAGACAAGTAGACCATTTTCTTTTTGTCCATCAGATTTTTCTGCTTAATCTCATTCATTGATTTTTCTGCTTTAACCTTCCTTGGCCATTGTATCAATAACATGTTTCAATCTGCTCCATTAGATCTTCCTTGAATTATGTTAGCCATCGATCTTCATAACAAACATTATCTGTTACCTTGATTTCATACACTTTCCAGCTCATCAATATTATTGGCTAAACTAATCATTTAATTCCTTTATGTTCTGCTTGGTTAACAAAGAAATGCATCAGTGAGCACAAGCTCAGTTAAAACTGTGCTCGGTATACACTACACTCTATTGGTGTATACTAAAATGCTTCATTTACTGACAACATTGCTTTGTGTCTTTCATCTCTATTCTTCATCATAGATGAATGCAACATAATAAAGTCAATATCATAAGGTCATAGACTCATCAACAAGTTACTCAATTTATTCCTTATCCTCATCTAACATATACATCTTACTCATGTAGATATTTTTGTTCTTCATCTATTTCACCTTTCTTCAGATGTTTCAGTATAGTAACTTACAAGATAAGTGTTGTCAAGATAGTTGACATCAATGACAACATAATACTGATTTAATCATCTTACATATCTAATCAGCAACTCCTCGGTGATCTTTAATCATAGATTCTTCAATCAGGTTCTAAATTAGTTGTCGTTCATCACTTCTATGCTTCCTAGTTTTGGGGCTTTGTGTGTGTGGGTGTTGTTTTCAAAGCTATGATTAGTTCATGGGCTTATAGATTTGGGTTTGTTGTCCCTTTTTGTTTGTTTGTGGACTTTTGGCTTCTTGGGTCTCTGTAGTGGGTTGGGGTTACACCTTGTCTTTGTTTTGGAGAGAGGGTTTTTGTTTTGCACGACCTCTTTCTCCTTTCTCAGTTGTGGTCTAGTGGGTGTTCCTAATTTCCAATGGCCCTACTTGGCATCATGCTTTTTTATGGTTATGGGTCTATTTTTGTTGGGTTGTGTCTATCCCTCTTGGTACTTGGTGTGGTCTTTGGTATTCTCTTTTGTGGGATTTTTTATTTTTGGATTTTTTTCTCCCATGAGGTTCCTTTTCAGGTGGAACTTCCTCCTAGTGAGGTGGAGTATCATTTTGTAGCCTTCTTTTGGGGTGGGCACATTTTTCTCCCACTCTCTCCTTTCCTTCATCTTATAGAGGTGGGTTCTTACCCTATTTAGGTGGTGTATTTTCCTTGGAAAGAGATTACTCTTGAATCAATGTGATCGATCTACTCTTAGACGTGGTTGTTGGAGTGCAAGTTCAAACATGGTGCCGAATTCTCTTCTATTTGTCTTCTCTTCAACTACTCCTATAGCTCATGGTTTTCTCTCTTATTGAGGTAGAGAGGAGTATAGTAGGTTTGGAAATGATTGGCTTGGGGATCACTTTATTTGGATACTTCTTTTTGGTTATGGGATCCATTTCAAAAACCATCTTAAAGGTTTGGGGATCCTTGTAAAAACCTTTGACCAACTTTTTCAGTTGGAAAGATCTCAGGTTTAGGGAGCCTGGTAAAACTCTCAGTCTGGTGAAGGGTTCCTAGTTAATGAAATCTTATAGCAAGTCTTTATTGTTTTATTTGGTGCTGGTGAAGAAAATTTTTATGTGAGCCTTGTTAAAATCTATATTTCCTTGGGCTAAGGGAGCCTAGAAAAGCCCTTAGTTCATGATTCCTCTAGTGAGTGTTTATTGTTGTATTTGGATACTACTTAATGTTAAGATTATGGGTGCCTTGTTAAAACCCATGTATCCTCAGGTTATGGCTTCTTGCTAAAACCATTGCTTTCCTATTTTTAAGATTAAGGGAGCCTTGGAAAACCTTTCTCTTTGAGTTGTATGGTTTCGACTTGGTCTCTTCTCAAGCCACGTGCTTAGTGTGAGGATGATTTTTGGCTGTTGTTGTTTTTGTGTTTCTAGTTAGCTATTGTATTGAAAAATTAAACTCTATGTCACTATTTGTTTAGGGTGGGTTCTAGATCCCACTCAAAATCTGCTTATAAAAGGGTTTCAAGTCCCTTCAAAACCTATTTTACCCCTCTAATAAAAAATAGTAAAAAAACTTATCTAGGAAATATTACATCATCACCTTATTGTTTTACTCCATGAGAGGGTTTCATACCTAAGGTATAATAATTTCATATCAACATTTCTATTATTATTTAGCCATTTGTGTGTTAAGGATAAGTCATCTTTTATATCAATAATATACGTTTGTGAATGTAAGGACACCAAAATGGGATTTGACCTAGACACAAACCTATACAATATAGCCATTCATCGTCATTTGCATGTGTGTAGTTTTAGATCCAATAATAGAGAGTGTTACAAGAGTGCAAAGTAGACTATGACAAGCATTCCCAAATTTTAAAGAATTAAACATTTATGGACTAGGGAAACCAACACACTTACTTGATAGTTTATGGCCAGATCTCTAGGAGAAGGAACTAAATGACCTCCTGACAACATTCCAACTCCTTTCTATCAAATTTTTAGACACCCTTTAGACTAGGGAGCCCATATGTGAATATTTCAACACCTTGTTTTTGTGAATGTATAATTCTATTTAATAAAGGCTAACATATAAAAATTTTATAAAAGAAAATAAATAATCATAAATTGACATTCACTAAACAATCTCAAATTACTAAATAGTGTATTATTGTAGACTTACTCTCATTATCTTAGACTATATGTACACTGGCATCAACAAAGTTATTTGGGCTATTTGAGGCATTTTTAGAAAAGTTTAAATTTAATTATTTTTTTGTATACTACTTTTTGATAAGCATTACATTTGTTTCTACAAGGAATTATAATTACATTGATAAGAATATTGGATAGGCAAAAATTTGAACTTAAAATCTACTTATGGCTTGTGAGATTTCTTACCATTAATCCATTTTCCCTTTGACTATTAAAATTTTTAATTTCTATCAAGAAGGGTATTTCAATTCAAATACATCTTCTAAGGTATATTCATGTTAAGATTAGCGATGACATCGAATTCTAAATTATAAACACAATATAATTTAATTCTAATAAAATTTGGTATGACAAAACTTTAATTATGATATATAACTTTTAGTTCTAATTATTTTCCAACTACTTTATTGTTGATGTTAAAATTTACACTTGAATTATACACCCACATTGCAAAACTCACATTGTGGGTGAAAATGATGAAATCATAAAGCAAGAAACTTTACTCATTCAATCAAGAGGCCTTCAAGATATGTATTTCATTGGTTCAAATTGGCTCTATAAAGCCATAAATCCTCAAAATAAATACCTATGGGAATGTAACTTACCATTATTAAAACATGCCTAATATATTATCTACTAACCTAAACATATACTAATGTAATACTCCATCATTCCTCCCTTATCAGCTTAATTCAAACAAGAGTGGAACATTGAAAGGGTTTTGAACCCGACCCTTCTAGATAATTTGATGAAGTATCTTCACTAATCCTCCTCTCTTGCTCAAGAAAAACTGAACGGTCTGTATCAATCGATCTAGTGACTATATAACCTTCGACCATTTGCACACAAACTAACTACATTAGTGGATCTCTTGACCATAGAATCCAAAACCATCTGCACAACATGAGTGTTACCACGTCCCATGGACAATGAGACATATTTCCTCCAAAATTTCACATCTCCTCCAAGTGTGTCTAATGCTTCCTTTAGTGCTTCACATGAGACATCTTTTATCTAAACATCCACATCTCCTTTGAGTATGTCTAATGCCTCATCAAGTACTATAGAAACAAACTCTCCTTCGCTGCACAAATCATCAACAGTATGCCTGCACAATAGATGCATTTCATCTGAAAGTCAAGATCTCCTCCAAGTGTGTCTAAAGCCTGCTCAAGTGCTCAACAATTCATTAACCAAATGTTCACCTCTCTTGCTCCTTGAAGGGACAACCATGTTGCCAAACCGACTTTTATCTTCAGGGACACAAATATGTCAAGACCCCTCTTTTCTTTAGGAATACATTTTCTAAACCCCCTCTTTTCAAGGAAAAAACATGGTACTTCTAATGTAGTAAATTATCCCTAAGTGAGAAGTTAGCTTGGGATGATAGGTACCTGCATGCCTCTGTTGCCTCAAGCCTTCTCTTTGCCTCTAACCTCCTATATGATCTTGTGTTAGTTTCTAAGGAATATTATTGTGGTCAATATCACAATGTGATGAGTCATAAAATTCCTTATCACTGCTGTGAAGTGTGGCATGAATTGGCCAATACTATAATCAATCTTATATCTTTAAAGAACACCTTTCTTTTCACTTCAACACATACAATATTCAAAATCATAAATTCAAAATACGAAACCCCACCCCACCAAATGTATGCCTTATAAACTCTACTTCTTTGAATTACTAACTAATATTAATACTTGAATCCTTTCCAATATGCCATGGAAAAGAACTATTAGGGAGGGGGCTTGCCTTAAACCATGATTAAACTACATTGCCACGACCAATAAGAGTTCAAGTTTCTCAGGATACATTTTATACTTGCAAATGATAAACAATAATGTGCTTAGAGGTTAAGAAATAAAAAATTTGGTTGCTTACCATTTGTCTGAATTAACAACTACAAAAGTTTTCCAAAGATTTGGAGTTGCTTGAGGCTAGAAAAGGCATTAATATCTAGAAACTTTGCATAGAACTATATCACGGGGTGCTATGATAAATAGTGATTAAACATTTTTCCTCCAATCAATTAAAATCTAGATTTTTTATTAGTTGTAGCATTAATACTATTGTTAAACTGAGAAAAGTGCCAGTTTCTTAAGCTTAAAATCTATGAATTATTTTTCCTTTAATTTAATTGGTTGAGATTGGTAGCAATGGTTTGTCAAGGAAGATATACAAAATGCAAAGTGAGAAAATGCATGCCATACGAGGTCCTTGAAAGTCTTGCCAATGCATTTACAGAGGACAGGAGTCTCGGGCAAGCAAAACAAGGTTTCAGGGCTTGAGGACTTTTGTAGCATAGTTTACATTTGACAATTACAGTTTGAAATGTTTCTTGTATTTTTCTTTGAGGTGGATGTTAATGGGAGAGAGCATACAAAAATAGCCTCGGTTTACAAACTATGGTTACAGGGAAAGTTGAAAATCAAAACAAAACAAAAAATTTATCTTAGAAGCTAAGATGGGCGGAATCAAGAGGCAAAAGGTGTAAGTTTCTACAGATTTAATTGCATTCATCATTTCCACAATCATATTTTTTTTGACATATACCAAATTTTGTCATATAAATAGTCCACAAATCTTTGTTTTCATATTTCTACGTTCAGCATACAGGACGAGCAGGGTGTTTACAACTCCACATCTATCATAGTGGCCACGGTATTCATTCTTTAGGAAAGGTGGTATGGGGAAATAGAAAAATGGTGAAATACAATTATACATATTGTTAATCATTTTTAATTTCAATTTAGAAGCAATACATTTGCACCGGAGTGTACAAATTGTTGATCTTTCCCTGATCAATAATAGTAGTAGTGAGAACTCTTACCATTTCCTTTTGCTTTGGCTTTTGATTTCTAGGTTTTCAAGCTATGTGGGTTGGTTAGAGTAGGGTCTCATGGTATCATTTTTCCCCAGGGATAGGTCCAAAGTATAAGGTAATGTTCAATCCTAAATCTAACAAACTGTGCGCTAGAATCTTTTCTAGGGAGAGTAGATTCTATACCAACTGTTTCTAGTGTTCTTTATTTCCATAATTGGAATCATTTCACCTTGCAACTTGTTTTGAACATAGTAATTTCTCTTATCTTTGAAAGAAAATAAAAAACATTTCAAGTTTTAAAGGGTCTTGGTGAAAATAGTTTAAAAAGGCATAATTTTGGCCTCATGATAGAAACAAGAGAATGAAAAGTAGTTGCAGATTCATAATGAGTATTTGGAAAAATGCAACATCAACAACCTATATAATTGAGAAGATTAATACAATTCACAAATCAATCTTTGAGTCAGTAGAAAATACTTGGATTCTAATAAAATGTCTGATCCAATGATTCGTAATTTTTGAGTTTGATATGTATTAAAATAACAGCAATCCAAAGTGATGTTGGGAATAACACTTTCTATATCTACCTGTTAAACTATTGATTATCATCTTTTGACTGACTTTGCTAAACATTGGAGCTCTTCGTTAGACTGTATGTGTTTATTGATGGTTTGAGTCATTTTTTAGACAATTTCAACTGAACTTGGTAAATTTTTCCACCATTTAGTGTACCTCTTCTTTTTGGTAATTTATCTATGGTTTATTCGACTTTAAATACATCAAATTAGAAAATGTTAAAATATACATATAATGCTCGAAAATGAAAGACCTGGGTTTATAAACATTATGCAGAGTTGTCTTTTGAAAGAATCATGAATGTGCAAGTTATTCAATAACCATCATGCAATTCACAACTTTTGGCAAGTTTGACCAGTTCGAACCAGATTTTACCCCAAAAAACCACTTTAGAAGACTTTACTGGAATATGAGGCTCATATCCAAAGAGAAACTTGGTAACCTTGACTGGGGGCTTTTTATTCTTCTATAATTAGACCCATAGGAATGTGGCATATCTTCGAAGTCTTGATCTCACATGCTGAATTTATCCATCAGCAGCTCAGCCTAGTGGCATCATTACAAGATTCTAATCCCCACTCTTGACTATCAAGTACAAAAATAAACATAATTACTTGAGTTCTTTTGAATTTTTTCTGCCTCTATGGTTTCAACAACTATTGTATTTTCTCCAATTAGGAGACGGTAAGAAAACTAGAATTATCTAGAGAGTTCAAATGGCTATTCTTATGTCTTTTTGCAGAGGATATTCTATTACTTCATTATTATTCTTGGAGCCATCTTCTATTATAAATACACTCTTTGGGGTATGTATGTACTATCTATGACAGAGTCAAAGACATTTAAATTACTCATGCATCAATGGTATTATTAACCATTTCCCCTATATCCAAAGCCACAGGCTGGTCACTCTACATATTACATTGAGTGACCTATGAAAAAATAGCCAACACAAATTCAAATAACATCAGTTCATTACCCACTAAACAAATGGGTTTTTAATTTCCCACCACGAGATAAGTGGAAGGATCTTTCTATTTACTTTCAATTGTATAAGCTTTTCACCATTTATGGATGTGGAACACACTTCTTGAAGGAAAAGATCCACTCTATGAGATAAAACAATTCAAGGAGTAGGAGAATAGATGAAGAGCCAAGGTGATCAAACAAATGATTGAGGCACCTCATTGCATTTAGATGATGGTTGATCCCATATGGAATAAAGAAGGTTTCAATCGATAACGATTAATCTAATTACATATTAAATTTTGTAAAAATTTAGTTTTATGAATCACAAAATGGAAACTCAAGAGGTGAATAAAAAGGGGTAGTAAATTTAAATGACTGGTGCATTGATTATAACACATGGTTGTTACTAGTTAGTTACTGATAATTAAAAAAAAAGCTTAAACTAGTTATTTAATTTTTACAAATTAGTTCCTGATCTTGGGTTTATATTGACTTACAGAGTCCAGATTCTTCTCCAAACCTGGGCATTGGTTTTAACTAAAAGGCATATCATCAAGCCCAAAGCACACTCGTATTGCATATGGGTTTATGATCAGTTGATATTTTCAGTGCTTTTCAATATTTTATTCACAATCTAACTTACATATCTAAATTGTGAGTTCACTCACTATTTTATTAATTTTTTTAAGTCAATCTATAATTTGGGCTTTTCTGCATGCTAAGAATGTTTTTTTGCATTGAGAAGCTTTTGACAAGCATCAGGTTTTAATACCAAAAGACAAGCTGGAACAAGACAGAGCCCTAGTGTGGTCAATCAAATCTAGAAAGGGACCACCTAAAATATCTCCCACCCAAAATAGAAAAGGTGCAAGTAATAATATTTTTCTTTCTTTTCTCTATTAAGAAATGTTCTTGCATTGTACAACTTCAAAACTAGAAGATAAGAAATGTAAAAGGATTATAAAGACCAATTGTGTTGGCCTTGTATAGCATTTATATAAGTCTTTCATGGTAAAATCTTCTCTCTTCATTGGCTCAACAATGTTTACCTATGCAGAGAATGGATCATATGAATAGAAGATCAATAAAAATAAAAATAATTTTTTACAAATTTCTATTATCCAACATAACCATCTCTAACTTCTTCTTCCTCCCCTCCTATCTTCCAAACCTTCCTTGCCTGCACTTGACAAGAACTATTCCGCACTGCATCTTTTGTTTAACCTTCTTTAACATACCCTTATTCTACATTAGCCCTACTTAAACATGGTAAGAAAATCAGAATAGCAACCATAATATCTTAAAATACAATGGACACTAATAACACTAAAGCTGAGATGCGTCAAAAACCAATCAAATATGATCTAGCAAATTGTCCTGTATAATAGAATCATGAATCATATCTAGATACAACCTGTGATTACTCTATTTCGATAAATTTTATTGGATGTGTGTGCAAACCCCAAGATACTAGGCCGATCCTGGCCTGTTGGATTTTGGGCGCTAAAAATACAAATACCTTTTGAACTTCCTAGCATCACCTAGCGATGTGGAGATGCAAAGTAAAGTGGCATTGCAACTTCAACATTCCAATAGAATCATAGATGCTTTCATTATGATGGCTCACACACGTCTGCTGGAAAATGATAGAACAACATTGCAGATATTTTTGATGCCTTTTTCTCTAGATACCAGTGATGCAAAAATTACCTCAGCACTCTACTTAAATCACAGAAATGTTTAGACAAGAAGACATCCAAACAAATGTCCAAATTAGATTTAAGGCCAAAATTATGAATGACTTATGATGCTAAAAAAAATAGATCTAGTTGCAGGAATATCAACATAATTAAGAAACCCAAATACTCAAATGAATGACCATCAATGTTCTTTATAGTTTGAAAATGGTATTACATATGAAGATAGACGAATGTCTCCAATTTAATTTTTGCACCATTATTGACACTTGACTTGTTGCAACACTAATCCATTACCAAATCATTCCTCTTAAAAATATCCACCAGTCACTAATCACCAATATATTCCAAAAGACTTTGATACCAAATGGAAATGATGAAACTAGAAAACAATTCAATGGGGATGCCTTCAAGATATTTATTACATTGGTTCACATTGGCTATATAAAGCCACAAATCCTACAAGTTACTCCCTATGTAAGTGTAACTTCCCATTATCATAACATACCTGATTTATTATCTACTAACCTAAACCTAAACTAATGTAATACTCTAATCATAGGATGTGATTTGCAAGATGACCTCTGAGATTTTAGAAACTAAGACTAAGACTATCTTATATAAAACTAAGAAAAAAGAGAGGAAGAAAACAAGGAAGTAAATCCTACATAATGATCAAAATACCAAGCTAAGACTATCTTTGTACAATTCTCTAATAGAAGTCCAATTTTAATAAAAAAATATTTTAGCATAGTAAGCTTCATCTCCTTCATTACTAAACCAAACCGAGAATAACTTACAAAAGTTAAAATGCAAAATTATCAAATATTCAGTTGATTTGTGTGAAGGTCCCACAAAGACTAGATGACTAATAAAACAACATGTGTAAACGAAAATGCAAAAATATAACTAGTGTCAACAATAAATAGGAGCACAACCAAGACCATTGTTCTATCCCATCCGTAAAGGCCAAACTAAAATTAAATAAATTTGAATAGTCATAATAATGATACTCATGATAGTTATGACACGTATTTTTTAAATCATTTCTCAAATAATTAAAAATCCAACTAAAAAAGTTATTTTCTAAGAAATGATAGGATTGATAATACTATAGGCCCAATTTGTAAAGAATATAGAATAAGACTATATTCTAGAAACACACAGAATGATGCTCTGTTTCAGTAATGGATAAAATAAAAAATCCCCAAAACAGGGCAAACACAAGAGCTGGAGAAATATGCAAGATTATTCTTGCTTCTATTCAAACTAAAAACACTTCTACAATAAGAAATAAACTTGCAACTACTGTGGTTGCATACAAAAATCTTCGAGCTTCACAAATATCTTATAAGATTATCTGAAGCAATCACTTCTTAACAGAATAATCATTCACATCTCTGATAAAAATAGAGTATTCAAAAACTTAATCTATTTGCTGCTGCATACAAAAGAGAATTTTTACATTCATTCTCACTTTTTTGGGGAAGAATAAAGTTATTCTTTCCTTTATAGAAAATTTTCTATCCAAAGGAAGAAGATGGAAGTCTGAAGAAGAAATCAGATTTCCCCCAAATCTGATTTGAACTTATCTTTCAAAGTCCATTAAAAAAATATCAGATTTAAACTTTATAAAAAATAAAGTCAAATAAAGAGGCTAAAGACAATCAGATTTGATTATGAAAATCCAACACTCCCCCATTGTCTTGAGCCAACAAACAATATCATGCTTGATCCAAACTAACTACACCCAGATTTCTCATTAGACACTCAAAACTTGCAATGCCAAATGGCTTGGGGAAAATGTCTGCTAGCTGCTGCTCTGACCTGCAAAACTCCATTTTTATTTCACCATTCTCAACTAGTTCTCTAATAAAATGATATCTGATTTCAATGTTGTTGCTTCTTCCATGAAACACTGGGTTCTTTGACAAAGCTATTGAGGAAATATTGTCACAAAATATTGTGGTTCCTTCCTCTTGTTCTTCCTTCAAATCTGCCAAGATTCTTCTTAGCCAAATAGCTTTACATGTTGCTGCATTTGCTGCTATATATTTAGCCTCTACTGTAGATTGAGCTACTATGGGTTGCTTCTTAGAATCCCATGAGATTACACCCAAACCCATGTGAAAGACATATCCAGAAGTGCTCTTCCTATCATCCAAACTCCCTGCCCAATCACTATCTGTGTAGCCAATAAGATTAGAAACATTTGCTGCAGTATACAAAATATCATATCCTTTGGTGCCTTTCACATACCTTAGGATTCTCTTTCCCGCTTGCCAATGGGAGTCCTTTGGAGTTTTCAGAAATATAGAAATCAAACTTACTGCATGCATAGTGTCTGCCCTAGTAGCTGTTAAATAGATCAAACTTCCAACTAAACTTTTATATAAAGTTGGATCCACATTGCTACTGCAATCTTGGTTTCATAGCTTTAAACCTACTAAAGTTGGTTTTGGGGTAGGCTTGCTACTTTGCACTTTAAATCTCTCTAAGATCTGGTTTGCATATATCTCTTGAGAGATAAAAATACCATCATGCATTTGTTTTACTTCTATGCTTAGAAAATATCTCGAGAGACCTAAGTTCGACATTTGAAACTCCCTTTTCATGGCCTCTTTAAAATGAGCAATGAGGAAATCATTATCCCCAGTAAAGATTAAATCATCAACATACAAGACAATAATTAAAATATTACCATTAGCTACCTTGATGCAAAGAGTGGGTTCACCATCACTTTTACAAAAGTCATTGCTCATCAAATATGAGTCAATTCTGCTATACCACACTCGTTGAGCTTACTTAAGCCCATAAAGAGCCTTCTTCAGCCTATACACTTTATTTTCATAGCTTGAAATTTCATAACCAGGTGGCTGCTCCACATAAATCTCTTCTTTCAATACTCCATTCAAGAAGGTGGACTTCACATCCATTTGATAAACTTTCCATTTTTGTTGGGCTGCAATTGCTATGATAGCATGCACGGTTTCCATTCTAGCAACAGGGGCATAGATCTCATCATAATCTTTACCAAACTATTGTTTGTACCCCTAGACCACCAATCAAGCTTTATGCCTATCTATTTTTCCTTCAGCCTTTCTCTTGGTCTTGTAAACCCATTTAACTGCAATAATTTTCTTGTTGGGAGGTAATTTAGTGAGCTCCCAAGTTTCATTTCTTTTTATTGCATCTATTTCCTCATCCATGGCCTTACACCATTTTTCTTCTTTTTTAGCATCCTCAAAATAAATTGGATCACTATGAGAAAATAATGCAAAATTGATATTTTCATCAAATTCATTTTCATACCTTTCATCTTGGTATATCTCCTTTTGACTCTTGGTCTTTCTTGGCACTAGGGAGGCGAGAGTGGGATCATAACTCTCAGTATTGTTGTTGCTTCTCTCTATGGGGCCAATTTGTACGCTTTTGGAGCCTTTTATATTTTCTATTACATCATTTTGTTAATCATTAACTTCACCATCTTCATCAATAATAGGCACTTTACTTGAAGTTCTTGAAGATGTGTCCACCGAGCCATCCCATGACTCATTTTCAATGAACTCCACGTCTCTTGAAGTGATCATCTTTTTACCAACTAGATCATACAATCTATATGCCTTGGATTCTGGACTATAACCAGTAAAAACACACTTCACTCCTTTGTCATCAAAATTTTTCCTTTGCTCCTTTGGCACGTGTGCATATGCTACACACCCAAACACTCTCAAGTGTTCAACCGTCCATCTATGCTTTGTCCATGCTTCCATTGGAATCTTGTCACAAACTGCTTTTGTAGGACTTCTATTTATTAAATAGACTATTTTTGCTATAGCTTCTCCCCAATATTCAATTGGGAGTCCTTTTTCTTTCATCATGCTTCTTGCCATCTCAACGATGGTTCTATTTTTTCTTTTAGCCACCCCATTTTTCTGCAGAGTATAACTGGCTTTAGCTCTTTCTTTATGTCATTTTGCCTGCAAAATTTTACAAAAATATTGGAGGTATATTCCCCCCCTCTATCTGACCTTAGGACTTTAAGATTTTGTACACTTTCATTTTTAGTCTGGGCTTTAAATTCTAAGAACTTTTCAAAAGCTTCAGATTTATTTTTCATAAAGTAAACCCATGTTCTTGTTAGAAATAGGGAATACTGAGAGTGGGGGGGGGGGGTGAATCAGTATTCTAAAAACTTTAACTTTTGCCCAATTATGAATATAACAGATAATCTTAACACATGCATAACATAAGAAGCTAAACACCATGCATAGCAATAAAACTAAACAACTCATAACACATTATTTGTTCTTGAGGAAACCCTAGCCAAGGGAAAACCCTGGTGGGGATGGTACCCACAAAGATCCACTAATAAAAAGTATCTTGTTAAGGATGTTGACCCTATTAGGAGTCTATTACATGCATATAGTGTCTCAGTCCTGATTAAGGGACTATAGGCCTTGTTAGAAGCCTCAACCATGTTAGGAGTTGGCAGTACAAAATGTGATTACCAAATTAGCCCATTGACCAAACAAGTAATGTATAATATTTAATGATTACAAAAGTACATCAAGGTACATAACCTTATACTGCTTGCATCAATATCTCTTCACTATCACATATACGTCATATATCTCACTGATGGAATATGGATGAAGTGACTGAGAGGGGGGGGGGTGAATCAGTCAACCATAAAACACTTCACAATTATTTCTTTCTAGATCCCTTAGGATATCTTAAAGAATATTATCTGTTTTAGCACTCGGTAAATAGATTGCAGTAACTTTGAAGATGCAGAAAGTATTAGAAAAATTATCTTTAGATATTCATCAGCACTTGTATATGATTAAGATAGCAATTAAGAACATAAGAGACACAAGATTTAACGTGGAAACCCAATATGGAAAAAACCACCAATGTATCTAGATACTGATTTTCACTTTTCTGAAGTGATGCCCGATTAGAAGCCAACCCGGTAAAAGGTTACAAAACACACTGTTAGGTGTGACCTTGTTAGAGGATTTAATCACCCTGCTAGGAGTGGCCTGGTAAGAGGTCTTGAGAACAATTCAATGGAATTGTCACCTTGTTAAAGGATTTACAATATGGTTGTTAAACCAACTCGGTTAAGAGATTTAGAATTCACTGTTACAATGATAAGAAGGTAACAATGAAAATGACCTGTATAATAATGCAACTGCCTTGCTGATTACAGATCTCTGTTCTACATAAGTCTGATCCTTCCTGATCGAATATATCTTTGCTGCACCTCAAAGATATCTGATCATCCTTCACAATTCGCACACATCTTTCCTATCTTTCTTCTCTAAATCTTCTGCTGTATATCTTGTTTATTTTTCACATTTGACCTTTTATTTATATGATTTTAGATTTGTCAAATTGACATTATTTAGTATAACAGTCAGCTGAATTAAGCAAACTTTATTTGCAAAAATCCTTCAAGGGCCGACAGTGCTCAGTGACCATAACTTTCTACAATCTTTCAGAGACCGAGGGAACTCGGTAAACAATGACAATCCTTTACCTTCGATAACTGACTGAACTCGGTAAATGCTAACTTTTCTTTGACAACCGACTGAACTTAGTAAACACTAAATTTTCTTTGACGACCAACTGAACTCGGTAAATACTAAATTTTCTTTGATAACCGAGTGAACTCGGTAAGCACTAATTTTCTTTGATAACCGAGTGAACTCGGTAAGCACTAATCTTACTGCCTGGCAGACCGACTGAACTCGGTAGGTACTGATTGCTGCGGACTATGACATTGTGTGACATCAAAGACAATACATAATTTGAGTAGCAATTTCCTTCAGACAATTGTTTCCAACAATCTCCCTCTTTGGCATTGATGGCAACACAATATGTCATAGCATAAGAAATTTGAAAGAACTAGCTCGGTTCAGATTCAAATCTCCCTCTGTCAGCAAACTTCCTTTTTCCTGAAAATTCTTCCTTCTGACTATTGAAAATTTCTTGAAGTAATAGCAAAGACATAGCAAACACTCCCTCTTTGACAACACATGCCAAAGACAATTCACATATTACCGGTGTAAACTAATGTACCTCAAGTACTGATTCATATGCAATGATTCCTTGAATATGCTGCATCAACTGGTTGATTTTCAATCATGTTCTGGTTGATGCATCACTAAAACTATATTTAGTGAGCCTCGGATAGGGGAATGACCCCTAACTTACCTCTTAGATACACAAATGCATCCTTAGGTAATGGTTTGGTGAAAATGTCTGCAATCTGCTCTTTTGTATGAATATATTCTAATCTGATTTTCTTGTCCTGCACCAATTCTCTGACAAAGTGATATTTAATAGCAATATGCTTGGTTTTGGAATGCATCACTGGATTCTTCGAAATATTTATTGCACTGGTATTGTCACAAAATATAACAACTGGTTCTTTGATTTCAACCTTCATACCTTGTAATAACTGTTTAAACCAAACAATATTTGAACAATTTACTGCAGCAGCAACATATTCTACTTCAGCTATGGATTGAGATGTGCAATTTTGCTTTTTACTGGTCCAAGATACCAGTCTTTTTCCAAGAAAAAATGCTCCACCACTTGTACTTTTTTTGTCATCAATGTTCCCTGCCCAATCAGCATCAGTAAACACTTTTAAGTCTAGATTGCCTCCAAATGTATACCACAAACCATATTCTTCAGTTCCTCTTAAGTATCTTAAGATTTTTTTGATTGCCATCATATGATTTTCCTTAGGTTTTGCTGAGAATCTAGCTACTATACCGACTGCTAAGGCAATATCAGGTCTTGTATGTACTACATACTGCAATTTTCCAATCATAGATCGGTATAAGGTCTGATCTACTTCTTTTGAATCATCATTTTTGGTAAGTTTCAGTCCAGTACACATGGGTGTACCAACTGGTTTTGAATCTTCCATACCAAACTTCTTAAGTATTTCCTTAATGTATTTAGATTGAGTAATGTATATACCATTCTTGCTTTGCTGAATTTGAAGACCAACAAAGAATTTTATTAAACCAAACATAGACATTTCAAATTCTTTGTTCATTTTCTCTAAAAATTCTTTGCACTGATCCTCATTCCCTGTAAATATAGTATCATCTACAAATATTTCTGCCAATACAATTTTGTCATCTGGTCCTTCTTTAATATACAGATTGTTGTTATCATTGGCTCTTTTGAAATTAATCTGAATCAAATAGTTATGGAGTCTTTCATACCATGCTCTAGGAGCTTGTTTCAAACCATACAATGCTTTGTGTAACCTGCAGACCATGTCCTTTTTATCTAGATCAACAAAACCTTCAGGTTGTTCAATGTAGACTTCTTCATCAAGAATTCCATTGAAAAATGCAGATTTTATATCCATCTGATATACCTTAAATCCTTTGTGTGCTACTTAAGCAAGTAGAGTTCTTACACCTTCTAATCTTGCAACAGGAGCAAAAGTTTCTCCATAATCTATACCTTCTTCTTGAGAATAACCTTTACATACCAATCTAGCTTTGTTTCTAGATACTTGACCATCTTCATTCAGCTTATTCCTGAATACCCATTTTGTTCCAATTACATTCTTATCTTTAGGTCTAGGTACAAGAGTCCATGTTTTGTTATTTTGTATTTGTTCTAATTCTTCATTCATTGCTTCAATCCATCTTTCATTTTCCAATGCATCTTTGATATTTCTATGTTCAAAATCAGTAAGAAGACATGTACCTTTTAGCTTTCTTCTTGTCATAGTACCATCTGATTTGTTTCCAATAATTTGATCTGGTGTATGATGTCTTCTGACATATTTGGCTAGTATAGGTTCCTTGCTTTTTGAATGAGTCATGCTGTTGTCTTCTAGGATCTCTTCTTCAGGTTGCTCGGGCTCGGTAGATATTTGCTCAGTAGCTTCAGGCTGAAACTCGGTTTGAATTTCTTTCTGTGACTCAGTTTGAACTTCTTCCTGTGACTCGGTAACTGTGCTTGGCTCGGTAGATATAGTTTCTTCATTGATAGTTGTGTGTGCCAATGTTTCAGGTTCAATGTAAATGAATCTTCTGTAGTTCTCAGGTTCCCTTTTTCTTTCTTCCTCAGTCTTTTCTGCAAACTCATCAAATTTTACATGTATACTTTCTATGACTTTGTGAGTAGATAAGTTCAGACATTTGTATGCCTTGTTTTTTCTAGAATATCCTAAGAACATTCCTTCATCACTTTTCACATCAAATTTATTTCTTCTGGATTCTTTTAGGATATAACATTTGCTACCAAAAACTTTCATGTAACTTACATTGGGTTTATAGCCATACCATAATTCATAAGGAGTTTTGAATGTGTCTTTCTTCAATTGTACTCGGTTCAAGGTATGAACTGCAGTGCTGATAGCTTCCTTCCAGTACTTTATAGCGATGTTCTTTTCTATCATTAGAGTCCTTGCACAATCCATAATAGATCTGTTTCTTCTTTCTGCTATTCTATTCTGCTCAGGAGTTCTAGGAGCTGATACCTACCTTTTGATTCCTCTTTCAATGCAAAAATTGTTAAAATCATGGGAGATGAATTCACCACCTCTGTCTGATCTTAAGCATTTCAATCTTTTCCCTGTTTCCTTTTCCACTCTTGCTAAGTACCATTTGAACTTTTTAAATGCTTCTGACTTTTCTCTTAAATACATAATAGTCATCATTCTAGAATAATCATCAACGAAAAGAATAAAGAATTTATCTCCAGTATAGCTTTGTATTCCAATAGGTCCACATAAATCAGTATGCACAATTTCCAAAATTTCTTTAGACTGATAGTTCTTACTCTTGAAACTAGTTTTACTCATTTTGCCAATCTAACAATTCTTACATAGACCAGTATCAGGTTTCTTCAAAGTAGGAATGCCTCTTACCTTCTTGAATTTGCTTATTTTTATCATGTTATCAAAATTCACATGACATAACCTTTTGTGCCATAGCCAACTTTCTTCAATTTGAGCAATAAAGCATGAATATTCACTGAGATCAAGATAAAATAAGTTACCTTTTGTTTGTTTGCCTGATCCAATGAGTTTTCCTTTTTCATCCAGCAGTCTTGCTTGGCCATTCATGAATTCAACCTTGAAACCAGTGTTGATTAGCTATGCTACAATTAGAAGATTATGTTTTAGTCCTTCAACCCAATAAGCATTATCACATATGAGTTCTTTGGTTAATGAGATTCTTCCTTTTCCTTTTATACAAGAAGGTTCATTGTTTCCAAATCTTACATTGCCACTATCACAGTCTTCTAGATATTCAAATTTTGTCTTGTCACCAGTCATGTGGTGTGAACATCCACTGTCTATTATCCATATATCATCTTTGCTTATATGAGAAATAAGTGCCATCTTATCTTCATCATCATCAGATTCATCTTTTATAGCAATAAAGACAATTTCTTCTTCACTATCATCAGAATCTTTAGCCATAAAACATGTTTTCTTACCTTTATCCTTGAATGATTTGAAATTCTTTTTGCCATAGTACTTGTGAATTCTCTTCTCTTCCTTGACTTGCTTGTTTGGGCACCTAGCTGCAATATGTCCAATTTCTTCACATGAAAAATAGATTAAAGGAGTTTTACCTTTATATTTACCTTTCCCTTTAGAGTACTTCTTTGCAAGTAATGCTTCTACAATTTCAAGATCACTATCAGAACTTTCTTCTGATACATCTTCACTTTCTGATTGAACTTCTTTTATTTTCTTATTCTTCTTTAGTGAAACCTTGGCCTTAAATGCTGACTAAATATTTTTGGAACTTGGAACATAGTTGTCATAGTTATCTAATTCAAAGGCTGTCAATCTTCCAACTAAGGCATCCAAAGTTATATTGTGGTTTGTTTCACATCTTCTTTCTTGAATAGCTGATACTCTTATTGCATAGATAGGGAGTAATGTTCTAAGTACCTTTCTTATAATAGTTTCATCAGAGATTGTTCCTCCAGAAGCTCTAATTGCACTTACACTTGCTTTGATTCTTTCAACATATTTTGCAATGTTTTCATCTTCTTTCATATTCATCTTGTCAAACTGTCCTCTTAGGCTTTCTACTTTGGCTCTTTTCACATTTGCATCACCACCATATATTTTCTTCAGTGTGATCCACATTTCATATGCAGTAGTGCATTCTTTAATATCATCAAATTCTTCATAGCTAAGAGCAAATGCAATGTCTATCATCATGGTGTTATGAGTCTTTTTCTCTGCAATGTCTTCAACAGTTAATGTGCCAGTAGGAACTGTGTATTCTTCATCAATGTATTTGCATCCTGAATCACCAATGGAAGTTAGATGAAGTCGCATGAGACCTTGCCAAGCTGAAAAGTTATCTCTGTTGAGTTTCAAAATTTACCTCTTGTAAGACATCTTGATCTTTAGCTTAGGTCCTTGAAACCCTTCCTGCAAGCACCAACAGCTCTGATACCAATTGATGGAATATGGATGAAGTGACTAAGAGGGGGGGGGGGTGAATTAGTCAACCATAAAACACTTCACAATTATTTCTTTCCAGATCCCTTAGGATATCTTAAAGAATATTATCTGTTTTAGCACTCGGTAAATAGATTGCAGTAACTTTGAAGATGCAGAAAGTATTAGAAAAATTATCTTTAGATATTCATTAGCACTTGTATATGATTAAGATAGCAATTAAGAACACAAGAGACACAAGATTTAACATGGAAAACCAATATGGGAAAAACCACCAATGTATCTAGATACTAAATTTCACTTTTCTGAAGTGATGCCCGGTTAGAAGCCAACCCGGTAAAAGGTTACAAAACACACTGTTAGGTGTGACCTTGTTAGAGGATTTAATCACCCTACTAGGAGTGGCCTGGTAAGAGGTCTTGAGAACAATTCAATGGAATTTTCACCTTGTTAGAGGATTTACAATATGGTTGTTAAACCAACTCAGTTAAGAGATTTAGAATTCACTGTTACAATGATAAGAAGGTAACAATGAAAATGACCTGTATAATAATGCAACTGCCTTGCTGATTACAGATCTCTGTTCTACATAAGTCTGATCCTTCCTGATCAAATATATCTTTGCTGCACCTCAAGGATATCTGATCATCCTTCACAATTCGCACACATCTTTCCTGTCTTTCTTCTGTAAATCTTTTGTTGTATATCTTGTTTATTTTTCACATTTGACCTTTTATTTATATGATTTTAGATTTGTCAAATCGACATTATTTAGTATAACAGTCAGCTGAATTAAGCAAACTTTATTTGCAAAAATCCTTCAAGGGCCGACAGTGCTCGGTGACCATAACTTTCTATAATCTTTCGGAGACCGAGGGAACTCGGTAAACACCGACAATCCTTTACCTTCGATAACCGACTGAACTCGGTAAATGCTAACTTTTCTTTGACAACCGACTGAACTTGGTAAACACTAAATTTTCTTTGATGACCGACTGAACTCGGTAAATACTAAATTTTCTTTGATAACCGAGTGAACTCGGTAAACACTAATTTTCTTTGATAACCGAGTGAACTCGGTAAGCACTAATCTTACTGCCTGGCAGACCGACTGAACTCGGTAGGTACTGATTGCTGCAAACTATGACATTGTGTGACATCAAAGACAATACATAATTTGAGTAGCAATTTCCTTCAGACAATTGTTTCCAACACTCGCATCATGTATCTTCTCTATTTCAACTATTTTACAATTACATCTTTACATATCTTTATACAAGTTATTAAGAATAATAACTTTCCAGTTGGCTATCATATTACAAAATAACTTTACTCAAGGGTTAAAATCTAGGATGTCATCCCTTTATATTGTTAAGTCATTATTTTGATAAACAAAATAATTCCTTAACTCTTTATCAATTCTATTTTCATATTCTATCTTGTCGGCTTGACACTGTCTTTAGAAAAAATGTCATAACTTCTTCCGTACATGTCATACTAACTTGCACTCTGAGGTGAGTCTTCAATAGTCACCATAGAGTCTATGTTCAAGTGTGAAAGCACTGAACTTACTTCAATCAATATCAAAAATAAAAAATGTCATCATGTTCACTGGTAAAAACACATTGTCTCATACTTAGACAATTTCGCATTGCGCTCTGACATATTAGTTCTTTGACCTATGCGATCTTAATATAGATCATATGTTGTCATAATGACAACATCTATGTAACAAACTTAGCCAAATTGACAACAATCTCCCCCTTTTTCATTAGTGGAAACATATGAGAAAATTGGCTAAGTCTTACAACTTCAAAATCTCAAAATTATGGCCATAATACAAAACATATATATACAGTCCTTATAACTTTATTAATCCTCTCTATATACTGTACTCCCCCTAAGAGTACATATCCTTAACAATTTTTTACTATATATCCCTCCCCCTTTGACATTAATGACAAAAAAAGGTAAGGAGGGTAACAAAAATGTGTTTACAAAAGTTATACCTTACTTCAATATTGCAAAGACAGTAGGCTTGCAACACAATCTACAAAATTGATCTTTATAGCCTCTAACTCTTTCTCCCATGATTTATTAATATATTCTACCACACTGAGTAGTGCGCATAATCCATAAGATGCTATCTAACATGCTTGGAGATTCTCAAAGCTAAACTTTTGAAAAGATGTCTTTGCTGAAAGACATTATTCCAGTTGCCCTTCAATAGTGCTCAATTTTATTAAAATTTGCTCTCTTAAAAGAGTGAATCTTTTCATTTTCCTGTCCTTGTCATCTTGCAAAATTCTAATCTCATCATATATCTTATGATTTTTGTTCTCAACATCAGATACCTTCACATTTGGGCTCGAAAGAAGGTTTGTTTCATTGTGAATTTCTGCTTCCTTCATCTTCATCTTCTGATCTTCTTTTACTACCAATTTCTCTAATTCTGACACTGAATGTACATAGATTTACCTCTTACTAAATTCTTCCTCAAGTCCTTTATACAAATATCAAGGTTATTGATATCATTCTTGCTATTCTGACTAATGTTCAAGAGTGTTTTGGCCTCATAAGCTGCTCGAGATTTCAATTTTTCTATATCAGATAGATTTGTAAACTCATTATCAAAAGTGTTCATTACTTCCTTTTCTCTTTCCAAAGGGTCATCTTTTGTAATCTCTCTAGTAATAATGCCTTGTAATTTCTCAGTAAGCTCCTTTAGGCATCCTTCAAGACTCTTTACTTTCTTATTCTTTCCAATGATCTTGTTCAAAGATGTGATCAATTCCATTTGATCATCATCATCTACTTCCTTTCCCAAATTCTCAATCATAGAGCCAATCTGAGTTTTCTTGCCAGTCTCAGGTGTAAGACTGATTTTTTCTTGAGTGGGAATAGGTATTTGTTTTTCTATCACTTTAGGTTCTACAATTGTGGTCTTTGTTTTCTCTTCTCCTTTGGTAGTCTCCTGCTCTTGAATAGCCGAATTGTCAATAATGTTTTCAAGATTCTTGAATAAGTTATCATCAAGTGCTATCCAAGGTGATCTTAGTTCCTTCTACATTCATGACTTCATTCTCAATGTTTATGGCTGGTGGAGAGGGAAATTCCTCTTGTTCTGCTTCTTCTGCTACTTGATCTTTAGATTCTTTTGCAACTGATGATTCTCTAGCATTCACTGAAATTACCTTAATGATTGCTTACTCTATTTCTGCATTAACTTCTTCATATCTGCCTCCCATAATCTAAATAGTTCTCATCTTGGTTCTCAAATGGGTGCTTAAGGCTTTCATAATATGATTGAAGTGTACTTCATCTCTCACAACACAAAGCTTTCTTACAAGCTTTTCTCTAATAGCTATGTCCTCTTCTGATGCTCTCTTTTTCTTATTTACAAGTTTATTATACAAATCATTAGGTATCTTACCCTGAATTGTGTCAAACTTCTTATCAAATAGAATCATATGCTTTACCACTACATTTTCTAGATTTAATCTTTCTGCATAATCATAGAGATCATAATACTTGGTCATCTTTGTAAAGTCTCCATCTTGAATGATCTGCTCATTAACCTTCTCAACTCTAGGTTTCCAAGTTTTCTTCTTAATAGAAGTGTCATCATCTTTGATTTTTGCAATTTTTCTAGGAACTGGTGGCACAAATGTTTTCTACCTCTTACCCAGTCTAGTAGCACTCTCTTTTACTCTTTTGCTAGGTGTAGAGGAGGTGGATCTAGTGGATATTCTTTCTTCTTGATCCTTCTCTGTTACTTCTACTTTTACCTTTACTAGTGTTTCTTGTTGCTATGCTGCAATTGATGATAAAGGTGGAACAAACAAACTTCTTTTTGTCTAATATCTCTAATTGTTGTTGCTATTTTCTTGGCTATCAAAAACTCATGCTCAGTCATCCCTGTATCTTTTAGAATTTTCTTGATAGTACTCTCAACTCTTTTCTTTGATTTCTTCTCTTCAAGAATGATATTTGCAGATTTGAAGTTCTCCTCAAAGGTTCCAAACCTATTACAGTGAGTGTCCAACTTTCACTTAAGTAATCTGCTCACATACTCTTTAGTCTCAATCTCAGATATATCATAGCCAAGAGGGTCTATGAACACTATTCTAGGTTCTACTACTTCAATGTAAGTAAAGTCAGTATCAACCATGAAACATATCTCATTTTTGTACTTCTCCACAAGGGACTTTGGGATCCTTGATTTGCTTGTCACCAAATTCATTCACTTTATCAATAACATGCCTCCTATACACTTGGTTAATCCTTTCCATTGTATTTTGGCCATCATTCCAGTCATTTCCAATGGTGTAAGGAAATATTCTCAATAAATGAAAAAACATATAAGTGATTAAGGATGAGAATCTAAATTCTGTATACTTCATCTTCTTAATCTTTTCCAAATTCTCAAATAGTTGAATTCTTAGAATCTCACACATATCAACTTGTACTTTATCAACACACATCAGATAAGCTGCATGTATCATTCTAGCTGCCATGTCATCCTCTCTTGAGTTTACACAAAACTTAGTGGTTAGGATCTTGCACAAATATTTGACATTATCTTGTTGAATCTTACTAATCACAATTCCTCTACCATTATAGGATGAATTTGTGTTGTCTATGACTATTTTCCTCATGTTCTTCTCATTTAAAGGGATGGCTCTAGTTTTAGATAGTCCAGTAACTTCATGAATCAAATTAGTTGTGATATCTATCACTCTATCTTCTAACCAAAACTTCCCATTATAAATTCTTCTTAAGATTATCTTAGTATATTCTTCATTATCAAATTCATAATGTAATGCATACTTAATGATCTCATTATCTTTCAAATGTTCAAATCCTTATCTCAATGACATGTCCTAATTGTAGATCTTTTGATATTCCTTGGTCAAATCACTATCACTGATACTCTCTAGTTTTCATCCAAGATAACTTCTAACATTCTCTAGATGTAAAACTCCATCTGGTACAGATGATAAAACTAACCTAGGATCATCTTCCAAGGGTTCTACTGGTTCCCTTTTCATCTAAGGTCTATTTTTATCTCTGACATTGTGAATCAAAGAAACATCCATGATTTTCTCTAATTCCTTAACTGATTTAAAGATCTACTAAGTAAAATACCTTGAGTTCATAATTTAGGGCTTGCGTAGATTCGACATGAAATTCTTCACCAAATCCTTGCAAAACACTTCCAATCACTGCTCTTTGATCTCCTTCACACTTTAATTCACTTTGATGATCAAATAATACTGATCATGACCTTTTATTAATTCAATCTCACTTAGATCAGACATTGCATTCAATTCTTTTGCCACTTCTTTCCAAAAAGCTGATTCTATTAACCTGCAAAACTTAAAACTTCTTGCGATCTCGCAAAACATACTATTTTTCTTTACACTCTTAACCGTAGCATTAGAACATCATAAAATACCTTGCATTAACTGTGTAAGACTCAATTCACCATATATGTACTTTTACACTAATCTAAGTTCCTATTCTACTACAATTTATATAAATTAAGTACTTTGAGATAGGTCAGGTAAGGATTCATTCTTACCATTTAATACTTTACCTTTCTGACTACCTTCAGTGTTGAATGTGTCTCCTTGATCTATGCTTTTAACAAACTTCACTTCATCTGAGTTACTACAACATCCTTTTTGACTGTTGCTTCCATCTTCATTTCTTTTTACCTGACTTCTAGGGTTAGGATTGGTATGAAAAACTCTATTGTTCATTTTACAAAACCTTGCTGTATGTCCAATCTTGTTGCATATCTGACAAACTATTCCATTGTTTCCATATCTTGGTCTAGGCTGATTGATCTGTGATCTGCAATTTCTAGCAATGTGTCCAACCTTGTTGCATCTATAACATATTACTCCATTTCTTCTGTTCATATCTTTAGTAGGTTTTTTATTTGTAGTTTTAGTATTCCTAAACATTCTACTACTATTATTATTCTCAATAAATTTAGATTTCCTGCATTCAATAGCTCTATGTCCAAAACCGTGACAATTATAATAATAACCATTAAGGGGTTTGAATTGCTTACCTGTACAATCTCTCTTCATATGACCAATAGTATTACAAGCAAAACATCTACCTTTGAATTCTCTTTTCATACCTTTGGGTGATTCCTCTTTCTTAGGTGGTTCTTTTTTCTTAGGTGTATCTTCAAATTTGTTAGTCTCATCAGACTTCTTCTCATCTATGCTTTCAGATATTTCCATATCTGGTTCCTTTCTTTCTTCATTTTCTTTAAAAGTGTTGAATCCAAGACCAGTCTTGTCATAGAATGGTTTTTGATAAGATATTTGTTCATCAGTCTTCTCACTAGTTGAATATAGTCTTTCAAGTTGCTGCTTAGATTGAACCAGTTCTCCTTTCACAATTGTATTGTATTTCTCAAGTTCAACATACTACTAATTTACTTTCTCAAGTTCAAATGTTACCTTACCAAGTTTAGATTTTAGTCCTTTATTTTCAGTCTTTAGACTTTCATTATTAGATTTCAAATTTGCTTCATTCTTGCCATTTCCATCTTTCAGACTTAGCTTCATATTTGCTATCTTTAGTTCATGCTTAAGGATCTCATTTTCTTTTTCTAAATTGTCATCACAATCTTCAATGTGAATTTTGGATTCCTTTTCAGACTTCAGATCTTCCAATTTATTTTTTAGTTTCTCAATGAGGTTCTTTGCATCATCATATTTTCCTTTCAAAGTATCTCTTTCTTCAGTAAGCATATCAATCTATTCAAGAGCTTCTTCAAGATTCTTTTGTAGCTGATTCATATCCATAGAGATCTTACTCAAGCTGCTAGGCTTTCCTTGAATGATTCTTTTCCGAGTAACTAGGCTCTGATACCAATTGTTAGAAATAGGAAATATTGAGAGGGGGGTGAATTAGTATTCTACAAACTTTAACTTTTTCCCAATTATGGATATAACAGATAATCTTAACACATGCATAACATAAGAAGCTAAACAACATGCATAGCAATAAAACTAAAGAACTCATAACACATTATTTGTTCTTGAGGAAACCCTAGCCAAGGAAAAACCCTAGTGGCCCGATGGTACCCACAAAGATCCACTAATTAGAAGTATCTTGTTAAGGATGTTGACCCTATTAGGAGTATATTACATGCATATAGTGTCTCAATCCTGATTAAGGGACTATAGGCCTTGTTAGAACCCTCAACCCTGTTAGGAGTTGGTAGTATAAAATGTGATTACCAGATGAGCCCACTGCCCAAACAAGTAATGTACAATATTTACTTATTACAAAAGTAGGTCAAGGTACATAATCTTATACTACTTGCATCAATATCTCTTCACTTCTCTTTCACTATCACATATACATCATAGATCTTGCATCATGTATCTTCTCTATTTCAACTAATTTACAATTACATCTTTACATATCTTTATACAAGTTATTAAGAATAATAACTTTCCAGTCGGCTATCATATTACAAAATAACTTTACCCAAGGGTTAACATCTAGGATGTCATCCCTTTATATTATTAAGTCATTATTTTGATAAACAAAATAATCCCTTAACTCTTTATCAATTCTATCTTCATATTCTATCCCGTCGACGTGACACTATTTTTAGAAAAACTATCATAACTTTTTTCATACATGCCGTACTGACTTGCGCTTTGAGGTGAGTCTTCAATAGTCATTATAGAGTCTATGTTCAAGTGTGCAAGCACTGAAATTACTCCAATCAACATGAAAAACAAAAAATATCATCAGGTTTACTAGTAAAAACACATTGTCTCATACTTAGACAATTTTGCATTACGCTCTGACATACTAGTTCTCTGACCTGTGCGATCTTAATGTAGATCATATGTTTCTGTAATGACAACATCTATGTAACTAACTCAGCCAAATTGCCAATAGTTCTATGATTGAAATCATCTATGAAGGTCATAAAATAAGTACTCCCCCCAATGGAAGTGATTTGCATAGGGCCAACTAAATTAGTATGCACCAGCTCTAATGGTGCTCTTGCCCTTCTAGAGTTTCTAGAATTAGAGGGCAGCCTATGTTGCTTACCCAAAATACAAGCCTCACACTTGCTACTGAACTCTTTAATACATGGAAAATCATCTACCATTTTTCTTCTAAGATAATAAATTTAAACCATCATAGCCAAGATGTCCATACCTTAAATGCCATAGCTTGGAGGGGTCTTTAATCACGCACTTGAAGGCTAATTGTTGTACTACTATACATTCTTTCTTGGGAGGTGCAACTGCTGATTGTGAAGAGAAACACATCTATACCTTTAGTGGAAACATTCAATTCTTTTTCATTTAAATTGCTGCAACTATTTTCTTACTCCCATCCTTCTCATAAATGACACATTGGTCATTTTCAATCAACACTTTATAACCATTTTGAGTGAGTTGTCCAACACTCATCAAATTGTGCTTTATACCCAGGGCAAAGTAAAAATTCTAAATTTCTTATTTCTCACCTTGCTTGGTGTGGATCATAATGGATCCTTTGCCCCCAACTGGAACAACTCCATTGTTCCTCATTCTAATTCAGACTTTATGTTCTTATCAATGAAAGAAAAAAGACTTTCATTACCACTCGTGTGGTTACTAGAACCGCTATTTAAATACCAGACTTCAGGGTTGCCTTATTCACCAATGTTGCACATGATGAAGGCTGTGGGATTATTTATATCACCCACTTTCATATTAGCAACATTTGCACTTGGCTTTGACTGATTACTTTGATTTTTTCAGCACTCACTAGCATAATGCCCAAATTTATGACAATAATAACATTCAATATTACTCTTGTCTGAGCTATATTTCTTCTTACCTCCTCTAGAATTATTCTGAGAGCTACTAGCTCCCTCATTTATGGCTGCTCATTCTGAGCTTTCTCCTCCAACATTTTTTTGTCCAGAGTTACCATGACCTTTGCCTCTTGAACCTCTTCCATATTTGTTTCTCCCTCTTCCCTTGCCTCTTGCATTAGCTTGAGCTCTGAAAGCTTGCTCTTGAGAAGAATTTATAGACCTATTAATGTGATGCTCATGGATTTGGAAAGGACCCATTAACTCATCAATAGTCATTACTGAGAGATCCTTTGCCTCTTCAATGGAAATAACTAAATTATTAAATTTTGAGGGAAGACTTCTCAAAAAAATTTCTACTATTCTTTGCTCCTCCATGGTTTCTCCATTGGTTCTCAAATGGTTTATCAAACTAGAGAGTCTTGAGCTAAAATCTGAAATGGAATCATTGTCCTTCATGAGAAGAGTCTCAAAATCTCTTCACTAATTGAACTTTTTTAGTCCCTTTAAAACTTGTGTGAATAATATCCCAAGCTTCTTTGGAATAATTAGTTGCTACTATTCTGGGAAAGATTGCCTCTATCAAGGAGGTTTCTATCAAGCTCAAAACATTTCAATATTTCCTCCTTGACTCCTTCAACTAGGTCTTTTGATTGTTTGTGAGGCCAGTAAACTGAGCTGGGTCAGTTACATCCATAAATCCATTGACCACAAGCTCCCACAAGTCATTTTCAATCATAACAGTCCTCATCTTCTTTGCCCAAACATTATAATTTTGTCCATTGAAGGACAGTGGTTGCTGCCTATAAGGATTTGCAAATAGCAAAAGGTTGAAGAAATGCACAAGAGAGAAAATATGAATGCAATGATGGATTGAATAGATCCAATGAATTCACCTTGATTGAATTGATGAATTTTATGAAATGATTACATAATAGGCCTCCTTATATAGGAAATGTGATAAGATAGAATGATAAGGAGCTGATAAGCTATCACCTATGCTAGGTGTAATCACATGTCCACCAAATGTGGATCATCCTCCATTATGCAATAAAGTATGTGCAATGGATTAGGATGATAATGTGATAAGAGCACAAAAGGTGGATCTCACACACAACAAGGCATGTGAAGACAGCTATCACACCAAAAGTGGAATTTCTCCTACACCATGTGCTTAATAGATGTGCACACTCCTAGGTGTCTCAATCACAAACTACTATGCAATGCATTAACCTAAGTAAGATTAAGTAAAGTGTAATTAGAAATATTTAATTACACCAACACCCCCCTCTTAAGTGCAACTTAGGGGAATGCACTTAAATTGACAATGCAAGATGGGTCCCAGCTACTAGGCCATGTTAGGTACCCATGTACAAAATGCAATACATGAAATACATAACTCTCATAAAGTGGAGAAAGAGGGAAAACCTCATGGGAAAAACCCTCCCCCAAAAAGAGAGAAGAAAACAAGATGCATGGATGGGTGGAGTACTCAAGACCCCCCAAGAACTACATACATCATGTATATACAAAGAATTATCCCCCCATAAGAAGGATAGTTGGAGACATGATATCCCCCCCATAATGTAGATGAAGAGTACGGGCACAAACAATAGATAAGCCAATGCTTATAAGAAACATGTCTCCCCTTAGGAAGAAATAGATACATCAAATGATGAAGAAGCCAATCCTTGTGCAAATGGAAGGAGGAAGAAGATGATGGTCTCCATGTATGAATCTTTGAAGACTGAGTAGGAATCTCCAAGCTCAAAGAATCTATCACTTCATGTGACAAATCAAGTGAAGAAGGAGAAGAATCAAGTGTACCAATCTCCAAAGAAGGTGAAGAAGTATCCCCAACTATGATGAAATTGTCATCAAGGGAATGAGAAACCCCCTCATGTATGTCTTCCAAATCTGCATCATGAGAATCAACAAATGCTAAAGATGCATCCAAGTAATCATCACACTCTGCAAGATCTGAAACATTATGAACATTCTGCTGAATAATAGAGCCCATGTCTGAAGAAGTAGGAGGTGGAGGAGTAGGAAGATCAACACTTGCCTCAAAAACAAAGTGATTCAAGTGCCCAAAATTCTCCTCATAATTATCCCTTGGAAAAGGGATGGGTACATCATGAATATCATCATCATTATCAACAAAATTTGAAAAAGAATACAAGCGTGATGTACAATCAACAACTCCCATAGCTATGACATCTCTAGTCTCCATGTCCCTAATGTAAACATAATCAGGAGTGAACTCAATAATTTTACCTTGTGCCCCATGTGTAATTTGGTAAATAGAAAGGAGATTAGTGGTCAAGGATGGTACACAGAACATCATTAAATGTCTCCTCTCCCATAGGAATAGAATCTTTCCCACAAAATCTCATGAATGTGTTTGTTATACACTAAGTTTTCACCCTTATTTCAAGCTCTCATAGTCTTGATAACCTAGTATAACATGGGAATCATCTCTAGTTTGTGGGACCTATGCTAACTGAGATGAGACCTCCAAGTTCTAGGCTAGTTCCTCTTGGATAATCACCTTAATTTCCTTCTTGACATGAAAAGTAAACTTTTGAGGGAAAGGGATAGAAGGAATGCTTGGAAAAGGAAATGACTGAAAGAAAACTACCTACTAGGTGATACACCGAAATTAGGGTATGAATTACAGCATAGAGGGATAGAATCAATAAAAGGCTTAGGTCTAGTAGGTCACAACTTAATAAATAGGCTTGCATAAGTGTTTCATAGGAGGGCCTGAACATAAGACAACAACCTATGACCTGCAAGTAGACATTCACTTCTAAAACTCGGTGTAGGATTGAGACAAGACTATTAGGGGGCTGAAGTATACCCACAAAAAAATCTAAATCAGATCAAACACAATAACACATACAATTACAGAAAGTAAGAGGGATCAGGAACCCTAAGTTGTCATTGAAAACATGCATAGACTTCAATTCATTAAGAGATGATCCAAACAATGAAAGGATAGGAATAGAGAGAATGCCACAAATACCTTAAAGTTACCTGAATAATCAATGGGAGATTACAAAGAGTAGAAGACCAGAGGGTAGAGAAGATACCACAGATAGCCTTCTGAGAAAGGATGACCTTCTTTCAAAAGTGGACTCTCTCCTTTACAAAATGTGTACTCTCTTCGAGCTCAAAAGCTCTAAAAATACAATATATACCAACTCAACTGTACGTAGGCAGGAGTCATAAACCTAACTAGGGTTACAGGGTTTTACAATACAATAATCAAACCCTAGTTGTACTGATGACCCATCATCAAATTCTAAGAATGTCTGGCTGATCAGAGCATATCCTTCTTTGTGTGTTGATCCTATTGTACTGATCTCACCTATAGACACAACAACCTCGACTCATGTACCCAACTGCAACTCCACTAAGCCATGAAGGCTCACAATCTGATCTTATTTTTTCCTAGGTAATAGTACCATTAAAAGGTGGTGCCAACTCTTTCTAGCAACTCCTGTCGTGAAAACATGACAAAGGACCCTGTAGACGCTGACCAACAGTCACTTCTATCATCTTCACAACCACAACCATCCTGAGAATTCAATTCCTGAGCTACCCGATGTCATGCATGGCTGAAAAGAGTGAAACCCTAACAAAAACCTTCATAGGAAATTTGAATTTGAATTATAATGGCTAGCCGGTCATTTCAAAACGTGATTGTCGATATCCTTGAAAAGTCCAATTCCATATCAGCAATACAAGGACCAATGAAAAATTAGCATGTTAGCACACCTCTCATTTTGGCCCCACCTTGAGCTTTCCTCTTTAAGTCATTCAGCGACTACACAACTGAAGACTTCTCTTTAAGTCATGAAGAACTTTTCTTAAGTCCGGTTCGGTCAAGTGACTATGCGAACATTGTAGTCACTAAATAACTTAATCCTTTAGCTAACCTTGGTTAAACTCAGTTAACAAGAGAAATCCCTTAGTCACCAAGTCGCTTAATAACCTTTTAAAACCTGGGCCCATTTTGCCACATGTCATCTTTCCATTCACTCCAACTGCTTCATCAGCAAACACCTCGACACCTCTCTAACATCAAACCCACTGAGAACTAGATTCTAATCTAACAGTGGGTGCATGATCTCATAGGGTCAGAAGATTCTATGAGATCATGCACCAGCCGTAGATCCTTTTAGAACTGGGACCCCATGACACATCAGATCCTCTGAAAAATCCCCATCATCACACAATAGCCAATCAAAATGCAAGCATGTCAGTGCCAGGTAGCACATTAGACCCATGACCCACTGAGATTCTCATCGGACGGTTGTCGCATAATCTCATAGGGTTAGAAGATTCTATGAGATCATACGACCACCATAGATCTTAGCCTTTTTGATACATCCGTAGACCTTTTGACATGGTCCCACTGATAGATCCTAACTATCACCTGGGAGCCAATAGAGAATGAGCACGTCACCAAGAAAGGACCCACTTGATAGAGCCCAGAGATAAAGTAAGATCCACAGTTGTCACATGATCACATGCTCTGACACAAACCCTTGCGAACATATGCCAGCTATCGATCCTTGGCAGATGTCAGAGCCTCTGACCACTAAAAGAAGCCGGTCCCATTGACAAGAAATGACTCATTCACATGTGGACCAATCAAAATACACCACCTATGCACACCTGGTAGTGGACCTACCTATTTGAAGAGTTACGTCTCAAAGGAGAATCAATGGTCTACACATAATCTTATGGCTCTGACAGAATGCATGAGATCATGTGCCAACCGTTGGATCGAAAAGGTGTCAGAGGGCCAGGCCCAGGAGACATAAAGGCTGAAAACATTAGAAAAGATTAAGCACTGGGACTTAGGAAAAATTAAAGCACATGGACCTTTTGAGACTTTAGTGGCTGAAAAAGGTAATGAAATAATATAACAAGCCAAAGGGATTTTAGGGTTTTCTACCTGCAACGACTAGTTTTATGAATTTTTTACCTACAGACCAGAGAGTTTAAAGGATTGCGGAGGCCAGAGCATTTGCAATGAAGCCATGAAATTTTTAGGGATGCTTGGAAGGATTAAAACAGGGACTTGGGGATAGATTTTAGTCAGATTTGTATAGAATAGGAAAATTAGGGTAACAGTGTTGTTACCCATCAAGATATTAGGAGAATTACAAGGCTCAATATAAGAAAACATATCCATAGAAGATGCCATATGATGTGATGCACGTGAATCAAGAAGCCATTTACCTTGCTCAGGATGTGTGGAAGCCATGAGTGCTTATCCTTTACATTTATCTTTGGATGATGATGGAGATATAGAAGCTATCAAATATGTAGAAGAAGGAGCAGACACTGATGAGGGAAACTTAATGTTGTGTTTCTAAATAATGTGAGTTAGCTCATCAATCTTCTTTTGAAAACACTTATGCTCATCATGTCCTAACTTTTGACAATATGCACATTTATCTCTCTTCCTTCTAAATGATTCCTCTCTTGAAGAGGACTTGGATTCAGTACTTTTTGGTGAAGAAGATTCATTACCTTTGTCATGAGGCTTAGGATCCTTATTGTGTTTCTTTCCTTTGCCATTAGAAGCCTTTGAAGTAGACTCACTTGCAATCAATGCTTGATGTGTGGAAGGCTTCAACTGACCCATGTGTGCCAACTTTGCTTGTTCCCTTGTGAGCTATGCTAAAAATTCATCAAGAGAGGGCAATTTGTATGCACTACTAAGAGCATCCATAGTAGCATAGAATGTAGAAACAAAGATATAATAATCAGGACCAAGTTTGGAAAGAATAGAAAAGATCAATTGTTCATCCCCTTTAACAATGCCACATGTAGAAAGCTCCAATCTAATAGAATTGAACTTAGAGAAAAAATCTTGAATATTATCAAAATCACTAGGATTAAGACCTATGAGATTAGTCTCTAATCTGAATTTTTTCATTCTATCAGGTTTACCAAAGAGTCCTTCCAATATGACCCAAGGATCATGAGGATGTGTGCAAGACGCAATATGAAAATGTAAGTCATGAGAGATGGATGATCTAAGAGAGCCAAGTGCTTTATCCCTTCGATCAAACCCCTTTCTCCTTTCTGCATCACCTGTTTAAGGTTCTTGATTCTTCCCAAGAGTCATTCTAAGAAATCCAAGACTCAACAAATGATCACTTAAAGATACTTTCCATTCATGGTAGTTATATGAGGTGAGTATTTTAACCTTTGAATTATCCATATTTCAACCAAATAATGATCGATAACTACTGATAACTCCTTCAAGTGACTGATGCAAATCAAAAAATTGAAATCCAAGGATTAACCAAGTGCAAATATAGCCCAAAAATGACCTATTTATGAAAGTGATATGTCTATCTAAAATCACTCAAATCTGATTGCAGATCTAGAAAGCAGACAAAAGATCATGCACTTTAAAAAAAAATTTCACCACAAAATGTTATCGTATATGCCCAAACGAAGCCCTGTAAGTTGTAGAAATCAGGAATAGATAGGTGTAGTCAACAAAATCTGCAATGTCTAACAAATCAAGTCACCAAAATGCAAAATCAACACCACCATTAGAAAATTTAGGAAATTCTACCCAATTTCAAAAAAAATTGCACTCGATTTGGAGCCCGGATGACCAAGTTATGGCCTCCCAAAGTCAGACTGTCAAACCAAAAATGCAAATGGTGAAGGCTAGCAAATATCTAAACTTTGCTTACATCAGGAAAACACTGGGTTAAATTTGACAGTCATATGGATGTAAAAAATGTCCAATTCTTCCCTATTTTGATGGCTAGATGACTGTCAAATTTAAGATAGTAGAAACATGACATTAGCAAAAAAGTGACCCCACTATCTAACGTGGTGGCTGACTGATCATCTGTATTGTATGGATGATGATGTCACTAGTTGACTGTACATAGGTGACATCAGTGTTGGCATGGCTATGAGGCTAGGTAGGTGACATGGCAAGTGCTGATGGAGCATTGGGATTTGCATGCCTATCTCTGCTTCTGCCGTGTGGCATGGTCAGAATGATAGGGCATCCCAGTTGGTAGAGGTGGGCTCCATGGTGGTGATGATGGCTATGGAGTAGCCACTCCACAGTGGCCAGGTGTCTATCTCAGTTTGGAGGTGGCTGCTACTCTCAGCAGAGGTGGTCGCTACTCTCGGCGGATCGCGGTCTGCTGCGGATCGCGACGGAGGTGGGCACTGATCTCAGAGGGAGTGTTGACTAGAGTAGCCACTATGGAGGTGAGTGCACGGGGGTCGATGATGCTGTTGGGGTAGAGGGGTGGTGGTGGGGGCCAGGATTATTAATCCCACATTAGCTATGCACAAGGCTTTTGAGCTGTTTATATATGCAAAGTGCCCAACAATAAACAAATAAGTGGTTCGGGCTGGGCTTTGTCGCTACTTGTGCTTGCCAAAAGATTGGAGCATGGGCTTTGGCCATGAGTACGACTCAGATCTAAAAGTTTGCGTTGTAGATAATATAAATGGGTCGTAACTTGCCCAATTATTTTGCACAAATTTTTTTTTGAAAAAGCCAGTAGAATTAAAAAAATATATTTTTTCTACAAAATCGTACTAGTGAGGGCAGATCGGGTCGTACGGCTTGATTTGCAAAAATTTTTTGCCTCGAATTTGACTTTCACCTAATATAGGTGAATTTATAGTCGATCTTAATCAAAATAGGCTCCCGGATGCAATGGTGAGGTTAGATCTACTCCAAGACACCTCCATCGTACGCTAGTTCTTAGATCTAAGATCTGGACCTTTAAAGCTTGCATCAAGATCTCTTCAAATCAATTGATCTAAACACTCCAATGGCTCTGATACTATGTAAGAATTTACAAATAGCAAATATTGAACCAAGGATCTAGAGGTTGAAGAAAAGCACAAGAGAGAAAATATGAATGCAATGATGTATTGAATAGATCCAATGAATTCACCTTGATTGAATTGATGAATTCTATGAAATGATTACATAATAGGCCTCCTTATATAGGAAAGGTGATAAGAGAGAATGATAAGGAGCTGATAAGCTATCACCTATGCTAGGTGTAATCACATGTCCACCAAATGTGGATCATCCTCCATTATGTAATAAAGAATGTGCAATGAATTAGGATGATAATGTGATAAGATTACAAAAGATGGATCTCACACACAACAAGGTATGTGAAGACAACTATCACACCAAAAGTGGAATTTCTCCTACACCATGTGCTTAATAGATGTGCACACTCCTAGGTGTCCCAATCACAAGCTACTATGCAATGTATTAACCTAAGTAAGATTAAGTAAAGTGTAAATAGGAATATTTAATTACACCAACATTGCCAACTCTTTCCTACATCTCCAACCATGTCTCATGTGCAAGATAAACAAATACCTAGAAAAAAAAAATGCCCAAACTCACAAGGATTGAAGGCCAATCAGTTATGATACCATGTAAAGAATATAGAATAAGATTATATTCTACAAAGACATAGAATGATGCTCTGTTTCAATAATGGATAAAATAAAAAAATCCCCAAAACAGGGTAGACACAAGAGCTGGAGAAATATGCAAGATTCTTCTTGCTTCTATTCAAACTAAAAACACTTCTACAATAAGAAATAAACTTGCAACTATTGTGGCTGCATACAAACATCTACAAGCTTCAAAAGACTGTTACAAGATTATCTGAATAAATCACTACTTAAAAAAATAATCATTCACATATCTGATAAAAATAGAGTATTCAAAAACTTAATCTATTTGCTCCTGCATACAAAAGAGAATTTTTAGATTCATTCTAACTTTTTTTGGGAAGAATAAAGTTATTCCTTCCTTTATAGAAAATTCTTTGTCCAAAGGAAGAAGATGGAAGTCTGAAGAAGAAATCAAATTTCCCCCAAATCTAATTTGAACATATCTTTCAAAGTCCATTAAAAAAATATCAGTTTTAAACTTTATCAAAAATAAAGTCAAATGAAGAGGCTAAAGACAATTAGATTTGATTATGAAAATCCAACACAATTACCCTTCCCCTTCCCAATAAAAAAAAATAAAAAATAAAAAAATTACGCTTGGCTTACCCTAATAACAATAGAAAAAGAAGCGTGGCTACAAGAAAAACAAGAAAGCTTACTTTATAGTGAAACTTGTCCACAAAAAAATTATCGGGGGTGATTAATCTGAATTCTCTTTAACGAAGCTATCAATTTCGAAGGTCTTTAAAATCCCTTCCCCACAAGAGATCTGCATTTTAATTTTCAAGCTTTTCTTACCTTTGGTCTTTCATTTGAAATTTATTGCGATGACATTCATGGGGAAAGAAAAGATAGTGACGCTTTTCACGGCCATGGTGGATTTCATCAGCACTACTAACATAGATTCCCTATCAATTGAAGTCATAATCCATCGAAAAAGTGTGTTGATGCGATTAAAAGTGTGAGGTCTTGCTGCCCCTTCATTAACCAAGACTGTGAAAAGCCATCCAGAGAGTGTTGTAACGCATTTACAAATGCTGTCTCTGTCAACTGCAACTGTTTCTGCCCATTTTTTGCATGAAGGTATCTATAGAGATAGTAATGTGACTTGTGCAACCCTTTGCCAAGCTTGCAATGTCAATATAGTTCTCGGCAGCTGCAAATCAGGTATTATGACCATAGATCGATTATAAAATATGATACAATGAAAAAACTATTATACAATCAAACCCATATTTAGTTACTGTTAAAAAAGAGACTTTTAAGAAATGATTAAGAAATTTGTCTAAAAAAAATTGAAAAATTATATTTATATTATCTTGCAACTTATAATTTTTAAAAAATACGAAATGAAATCATGTATATGATAACAGTGAGTGTTGCAGAGGAAAAACATAAAAGTCTTAAAGAGTCAAATATTGTTGAAGTAGGTCTCAGCTATTATTATCACCCAATCTGTTCACTATCAGTTTTTGTTCTTTAGTTGCAATGTCTCCCTTAGTTCAGATAGATCAGAGTCTTCATCTTTACATTACTGTGAATAATTCTAATAATCTGGGTGGTTCTAAATTTCATGTTCTTCTGTTTCTTTTATAAGTTGTACCCACACCCACTTCCACACCTTCTCTAGACCCTAGATCTCCACCTCCCAGCGCAGGCATAGTATTTGTGCCATCAATGGTTGGGATCATCTAAGTGGTGGCACTCATTTTAATGAAGACTATTAATTAAAAAAGATTGTAGAAGAGGTTTAATCTAATGTTCATATTTTTATATCAGATAGTTTTTTAAAAAAAATCAAGGTGGTATTACCACTTAATATATTATATAATTTTTATCTTTTTTACATAAACCTAGTTATAAAATAAGGGGCTCCCGAAGAAAAGAACCAGGGGAAAAAAACTCTGTTCTTGACCCCATCACGAAAAAAAAACCAAAATTGATGGATCACTGTGGGTTGAGGCTCCTCAATAGCGATACCATCTTACATCATTATGTATCCACAAAGAGCTAGATTTAGCCATTACAAATATTTACACCTCGTATGGATTACAGATGAAAATTCCAAATGACTTATCCACAACAGGTGATGATTTTACAAAATGACTCATACATTTCATGCAATGAGTGTACATTGAGCTTATCAATAGAAGAACATGAGAGAGAAGGTGACTATATCAAAGAATTATAAATAAAAAATTATTGTTGAAACTGATGATGCTTTGATCAAAATCTACTAAAATAACCAAAAAAGTGTAGCCGAAAATGCCATGAGAAAGAACTGCTCAAATATCCATATGGACCAATGAAGAGTCCCCAGAACCCAAACCAAGATTCAAGTCAGGAATAGGGCGAGATTGCAGAGCCGAAGAAGCCAATTGAGAAGAGTCTGCTTCCAACAAGTCAAGCATAGCAAATATCACTTGATGAATACTACTAATACATTCTTTGGAAAGAAAACCCCCATATTACTGGAGCACAATTTTTATGGGGCAGAAGGACTGCCTTTCCAACACTCTTTTGATACTTTCATAAACCATAAAAATTGAATGATCTCTTAACAGAGCATGGTCATGAAAAAGACCCCCCAACAGAGTGGCACCACCCCACATATCATGTATTTTTGAAGAGCAACATGAAGCTTGTGATTCTGCAGGAAGATGGGTTTCACATAGAGACTTGATATAGTGTCTAAATGAGCTGGAGACTACATAAGATCAACCAAATTAGAGAAGAAAACATAAAGGAGATGAGATGGATAGATAATCCTTCTGCTAGAAGGAGAGAGAATTTCAAAACCAATGATTCTCCTAATGCCATGGTGAATGTGTGGATGTTCATAAATAAAAACAATAGCAAGCATGTCATCCCTAATGGGACCAAGGAAAGGTTCTTCCCAAGATTCCACTTCCAACAGAACCCTATAGTTCTGAGGATAATATTCCATGTGTAGAGATGCGCATACTGAGAAACATTCAACACTCAAACTAGCTCCCACTAGAAAGCTAGGGCGTCCTAACATGGCTAAGAAACAGTCGAGAAAAAACAAGGGACCTAATATAGTAGAGAAAAAACCATAGACTACCTAAAGCCAACAAGGATGCAAGTAGAGAAATTGGTGAAGAAGTGATGCCTCATGACCATATTTAAGAAATTTGTAGACATACTTGTAGGAGCCACCATCACCAAAAATAATGATATCAACTCACATTAAATATATAAGATCTAATGAAGATTTCTAAAAACTTAAGGGCACACGAAATAACTGCTAGTAGCCAAAGCCCACAAATGTTGAAGTGTGTGAACCTTATTAATAAGCAAACTGAAGCCACATATAAGAAAATGAAATCATAGCTGGATATTGGGAAATGTTAATGAACGACAACATTCAATTTAAGAATTGAAGGCAAGTACTATGACAAGTGTGCAAAAGAAAATGAGAAAATAGAAGAAGATGTCACAAATACAAAATCTACAATAAATGACCATAGGTGGAGGCTGATGCAATGTCTAATGTAGAAGATTGTCATAAAACAACATGACGGAGGCAAAATAAAAAGTACTCGCACAATATTCCAGTGCCAAGTAGGGACGTATACATGTGTAAATTAAAATCTGCCATGCCAAGTAGTAATTACCAATTTGACATGCCTTTTTCTTGATGGGACATTATCGCAATACCAGATTGTAAGCAATCATAAATATAATCACTTGAGAAGAGAAATGACAAGGTGGCATTTGGCGTGTCATAACATGATTTCTCGATGCCAATGAGGAAGGAAAATATACTTATGAGATGCCAAATACTCTTTGCCACCTTGTCATGCCTTTTTCACAATAAGATAGGATTGCTACATTGTACTATAATATATGCCCAACAGAAAAAGGAATGCCAAATTGACATTTGGCATGTCATAGCATGATTAACAACTAGCAACACCCCTGTAACATTGCTTAGATGCTACTTTCCCTAACCAAATTAGTGGCCACCACATCACTAATTAAAGTAGAGAAATATCCTATGTCATATTTAGAAATCAATAATATTTGCATTAGATAGACTCCTTCCCTATAATACCAAGTAGAACCAGGTACTTATAAATTTCACTCAATGAGATGGAGGGATCCAATGGAACTTTGTCACAACCCAGATTAGCCAAAAAATCTGCCAGAGAATTACCCTCATGATATGTATGAGATATAACAAAGATATTTAAAGAATCAATGAGACCCTAGATTTGAAGAAGGATATACTTTAGCTTCCAGTTCAAGATCTTTCTATCAATACAAGCATTAATGATGACTGGTGAATCTCCTTCAATATGGAGGTTTGAAATCGACATTTTTTTTGCAAGTTTAAGTCCTTCCAGCAAAGCAATAGCTTCAGTGAAATTATTTGTATTTGGGCAAATAGAGCTTTATAATAAAGCAATAACCTTACCTAACTGATTTCTTAAACAACATCCAATACTTGACTCACCTGGATTCCCTCTCGAAGAACCATCAAAGTTTAACTTGATGAGAGGAGGCTTAGGAGGTATCCACTTAACATTAGATCTGCAAAATAGGGGATTTCTTGATACGAGGTAAGAAAGGCTAAGAAGGGGGAGAAATATACTTCTAGTGGGCTATTACTAAAGAATCCCAGGATGTGAATGTCGCATTTGTGTTGAAATGAAGAGAGGACATGCTATTGACTTGTTTAGATATCGACCGTTCAATAGTGTTCAAAATTGAAGAGATGTCTAAATTGAGCTTCCTGAATATTCTTTTATTCCTTTCCCACCAAATCACCCAAATTACTGATGCATGAATGATGTACCATAAGAAAGAGAATAGTGAATTAGAATATAAGGTTGGCCAACATTGGAAGAGCTCCCACAATGATTTAGGGAGAGGGAACAAAATAGATAATTTAATCATAACGAAAGACCAACACGCCTAAGAAAAAGGACAATGGACAAAAAGATGATCTGAGGATTCCAAGTGATCATTACATAGAGCACAATTAAAAGGAATTTCTATGTGAAGCCTAGCTAGTCTATCATTGGTAAAGATCTTACCTTGAACAGAAAGCCAGGAAAAGACTCCCGCCTTAGGGAGAATTGCTTTATCCCAACAAAAAGAATAGGCCCATTGGATACAAAGTTAATTGTTCATATTTTGCAGGGCAACATAGCTTGATTTAACAAAATATACACCATCTTTAGCTGGGCACCAAATTATTTTATCATTACCATTCAACATATAGATCAAATGACTGGAAAGGATATCTGATAATTCTTTAGCAGCAAACATATCTATAGGAAGGATAATTGGATCTTTCCAAATAGCTTGATGTGTTATAAGATCCACATGATCCACATAGTAAATCAATAACTCTCCCCACAAAGTTGAAGCAACATGTATAACTTGATCTAGAGAGGACATGAAGCATAGAGGGGGGAGTCCATTCCATGAATCTTTCTAGAATGAAACACTAGATCTATTATGAACTTGCCTAGAAAGAAATTTATTAATGACAGATCTAGATGAGATCATAAAATTCCAAGTAGGTGACCCAGAGGGAGGATTAGAGATAGTAAGAATTCTATTTGGGTTTCGGGTATCTAAGTATTTGGCATGCATAATCTGACACCATAATGCCTGAGGTTTAAACTACATGTTCCAAACTAACTTCCCACCAAAATCTTTGTTTCTAAATGATATTTCGTATAGTCTTGCCCCTCCAGATGCTTTACTAGCCAAAATTTTCCCCAGAGAGACTAGAGGGACTTTCTTTTCATTGGTCATATTAGAGGTCCAAAGGAAGGAATGAATAATCTTTTCAATACATGAGACAACTAACTTTGGGGCTTGAAGGACAAAGATATAGTAGTTAGGGATGGCTGTTAACATAGTTTTGATGAGAAGGATCCTATCAGAAAGGGATAACCATCTTGCCTTCCATGCAGCAATTCTATTTTTCAGCCTGGAGATCACTGAGTCCCAATAGGAAAACTTGACCTGACCGGAGAAGAAAGGAATGCCAAGGTAAGTAGATGGTAGGGTATCAAGGGGGAAACCAAAAATGTTGGAAATTCTATTTTGAATAAGTTCTGGAGTTAAAAAAAAAAAGAAGTTTTGATTTGAGAGGATTAATGACTTGACGAGATCCTGATGTGTAAAGAGCTAGAACATGCTTAATGCATTTAGCCTCTTGAATGTTGAATTTCCCAAACAAGAGCGTATCGTCTACAAAAAAATTATGGGAGATAGATAGGGTAGAATTAGGAATTGATATACCTTTCCAATTTTGCAAATCTTTTTAGGCTTAAATAGATCTACTAAATGCATCCACCATAATAATAAATAAGAATAGGGATAGAGGGTCACCTTGCTGAACTCCTTGGGAGGCATGGAAAAAACCTGAGGGTACACCATTAACTAGTACTGAAAAAGATGCTCCTGAGATGAAGTGCTTAATCCATTTACTCCATGCCTCTGAAAATCCAATTTTTTGGAGAACTTTGAGAAGGAAAGACTAGTTAACTTTATCATAAGCTTTCATCATGTCAAGATAGATTGCTTTGGTGAAAATTTTGTAAATAGAGTTACAGAGGGAGATAGGTCTGAAATCAACAAATGTACTAGGATTTTTGGTTTTGGGAATCAGGGTAAGATTGGTGTATTAAAATTCTTGAGAACATAACCCTTTTTATGGGACTCTTCTATAGCCAGCAATAGATCCAATTTAACCACATCCCAACATTGTTGATGAAACAACATAGTAAAACCATCTGGTCTAGATGCCTTATCTTGTGGCATAGAGAAAATGATAGAACACATTTCCTACAGGGAAAAGGGTCTCATTAGCTATTCATTATCCCTGTCTGATATGAGGGAGGGGATGGAATGCAAAAACCCATCAATAGCCTCTTGATTGATAGGTTGGGGATAGTTTGGGGCTAACAAATTTTTAAAGAAACATATGCTTTCCTTGCTAATTTACTGATGCGATTTAAGGATTTCGCCAGATACCGCATCCTTGATAGAAATGATAGCAGATGAAGATTTTCTAATTTTAGATGAATCATGGAAGAATTTAGTATTTCTATCACCCTCTTTTAGCCATAGCTCTCCAGATTTCTATCTCCAATAGATCTCCTCTCGAGAGCAGAGAAGTTCCCAATATTTCTGAAGGGATATTTGTTTGGTGGCTAGAAGTGAATTAAGACCCAATTTAATGATCTGATCAGCAATTTGGGCCATTTCATTTTCAATCCTAGATTTTTCATAAAAAATGTTTTTAAATACCTCCTTGTTCTAAATAACAATTTTTGACTTTACAAAATTGAGCTTATTTGAGAATTGGAACATCTTGGTTCCTTTACAAAACAAGGCACTTACTCACCATTTCTTAAGTAGAGACAAGAAATAGGGATGAGTAAGCCACATGCTTTCAAATTTGAAGGTTGAACATTTATTTTGACTTCCTAAAGCAACAAAATTAAGCGAGATGGGGAAGTGATCAAACTCTGAAGAGACCATAATTTTTGAGGAGATAGTAAAATTTAGTAGTTTGAAATCATAGGAGATAAGGAATCTGTCCAATCTAGATGAAATGGGAAGACCTACTCTATGGTTAGTCCATGTGTACATACCATTTGAAGGGGGAATGTGACATAAAGCATTATTTTAAATGAACAAGGAGAACTTTTCTATAACCCTCTGAGCTATAGGGTTTCCTCCAGAATTTTTGTTTAAGTTTGAAATAGAATTAAAATCTCCTCCTAAGATAGTAGGAAGGTCCTAGAATCCACTGAACTGGTCAGCTAGGGATTCCCACAAATAAATTTTGTCATGGGGGGAGGAAGGACCATAGACATTGAAGAAAAGGAAAGTAGCATCAAAGCTAGAAAATTTAAGAATTTGCCAATTTGCGTTTGAAGCCAACAGTTTACCTTGCCTACCCTTTTTCTTCCAAAGAGCTAGAAGACCTCTAGATGCCCCAGATGAAGGAACATAGGAGGATTCCCAAAGGGACCATTTAGAGATGATTTTATCATACGAAGCTTGGGATAACTTAGCCTCTTGGAGGATGATGATGTTAGCTTGAGAGGAATCAATAAACTTTTTGATTCTACTTATTTTGTCAGGAGCATTTATGCCCCTAACATTCCAGGTTAAAATCTTCATTGAGAATTCAGAGAGTGACATGCTCTCCTAGTTCTAATGACGGGGGAGAAGGAATCCTGTAGAGTAGATTGAATACCTGCTTCTATTTCATCTTTGGTTTTAGAGGCCAGAGGTCTCCTACCCCTCTTCTTAGGAGTCTTAACTATAGCTACTAGAGATGAAGATACTTGAGAACTTGGCAACTGAGATATAGATAATTCCTTGGAATACTCAAAACCCTTGTCTATGTCTAGAGGGGAGCTAATACAATTCAAATTTTGATCTTGAAATTATGCTTCAGCTGCAATTTCAATAATAAGTTGTGATACAGCTAAGATGAGGATGCTATTAGACATAAGTTGAAGTTCTTAGTCCATGAATAGGGGAGTGGGAGAGTACAAGACAAGAGAAAAGGGTTGGCTATTGAACATTAGATTCTGCAACACCTTATTAGCATAATCTTCTTCAACAAATTGACACTGAGAGAATAGGGTGGTAGCTTGTGGTGACTGATTAGGAAAGTACTATCTAGGAAAGTACTGTACACTTTTCTTCCTAACCTATTGTAACTCATTCTAACCCTAAAGCTGCAAAAATATTATATAATTTAGCTTAGGGTTAGGGTTTTTTATGATGATGTATGATTTTAGTACTTGCAACAGAATTGAGCTGTAAGGGATTACAGATTGTAATCAGATTGTAATCACTGGATAATAATAATATTGGACTCATTGTTGGTGGACGTAGCCCAGGGATTGGGTGAACCATGTTAAATCTTTGTGTCTTGTGTTCTCTTCTATGTAGTTTATTGTTTTCTGATATTAGTTATATTTGCACATAATTGTTATTTCTGCCTTGTTAATCCTAACAAGTGGTATCAGAGGGAGGTTATTTCATTTGTTCTTTCATCTATTCTCTAAAGCAGGTCTCATGAGTTAGTGGGAGAGTCTCTCAATTAAGTGGGAGAAATGGCAGATGAGGGTAGGCTGAAGGTTGATAAGTTTAATGGGAAGAACTTCCAGTTATGGAAGATGCAAATGGAGGATTATCTCTATCAAAATGATCTATGGTGACCATTAGAGGGAATAGCCAAGAAAGAGGCAATGATGTCTCAGGATGAGTGGGATATTTTGGATAGGAAGGCACTGGGGAGTATTCATCTATGCCTGACACAATTAGTGGCATTCAATATTACTAGAGAAACAAAAGCTAAAGATCTGATGGACACCCTAGCGAAGTTGTATAAAAAGCCTTCAGCTTCAAATAAGGTATTTCTAATGAAGCGTTTATTTAATATGAAAATGGTAGAAGGTGGATCAGTTGCTGATCATTTGAATGAGTTTAATATAGTTACAAGTTAGTTAACCTCAGTTAAAATTACTTTTGATGAAGAGTTTAGGGCTCTCTTGATTTTGTGTTCTTTGCCAAAAAGCTAGAATGGCTTGGTAATGGCTATTAGTAATTCTATTTCTAGTTCTAATACCCTAAAGTATGATGATGTTATTGGTGTTATATTGAGTGAGGAAATTCATAGGAAAAGCTCAAGGGCATCCACATCGGGTAGTGTATTGAACGCAGAAAGCAGAGGTAGAACAAGAGATAGAGGAAACAACTCTAGAAATGGTGGGAAATCAAGAGGAAAATCAAAGGGAAAGAGATTTGAATCCAAAGGGCCAAATGATTGTTGGTACTATGGAAAACAAGGTCATAAGAAGAAAGATTGTTGGTCTCAGAAGAAAGATCAAGGAGACAAAAATGATGGAAACAAGGAGGCAAATGTTGTAAGTAACAAATCCGAAGAAGATGCTTTTCTCTTGTCTTTAGAAAATGTTGATGATTCATGGGTGTTAGATTTGGGGGCTTCATTTCATGCTACACCTCATAGAGGTTACTTCCTTGATTATGTCCAAGGGGACTTTGGGCTAGTTTATTTGGGAGACAATGAACCTTGTCAGATAGTTGAAAAGGGGAAAATTAAGATTAAGTTGCAAAATGGGAATCATTGGCTACTACAAGAGGTAAGACATGTTCCAAGGTTGAGTAGGAATTTAATTTCAGCAGGGCAACTGGGTGATGAGGGTTGCACAGTTACTTTTAATGATAAAAATTGGAAGGTTTCAAAAGGTTCCTTAGTAGTAGCAAAAGGTGTGAAAGTAGGTATCTTATATCTTTGTAAAGGTCATACTGTTCCTTCTACTTTAATTGTTTCAGAAGAAAATGAATGTTCAGGAACAGTGGCTGCAGTTGAGCAGGAAGAACATCAGATCATTGCTATAGATTCTGACACAGCACTGTGGCACAATAGACTCAGGCACATGAGTGAAAAAGGTATGAAATTACTTCATTCAAAGAAAGTTTTACCTGGTCTGAAATGTGTCAATATGGATTTATGTGAAAGTTGTGTTTATGGAAAACAAAAGAGAGTTAGTTTTGTGAAGAATGAGAAGGAAAAGAAAAATGAGAGATTAGAGCTTGTGCATACAGATGTATGGGGACTAGCTCAGGTATCTTCCCTTGGTGGCTCTTTGTATTATGTTACATTTATAGATGATGCAACAAGAAAAGTATGGATTTATTTCCTTAGAAAGAAATCTGATGTATTTCAAACTTTTAAGAAATAGAAATGCTTGGTTGAGAATGAGACTAGTAAAAAGTTAAAATGTCTCAGATCTGATAATGGTGGTGAGTATTGCAGCACAAAATTTGAAGAATATTGTTCCTCTAATGGTATTCATAGGCAGAAAACTGTACCAAGGACTCCACAAGAAAATGGAGTGGCTGAACGCATGAATAGGACAATAATGGAGCGTGCAAGGAGTATGAGGTTGCATGATAGGCTACCCAATAATATGTGTGTAGAGGCTGTGAACACTGCTATTTATTTAATCAATAGAGGCCCCTCTACTCCTTTGGACTGTGGTATTCTAGAGGAAGCATGGAGTGGTAAGAAGGTGAGTTATTCTTTTCTCAAAACCTTTGGTTGTGAAGCTTTTGCACTTATAGATTTTGAAAATAGAACCAAGCTAGAAGCTAAGTCAAAGAAATGTGTATTTGTTGGATATGGCATTGATGAATTTGGTTATAGGCTTTGAGATTTTGAAAATCATAAAATTGTAAGAAGCAGGGATGTAATATTCAATGAGAAAGTATTGTACAAAGATCTATTGCTGTAGCATGAGAAGAAAGAAAATGACTATGTAGTACTAGATGATACTCCACAAGTTCATGTTCTAGTAGTTCCTTATGCTCTGCAACAACAACAACAACAAATACCACACACACCAGTGAATGTTAGATGGTCAACAAGGCTAAGTAGACCTCCAGAAAGATTTTCTCCATCTTTGTATTCTATTTTGTTAACAGATGCTGGTGAACTTGAATGTTATAATGAAGTTGTGTAGGTGGATACAAAGTTTCAATGGGAGTCTGTAATGACAGATGAAATGGACTCTTTGCTGAAAAATCAAACATGACATTTATGTAAGTTACCTGTAGGTAAAAGGGCTTTACAAAATAAATGGGTTTACAAGATAAAAGAAGAGGATGGAGGTAAGAAAAGATTTAAAGCCAGATTAGTTGTAAAAGGATTTGCACAGAAACATGGTATTGATTTTGATGAGATATTTTCTCTAGTTGTTAAAATGACTTCTATCTGTATTATTTTAAGTATTGTGGCTACTGAAGATTTGCATTTAGAGTAGCTTGATGTTAAAATAGATTGTCTTCATGGTGATTTGGATGAAGAAATATATATGGTTCAGCCACAAGGATTTGAGGTCAAGGGTAAGGAGAATTTGGTGTACGAATTATAGAAAAGTTTATATGGCTTGAAGCAAGCACCTCGACAATGGTATATTAAATTTGACACTTTTATGAATGAGCATGGATATAATTAGTGTCATTCTAACCATTGTGTTTATTTTAAGAGGTTGGATGATGACAGCTACATTATTTTATGTTTATATGTTGATGATATGCTTGTAGCTGGGTCTAACATGGATCACATTAAGGGGTTGAAACAATAGTTAGCAAAATCTTTTGCTATGAAAGATTTGGGGGCAGCAAAACAAATCCTTGGTATGAAAATTTTCAGAGATAGGAAAAATAGGAAATTGTCTCTATCTCAGGCTGATTATATTGAGAAGGTTTTGCAACGTTTCTCTATGGAAAATGCCAAAGCTATCAACACACCTTTGCCTGGTCATTTGAAATTGACTAAGGATATGTGTCCCAAGACACTAGAAGAAGAGACTAAAATGTCTAAGGTACCTTATGCTTCAACTGTAAGGAGATTAATGTATGCTATGGTATGTACTAGGCCAGATATTGCACACATAGTGGGAGTCGTTAGCCAATATATGAGTTACCCTGGTATTGAGCATTGGAATGTAGTCAAATGGATTCTCAAATATTTGAGAGGTACATCTAGTAAGTGTTTACACTTTGGGGGTTCTACTACTATTGTGTACAAGGCTATGTTGACTTAGATTTTACAGGAGATATAGATAGTAGGAGGAGTACTACAGGTTATATATTTACTATTGGTGGGACAACACTGAGTTGAATTTCTTGACTACAAAAGGTGGTTGCTTTATCCACTACAGAGGCAAAGTATGTTTCTTCTACAGAGGCAGCCAAGGAGATGATATGGCTTCAATTCTTTATGGAAGAATTGGGACATCCATAGAAGGATATTTTTCTACATACAGATAGCCAAAGTGCCATTCATCTTGCAAAGAATCCTTCTTTGCAATCAAAGACAAAACACATATAGTTGCGGTACCATTTCATTTGGTTAGTTTTGGCTGATGGGAAGTTAAGGCTGGAAAAGATTCATACTGATGATAATCTAGCAGATATGTTTACAAAGGTAGTAACAAGGGAGAAGTTGAACTCATGTTCAGCTTCAGTTGGTCTTCTAGATTAAACAAAATAAAGGAACAGCTAAGTCCAAGGTGCTTCAATCCAATGGGATCCTCATATGGGGAGTGGTATTGCTACAGGATTAGTCTCCAAGTGGGAGGTTTTTAGTATAGTGTGGATACTGATCAGTCACCAAGTGGGAGATTGTTAGCTTGTGGTGACTGATTAGGAAAGTACTATCTAGGAAAGTACTGTACACTTTTCCTCCCGACCTCGTCGGGGTTCGGGGGAAATTTTTTTTGAGGCTGACATATTTTTAGTTATTTTGGGTCGACATATTGTAACTCATTCTAACCCTAAAGCAGCAAAAATATTGTATGATTTGGCTTAGGGTTAGGGTTTTTTATGATGATGTATGATCTTAGTACTTGCAGCAGAATTGAGCTGTAAGAGATTACGGATTGTAATCAGGTTGTAATCACTGGATAATAATAATATTGGACTTGTTGTTGGTGGACGTAGCCCAGGGATTGGGTGAACCACGTTAAATCTTTGTGTCTTGCATTCTCTTCTATGTTGTTTATTGTATCCTGATATTAGTTATATTTGCACATAATTGTTGTTTCTGCCTTGTTAATCCTAACACAGGGGGCAATCAATCCATGATGCAAAAAGAGAATGGAGAGCAACCTTATGGATTGGAAGACACCAAGGGAGATTGATACTAGATCAAAATAATGGTGATGAGAGGACTAAAGAGTGAGGAGAATGAGATGAGACTAACAAACTAGAAGTATTAGTAGCTCTAATTTGAAGCAAATCCGGACTATTAACAACTAGTCTAGCTTTTAAGAAGAGAAAAAGATTGACATAAGCAAAAAAGGTGGAGACTTCGGAGCTAAAAAAATAAAAACTAGCATCCTCTGAGATAGTAGGCCTAGAAAGAGATATACATGAGTTAGGAGAAGAAGAAGGAGTAGAGGGGGTGACTTGCAGCGGGGAGGAAGGAGCCGATGAGGGGGTTAAGGAGAAAAACTCAGGGTTGGTGGCAAAGCTTTGGCAAATAACAGAAGAAGTCTTATCAAGGTTTTGGCACTGGTGTGTAAAATGGCCCAAAGAATTAGAAGGATGGTCAATAGAGGCTAGATCCTAATACTCAATAGACTAACTCCAAACCCCAAATTTAGAGTAGATTGAAAGTTTAGTTGGCCAAGTTCCAGATTGCTTCAGTAAAAGGCATACTCTGATGTGGAGATGAGGCTAGAGAAAGGGGACAAGATCATGCTTGACAAAAATGGCTAGGGTGTTAGCCAGAATTTCCACCTTAGTAGGATCTCTATATGCTAATGGAAGGTGAGGAAAGGAAACCCAATGAGGCATAAACAAGGGCTGAGCTAGATTAACATCAAAATGAGGGATCTAGGACATAGTTAAGATCCCAATACCTTTACAAAACTAGCCCTTAAATTTGTGCACACTTGATTTGCACTCAAAAGAATAAAAAATTGTGACAAAAAATAGAGTCTTTCTCATATAGATATAATTCTAAAAGGCCGTCCCAAGAATCACTAGCCCAAGCAATTAGATCCTCAAAATCAACATGGGTTTGTAACTTATCAATAAGTGCCAAAGACCTTAAATGATCAACAGAAGGATGGATCATGTCAAAAGGAAAAGTTACCCTCGACTCCACTGGTAGTTGTTGGCGAGCCTCCTTCTGAGGGAGTTGGTCCTACTTTTGATGGAACGGGGGATTCAAAACATGCTCATGGATATGAGGGTTTGGATCAAAGGGACCTCGATGAAAAATTGAAATGCTATTTGGGAAAGAAAGAAATGCAAGCTGAGCAACTGGGATATAGTTGGGAGAATAGAGAAAAGGTGGATAGCCAAGTAAAGAAGAAAAGATTGGAGGTGAACAAGATAAAATGGGGTTTGGACTAGAGGGCAAGGGAGGCCGAGAGTTGTGGCATATGTCAAAAATAGGCTGAGGAGAGAAAGGTCTTGAGTGACACATTTAGGCATGATGGCGATGATGAAAAGGGAGTTGGGGAGAAAATCTCCCATGATGGAAATCTCTATAAGCTTCTATGATGATCGACGGATGAGGACCAAGAATGCCTTTGAACATAGGAGCCTTTTGAAAATGCCTTAAGGGACTATTCTTTTGTTGGAGGTGCCCATGGGAAGAAAGAGATGGAGAGTTGAAAATCATATGATCCCTCCATTTCCCTTGCTGGAAAACTCATTGAGGAACATGCGCTGAGGATTTGAGATAGGCCAGATCTTTTGCATCAAATGGGACATTAGCCATCTTAGCCTGAAATTGGGGAGCCCTAAACTTGCCAAAACCCTTATTCACAAATTTAGAAAGAGGCACATTGGAAATTGGGTCACCCTTTTGCCTAATTCCTCTGCCTAAAAGATCATTGGTACCTGCTACAACACCTTGAGTTGTGTGTTCAACTCCCTTAGCCATGTTTACACTCTACCAAATCTCTATAGGGACACCCTGCAAATTCTAAGAATAGACTAGAACATTAGATAGTTAATATAACTTTGTTGATGAAAAATCATACGAATTGACTAGTGTATGCACCCTAAAATGGTTGCTTAGACTTTGGGTCCCCATTCAACAATTTATCAAATCCCTGAATCAAAAATCAACATTTATCAATTATATCAATTTCCTTGATCAAATCCTATTTTATTATTTTTGATTATATTCTATGGGCTAACCATTTTATTCTAAGTCTTTATTTATTTAAAAGGAATATTTCCTCCCCTTTTAATAAATAAAAAGCCCCCACTTTTCCTCTTATCCTAAGTTGCACAAATAAAACATTATTCTTATTTTATAAAAAGAAGAAAAGCACTTTTTGTCTCAGATGGACATAAAAGTCAACTCTTATTTTCTCATTGGAGGAATCTTGTGCACATGGATTGATCTCTCTTTGATGCTCCACCCTTGATTAAATCTTTTGCCTCTTAATCTCCATGGTTCATTCCTTCTCATTTCCTATAAAAGAAGAGCTCTCTTCTCATTTGCATATCCATCTTTTTATGCTAATGTTATGCTGTAGGTTTTCTAGGTCATTTGGAGCTCTTTGAAGACATTCATGCAATCAAGCTTTGAAGACATTATTGTTGCATTTCATTTAGCTTGCATTATAGTTGCATAATCATGGCATTCTTAGTATAGCTTCCCTTTATGCAATAGATTAATCTCACATAGCTTAATTAGGAGGATTGTAATACTTGTACTTTCCTTTCATAGCTTAATTTGCACTTTTATTTTCATAGCATAGCTTTCATATTTCCTTTCTTAGTATAGTTTGCATTGCATACTCATTATAATCTAGCTTGCATTTGCATTTCATAGTGATTCTTTGGAGATATTGGCACTCTTGCCCTTGTCTTCAATTATTAGAATCTCTCATTGTGTGGTTGACTAGCAAGGTCATTAGCTTCATAGCTCTAGCTGAGAGCAACTTTACAATCTTGTAACTCCATGCATAGAGAGCTCTAGGTCACTTTTGAAGGTTTCCTTTCCATGAATTTCCTTTGATGTAATGACTTAAGAGAAGTGCACTACTTTTGTGTGTACATTTTTGGCACCCACCATGGGGTAGAACATTAGTTTTTGTCCTTTATTTTCTACATTTCCATCAATTTTTCATCAAATTTTAGCATTATTTTCGGCTCTCTATTTTTCTAGATCAGGCAATACTTGACCAATATCACATGATACTTCACTCTTTGTCAGGCGATACTTTACTAGTTGAAAGTATTGCTCATAGTGAGGGAAATTATTGCCTTGTTTAGAACATTTTGTCGCCTGGTGTTGGATGAAGTATTGCCCAAAAATATACTATCGCCCCTGTATACTATAAAGTATCACGTGATATTTTTGGTTTCTGTACTATCACCTGTACTTGGCAGTGAGTTGTTTCTTGCATCTTTTTGGCCGAATTTAGATTTGGTTAGCTTGCTAGTTTCATTTGCTACAATTAGAATAGACTTCACTTTTAGATTTCATTTGGATTTTGGATTTTGCTAACCTTGTGGGGCTAACAAGTTGTGGTTGTAGGTACATTTGCTTAAATTTGCCAAAATTGCATGCTAAAAGGGCTACTAACAGTTTTTGTAGGGCTGCCCAAAAAGCATAAAAATACAAAAAAAATTGCTTGTTGTTTATTTCATTTCAAGTGTGGCAATTACTAGTTGTTTCATTTCATAGGAACATAATATCTTGTGAAAGGGATTTTGAGGTGGTAGGAGAAGTATGCTCTTCACCCTTGTGGTGAACCAGAAAATCTTGACCCATCTTAGAATTTTGGAAGCAAGAGAGTAATTGAACCTTGCTTGGTGTGTTTGGGAGAAGTTTTTGAGATAGGGGAGTATGCTCTTCACCCTTGTGGTGAACCAAAAACTTTGAACCTCAAAGATTGATCCACTTTTTGTTTAGTTGTTAGAATCCTTTAGCACACTTTCTCTTGAGCAATCAAGAGGAACGACCCAAGTGGGGACAAGCCTTTTGCTAGCTATTCTGACCCACTATAAACTCAAGGCTATTGAGGACACAAAACCTTGGTAGACGTAGTGCTTATCTTCACTTGATATGAGTACTTATGGGATTGTGACCATGAGGAAAGTATTGAGCAAGAATTCTTAAGGTACTCTTGAGGCCCTGAGGTCCTAGTCCTTTTTGAGGAGCAAGAGGGGTACTATGAACGGAAGCCCTTACTAAGAACCATAGATAGAGGCCACCCTATTTTGCTACTTAGCTTCTTGGTACAAGGATCGATCCAAGTGGAACAACCCAGATCACCCTAAGATTACTCACCATATGTGCTCCTTTGGTTGTGTTTTTGACACTTCCATGACAAAGCCAATATCTATTGTGGGCAACCACTTTGTGTGAGGCAAGGGGGCATCAAGTGTAGGCCAAGTTGTTAAGTATTGAGCCTTGACTTTCTAGGATAGATATTTCTTGAAGTGTCTTCGATTGTGTAATACTAGTGTTAACGTTCTTGAGTATTCAAACAATCGATAGTATTTGTAAGGTGTTTTTCTATTTTGATATCACAAGTGTTTATCTTGGAAAGGTTGCTTTTGCCCTTGTTTCAAGTGTTTTAAGAAAAGTTTGATCCCTTACTATTTGCAAAGTTGTCAAATTTCTATTGATACTGTGATTGAGATCAAAAACATCAACATTCAGACCAAAAAATTTGATCGAACAGACCCGAAAACACAAATTTTACACAATTCAGGTCAAAATCTACGACAGCATCGCCTACTTCAAGAATAAATATCGCGCGATAGTTCACCCCTACTGGATTATCACCCAACCTGCCTGGTGTCTATCGCCTAGGTATTGTGAAGTATATTGCCCGTCAAAAGGTGAAGTATCACCTCAGTAAGAAGTATCACCTGGTTAGCCTGGAAAGTGTCGCTTGAGAACTTTCTGCTGTATACTTGGTTTCAGTCATTTTGTAGTTGCTTTTAGTTGGATAGGTCTTTAGGAAGGTACCTTATCTTGACATTAGAAGCTTGTCTTTACTCTGAATTTCTATTTTTAGCCCTTTAGGGGTAGTGTCATTTGATTTGCAAAATCACCTTGGGAAGAATTGCCAAGATTAGAAGATTATTCTTGTTGAGAAAGAACTTTTTTTAGAGTTGTTAGTAACCTTCTTAGAGAATTTTAGTACTCTTTGTTTGTCCCAATCATTTCCACTTAAATTCAGTTTTACAATTTGGCTAAGTCCATCCTCCTGGTTCAAATGTGAAAGGATATTCATCCTTTGATTTAAGCACCTCTTTGACAGTGTTGGTAACACTTTTTTCTATCTTATCATCTCTTTCTTGACACTAGAGAATTGCAATTATCCTAGTTTGGTGATTGACACTTTGAGAGGTCACCTTGTCATCAAGAATATTTTTCTTTCATGTCAGTTACAACAAGGTACCAAGTGAATCAAGAAAAATGACCCCCAGTTGTCTTTAATTAGTTACCCTTAGTTAAGACTCATCAATAGCGGAAGGGAAAGGAACCTATTTTTAACAAATCCCCTAAGAGTGAGTCCAAGGTTTGTTTCAACCCAAGGAGTAATCCTAATGAAGTGACTACCTCTTTAGCACCTTTTTCATCAAATATGGAAATGAGTTACACTTTCACTAGAGAACAAAGAGATGCAATGAATCAATCTCTTCATGAAATTTTCCAACAACATAGGGGTAACACGATGTCTGCTGGGTCTTCTCCTAATAGTCCACCTGGATTATCTCCTGTCAAGGCAAGGTATCTCGATACTTATCAATGAGATGAGAGACTCTATAGGCAAGCTCATCTAGATGCATGGTCACAACATGATGACCAAAACAATGAGTCACGTGATGCTCATATTAATGAAACCAATGTATTCAGACATTCAAGGAAACCTTCTCCTCTTAGAGAGCCCTCATGATACACAAGTGAGAGATTGAAGAGGATTGAAAGAGAAAAACAAGCTTTCTTAGATGAACAGGCTGCTAAGAAAGAAAAGTTCAAACAATTGGAAAATGAGGAACAAACCCTATTGGAAATTAAGAGAAGAGCCACCCAAGAAGAACAAGATAGGCTCTTGGCACAACAACTCCATGATCAATACAAAAATAGGGGTACCAACAGTGGGACCAACTCACCCCCATCCACCCCTTCACCAAGTCCAAGAACTAGAAGAAGGTCAAGGACTCCATCAAGATCACCTAGTCCTAGAGGAAGAAGAACTTATCAGTATGACCATCATAGGAGACAAACACCTCCTAGACTTTCAAGACAACCCTCCCAATGGGCTCATCACGGCTCCCAACATGAAGGAAGTAATGCCAACTTTGATACTATTGATTTCATGACAATACAATAAGAACCATCCTTCCAACAATATGTGGAGAAGTATGTGGAACAAAATAAGGATTAGTTCTTGGAAAGTTTAATCAATAAGGGTGCAAAAGTCCCATACAACTTTGATGTGGACCAAAAGATCAAGAAGCAAAATCCTTCAACTGATGAGGTGATTAAGAAAATGCAAAAGACTATGGAGAAGATGATGGCTCCAAAGAACACTTTCAACTTGGACTCCATATGTCCCAATCCTATTGACAAGAGTGTGGTTATGATTGATTTTCCTAGAAAGGTTGAAATCCCCACATATGACAAATATGATGGTAGTGGTGACCACCATGACCATGTACGACAGTTCTACATCATGAGCTTTGAATTTCATCATGAGGACTCCTACCTTATGAGGTTATTCCCAAGGAGCCTTAAAGGCCAAGCTATGGAGTGGTTTACTAACCTTACCCCTCCTATTAAAACATTCAAAGAACTTGTGCAAAGATTTGTGCAACACTTCGCATATAACCTATCAAGGTCGGTCACCATGCTTGATTTCTGCAAGCTAAAACAAAGTCAAGGGGAACCCTTTGTGACATTTTTACACAGGTGGAGATGCTTATGCTCTAAATATTCTAGGACCATCCCTAAGGAAGAAAGGATTCATATAATTGTGAGAAATCTAGTACTAGAATTAAGATATGAAGTTAGAAAGATGATCTTTAGTTCTTTTGACACTATGGTGGAAACTGCATGTTGCATCGAGGATGTTCTAAAAGAACAAGGCATTTTGGCCAAACAAAGTAACAACAACAATGGCCAAAACAATAACAACCACAATAAGGATAAAAAGAACTCCCATTGGAACAAAAATAAGCAAGTAGTCAATGATAGAGTTGTTGACTCTCCACAACCTAAAGAGCAAGGAGTTCTTAATCTATCTAATGCAGTTCAAGCTATGAAGCTGCAGACATCCTCAGATCAACAAGAGCACAAGCCCAAGTATCAAGATAAGCCTAAGTCAGCAAGGAGGCAATTTACCAAGCTTGGAGACTCCTATGTAGATATTTTTAAGACCTTGATTGCTCATAATTTGGCACAACCTCAAGATCCTACAAAGTTTTGCATACCGGATCCTAAACCTTATTGGTGGAATGAGAAAGCTTACCATGTATACCACAATGAGATTGGACATGACATTGAAAACTATTTTAAACTTAAACATCTTGTTGAAGACCTTATTGAGACTGGAAGATTACAAGTTGATGGGTTGACCACCAATGCAGACCACAAGGCCTTTAAGGAGCCCTTGCCTAAGTATGAGAAGGGAGAGACTTCTAAAAATAAGAATGGCAAGGTTGCAATCAATTACACCTATGCAGCTACTGAAAATTTCATTAATATGCTTGAAGTTATAGATCATGATGTTAACATGATTGGGGGGAGAGATCCCTATGGTTACGATGTACACTCACCTCCCATATTTGATGAAGGACCCATTGTTGTGCTTAGAGGTCCTCAATCTCAAAGGTTGTCTCAGCCTCTCAATGTCGTTACCAGGAGTCAATCCCAAGGTCCTATTGTCATTAAAGGTCCTAATTCTAGCAAATCCAAGAAACTAGTGTCAAAAAGTGTTCCTCCCAAGTTTGTAGTTGGTCTTGATATGAGTTACAACCTTGTTGATCAGTTACAGCAAACACTGGCATAGATTTCCATTTTTGAGCTCTTAGATTTGTCTCCTAAACATAGGCCTATCCTTGAGGATGCCTTGTGAGAAGCTAATGTTCCTAATGACATAGATGTCAATCAATTCTAGAACATGGTCAATCACCTTACTAGCGCTCATTACCTTACATTTTCAGAAGATGATGATAAAGCATTAAGCCATCTGCACAATTTGGCCCTTCATATCGAGGTCATGATTCACAAAACCTGTGTTAGGCGCATGTTGATAGATGGGGGTGTTAAGCTTAATATTTTCTCTTTGAGTCTATTGAAAACTTTGGGATATTCTGAGAAAATAATTGACACTAGGAAGAAGATCACAATTAAAGCCTATGATGAAGCAGAACGAAGCTCCAAGGGATTGGCGGTTCTTCTTGTTAGAATTGGTCCTGTGGAAAAGGACATTTTGTTCCAGATTGTTGATGTCAGACCTTTGGCATATAATATCTTGTTAGGTAGATGATGGATTCATGACATGCAAGCAGTACCATCTACCTATCACCAGTGTGTTAATTTCCCTTACAATAGAGTTGAAGTATGCATACGGAGGGATAGCACATTATCTGTTAATACAATTTTAGCTGGCTCCCATGTTCCTTTGAATAGAGAGGCTGATAATTTTGATGCTGCTCTTGAGTAGTGTAAGAACAAGTTTAAATCCATAGACCTTGGCATGGGAGGCTACCAAGTGGATTCCTTCACAAAAATGCCAATCTCACCTAGGTCTTATGGAAAACCTTCACCTGAGAGGAAACCTTCATCCTCAGCTATGACCTTGTTTGGAAAATTTGTAGAGTCCTCGGTGCCTATTCAGGAGGAGAAAGAGGAGGTAGCCATTAGAGATTGGATTTAAAGAGAAGAAAAGTATGAACACATCGAGAATTTTGAGCCATCTCCTAAAACCTATGGGAGATGATATACTTTGGTTAAAAACATGGGCTACCTAGGTCATGGCCCCCTCAGTCATAGGTTAGATGCCAAAGCGGAACCACTTGATCATGCTCTCTTTGGCTATAGAATTAAAACAACAGTTGGCCTAGGTTTTGAAGTCCAAAATGAAAAAGCTGCTCCTATCCTAGCTGTGATGGATAGTGACAATGAGTCTAGTTATGTGCCAAATTTGCAAAATCAGCAAGATGAGTGTGAAGATTGGATCCCTTCCACTAATCTCCTTTGGGGAGATTTAGATGCTTCAGTAATTGATCCAATAAATTTTGAACAAGAACAATCCACTGTTACAACTCATGTTGAAGAACCCATTCAATTTAAAGATGACATCCAAGAAGGTGTTACCCTTGCTGACACAAGTGCCTCTACTTTGAGACCTAAAAAACATGCTTGGTGCAAGCATCCCAGTAGGGATTCTAACATAGATTCACATGAATACAAATGGGAGACTCTTTATGTTTGCTCTACTATTGACATGGACATTGCCATTATCCATACATTTGAGTCCCAACTAGAGGTAACTAACGAGCCTAGTGTAGGCCTAGAGGATTGGATTCCTTGAATTACTTTAGTGGACGATGCTTCATTTGGAGAGACGGATCCTAATTCAGGTATCTTAGAGGGAGACTTGATAGATCCTAACTGTACGATCACTAGAGATAATGCCTATCATATCAATAATATTGAACCAGTCATTGACACACCCCTTGTACACCATCATTTGATTGATTGGTCACAGCTTTACCAAGAGCCCCAGCTCCTCACTTTTCACAACAACTACAAGATAGCCTGCTACCTGAATGGTCTTGAACCTGTAGTCTCTTCCATCAGTGAACCTACAACAAGTATGATGGAGCCAAATATTAAGTATCTCAGTCAAAAAATAAAAAAAGGAAAAGAAAAAAAGAGATGGTTTTGATGGCGAAAACCACTTTGTGGTGGTGTCAGAACCCAAAATAGTAAAAACAAAAGACATATTCGAAGGTGAAAACCTCTTTGAGGCACCTAAGGATGGGGTACTTAATAACCTGCCAAGTTATTTCCAGGATAGGTCATCAATTCTTATTGAGCCTACGCAACCAGTAAATTTGAATACAGAAAAGGCTCCACAAGTGATCCATTTAGCTCAATCTCTATCAGTGCAAGAAAAAGAGGCATATACAAAGTTCCTACAAAAGAAGAAAATCAATTTTGCTTAGACATATTTAGACATGCTAGGGCTTGACACTAATCTCATTATGCATCACCTATCTATAGCTCTAGGAATTAAACCAATAAAGTAGAAGTTAAGGAAAATGCATCCTCACATCGCTCTCCTTGTTAAGGCTAAATTAGAAAAGCTCTTAGGAGCAAGATTTATTAGAGCTATTGACTATGTTGAGTGGATCTCAAATATTGTTCCAGTTTCAAAGCATGATGGGTCCATCCATGTATGCATAGACTTCTGAGATCTTAACAAAGCTTGCCCAAAGGATGACTTTCCACTCCCTAACATAGACATAGTAGTGGATATATTTGTGGGCTATGAGATATACTCTTTAATGGATGGTTTTTCCAGTTATAACCAAATCAAAATAGCTCCTAAGGATCAAGAGAAGACAACCTTCACATGTGCATGGGGAACCTATTGTTGGAATGTCATGCCATTTGGACTGAAAAATGCAGGAGCCACATACCAAAGAGCTATGACCACAATATTTCATGATATGATGCATAAAACATGGAAGATTATGTGGATGATACCTTGGCTAAGTCTAAGGAAAGGGATACACACCTAAAAGATTTGGAAGTAATTCTAGATCGAATGGAGCAATTTCAGTTAAGATTGAATCCAAAAAAGTGTGCATTTGGGGTTGTCTCAGGCAAACTTCTAGGATTTATAATTTCAGCCAAAGGAATAGAGGTGGATCCTGAAAAGTTTCAAGCAATATTAGATATGCCACCTCCTAAGAACATTAGTTAGATGAGAAGTCTTCAAGGATGACTCCAATCCATACGGAGGTTTATTTCATAGCTTGCAGATAGAGCACAACCCTTCAACAAGACATTGCATAAGGGAGCCACATGTGCTTGGAATGAGGATTGCCAAAAGAGCCTAGATCAAATAAAATAGTACTTGGCCAAGCCTCCAATTCTAATGCCTCCTATCCCATGAAAACCATTAATTTTGTACATCTCAGCGACAAAATCTTCCTTGGGGGCATTGTTGGGTCAACTTGATGATACTGGGAAGGAAAGAGCCATTTATTACATTAGCCATACTCTAGTATCTTATGAGATCAATTATAATAGTATTGAAAAGTCTTGTCTTGTGGTAGTGTTTGATTCTCAAAAGTTACGACACTACATGCTTGCCCATACTATACATCTTGTTACAAAAATTGATCCTCTTAAGTATTTTCTTAGTAAGGCCACTCTCACAGGTAGACTTGCTAAGTGGATGATGATTTTGTCAGAATTTGATATAGAGTACATTGAGTGTAAGGCTATAAAAGGGAAAGCTATTGCAGATCAACTTGCTAATTTCCCAATCATGGATAGCATGCCTATTCAAGTAGAGTTTCCAGATGAGCATATAATGAACATGACCATGCGTACTTGGAAAATGTTCTTTGATGGTTCTAATATGCAAAATGGATTAGGAGCTAGAGTATTGTTTATTTCTCCTCATGGGTACAACATACCTAAGTCTTACAAACTTTTCTTCCCATGTACAAATAATATTGCAGAATATGAGGCTCTCACCAATGGACTTAAGTTGGCTATAGAATGGAACATAACAGAGTTACATGTCTTTGGAGATTCACAATTGATTATCAACCAAGTAAATGAAGAGTACCAAACTAAGGATGATAAACTGATACCTTACAACAAGATGGTTGATTCATTGCGATGTTACTTCACATTTGTGACATTTCAATAGATCCCTAGAGTAGAAAACAAGGCTGTAGATGCTATGGCTACATTGGCTTCACTCCTTCAGTTGGAATAACATGAATCTAGATTTGAATTCCTGGTGGAAGAGCTATGCCATCCCATTTTTTACTCCTCTAAAAGCCATGTCATTTGTACCTTGGTCACTCATGAGTCTTCCCGCTATGGTGCTATCTATTCATATCTTCATGATGGCATCATCCCTGAAACATTCAACCATTCTGAACATAGAAATCTTATCCACAATGCCTCTCGCCACACCCTTATCTCTGGTGATCTATATAGGAGGGGTTTAGATGGGACACTTCTTAGGTTCTTAGAAAAGGAGGAATCTGACCAAGCGTTAGTGGACATCCACGAGGGCATTTGTAGTGGACATTCCAATGCTCTTGCCATGGCATGAAGGTTGCTTAGGGCTAGGTACTATTGGCCCATGATGCAGATAGATGCAGTAGCCTTTGCTAAGTCTTGTGAAAAATGTCAAAAACATGGAAACTTGATTCATGCTCCAGGTAGGGAGCTGATTCCTTCTATTTCTCATTGGCCATTTTAGCACTGGGCCTTTGACCTTGTTGGGCAGATTCATGCCAACTCATCAGGTGGACATAAGTTCATTATTACGGCTACTGATTATTTCACAAAATGGGTAGAAGCTATCCCACTTTTTGTTGCCTTAGGCAAGATAGTTTCATTATTTATTCTAAATCACATCATTTGTCGGTTTGGAGTGCCTTCTAAGATTATCACTAACAATGGAGGTCAATTTAAGAACACGGACCTTAAGCACCTTTGCAAAATTTTTAAAATCAAACAACATTGGTCCTCCATTTACTTTCCACAAGGAAATGGACAAGCAAAAGCTTCTAATAAAACCATTCTTAAGATTCTCCATAGAACAGTTCACAAGAATGGTAGAGATTGGCACTTACAGATCAATCCAGCCTTATGGGCTTATAGAATGAGTATCCGTACTCCTACAAGGGCTACTCCTTTTGCCCTAGCTTATGGTGCTGAAGCAGTGTTACCTTTGGAGGTAGAGATTCCTTCACTCAGAGTCTCTCTCAAAGGTCTAGTGATAGATGAAGATTACCGTGCCATGAGAATACAAGAATTAGAACTTTTAGATGAGAAGCGCAAAGCATCTTTTGATCATATGAGAGTCTATCAAAAGTGCATGTCCAAAGCATTCAACAAGAAGGTTCACCCTAGGGAATTTCAAGTGGGAGATCTTGTCTTACGTGAGAATCCGAGGAACCAACAGAATCAAGAACAGAAGGGCAAATTTGAACCTAATTGGCTTGGTCCATATGTTATTACTACTACTTTTGGGATAGGTGCTTACTTGTTATCTGATGAGGAGGGAGAATAGCTCCCTGATCCTATCAATGTTTTTCACCTCAAGAAGTTCTATCCATGATGCCTATTTTGTCTAGGGGCATCCTTTGTACATATTTATGGATCTTGAAAAAATACAAAAAAAAATCATATATGATGCTGAAAAAATCCTAAAAAGCATAAAAATTCTTGAAAAAAGAGCATCCTAGTGAAAACCTAGCAATAGGCACTTTGATGTCTCACCAAAAAAATAAAAAAAATGCAAAAAATTCAAAAAAATAGAAAAAGTGCCTTGGTGAAAACCTGGAAATAGGTGCCCTAGTAGCAAAAATTTAAAAAAAAAGAAAAAAAGAAAAAATTGCAATAAAATTCAAGTGGTGAAAACCTAGAAATAGGCACTACTTGAGGCCTTTGCACCCTTATTTCTTAGCATGCATCCTCGACACTTAGCCTTTCTCCATCATGCCTTGACCCTTGTTGCCTTGGTTTGGAACTGGTCTTCATCTTTGTCTAGGGGGCATAATTGTGTCGCTTTGGTCTCTAGGATGTGTTGGTCTCTAGGACATCCTTGCAAATGGTGTTTTTCAACACCACCCCAATAGTGTTTTTCAACACTACCCTAGCGTCAAGTGTTTCTCAACACTTATCAAATTTCCTACCCGTAGTTCAGCATGATATGACATTTCTCACTGGTAGATGTGATACTCAAAGTTGATTCTATGACCTACACACGCACTTAAACAGAACACTTGACTCACTGAGACTTGTTTGACTTTATTTTCTTTGTGTGCTATCTATGATGATTTCTTTGATGAGTGTTCTCTCCCTAAGAAGTTTTTGATGATGCATAGCTAGAAGATTGAGGATATGAGGACATGTTTTATTTCTTTTTCTGCTTGTGGGTATATTTCATTTGTCCTTAAATTGTCATTAGCATTTGTGCTTGACCTACTTGACATTAAGGACCTACTAGATATTATCCTTGACTATTTGCACAAGTGCATACTTATAGTCATCTTGACTTTTCTTGTGTCTTGATGCGAGTATAATCTTGCTATACTAAACTTAGGTAATCTCACTACACTAGTCATCTTGACCTATATGTCTTCGATGCCTAGGTGGGATTCCCACATTTCTATCTGATAAAGATCATATTCAGATCCACATAGTCATACTAGTGTGTATTGTATGATCTTCTGATGCTACCAATAATGCTCGATGATGATAATTAGATATCTATAAGCGTTGTGACCTTGCAAGTCAACCACTTTCATGGTAGTTTGCATTCTTAGATTCATGTTAGTTTAGATTTGCATTTTTGTAGGAGGAGAGAACTCTCCTTTCATCTTTCAAGGACTAGTTGGTCAACTGTGCTCACCTTTTTCTTCTTCTCGATCATGTCTTTCACTTCTTGTCTTTCATATCACACCTTTTTACCCCCTTTTATAGCATTTTGACTTTTTTGACCTAATTTTCAAAACACCTTAGAATTGCACAAAAATTGCACCCCTACCTAATTTCGATGTTCTGAATCCATTTTAAAACTCAAAATTGAAATCTAAGTTCATCTTGATAGTCAAAATTGCATTTCAAATTTTCACCCTCTTCTGCACAGTTGGCTGACCTTTTGAGGCCTGATTTTTTTATCTTTGTTGGGGCATCTTCATTTCTTGATTCCCCATGTCTCTCAAACTTCTAGTCTATCATTCATCTTCATTCGATTCACTCCTTTCTCACATTTGACTGCATCTTTATCCTATATCTTTCTCAGTCAAACTGGGGCATATCTTCACAGCTCGATGGTTATCCTATCATACTTCATTCGATTGTGATTCCTAGTGACTTGATCAAGTTTATCAGTTCACTATTCTCCTCTATCTAATTTCATTTTCAATTTTGAGGGGCTAGTATCTATCACCTTTTCTACTTTAATCTTTGATTCAGCTTTATCATTCAATTCAGCTTGAGATTCTTATTTTGAGACTTGATTATCACCTAGTAGTGATGGTGGTGATTTTTCCTTTTGATTCTTATCTCCTATTTCAGACTTTATTATCACTTAACAGAAATGGTGATAGCTTTGTCTAAGGCTTGACTTTCACTTAACAACGGTGTTGGTCTCATCTTCCAACTTATGTTTATGGTTGTCCTGATGTGTTCCCAAAATGAACACACATCTAGTTTGTTTTGTGATCCCAGATCGATCTCACATTTCAATTTATTCTTTGACTGCATGTGTTCCCGAAATGATCACACATTAGTCAAAGAGGGGCAAATGTATGCACCCTAAAATGGTCACTTAGACTTTGGGTCCCCATTTAACAATTTATCAAATCCCTGAATCAAAAATCAACATTTATCAATTATATCAATTTCCTTGATCAAATCCTATTTTATTATTTTTGATTATATTCTATGGGCTAACCATTTTATTCTAAGTCTTTATTTATTTAAAAGGAATATTTTCTCCCCTTTTAATAAATAAAAAGCCTCCACTTTTCCTCTTATCCTAAGTTGCACAAATAAAACATTATTCTTATTTTATAAAAAGAAGAAAAGCACTTTTTATCTCACATGGACATAAAAGTCAACTCTTATTTTCTCATTGGAGGAATCTTGTGCACATGGATTGATCTCTCTTTGATGCTCCACCCTTGATTAAATCTTTTGCCTCTTAATCTCCATGGTTCATTCCTTCTCATTTCCTATAAAAGAAGAGCTCTCTTCTCATTTTCATATCCATCTTTTTATGCTAATGTTATGTTGCAGGTTTTCTAGGTCATTTGGAGCTCTTTGAAGACATTCTTGCATTCGAGCTCTGAAGACATTGTTGTTGCATTTCATTTAGCTTGCATTATAGTTGCATAATCATGACATTCTTAGTATAGCTTTCCTTTATACAATAGATTAATCTCACATAGCTTAATTAGGAGGATTGTAATACTTGTACTTTCCTTTCATAGCTTAATTTGCACTTTCATTTTCATAGCATAACTTGCATATTTCCTTTCTTAGTATAGTTTGCATTGCATACTCATTATAATCTAGCTTGCATTTTCATTTCATAGTGATTCTTTGGAGATATTGGCACTCTTTCCCTTGCCTTCAATTATTGGAATCTCTCATTGTGTGGTTGACTAGCAAGGTCATTAGCTTCATAGTTCTAGCTGAGAGCAACTTTACAATCTTGCAACTCCATGCATAAAGAGCTCTAGGTTTCTTTTGAAGGTTTCCTTTCCATTTATTTCCTTTCATGTAATGACTTAAGAGAAGTGCACTACTTTTGTGTGTACAACTAGAACATCTATTTTAATTTAGCTTCTAGTCAAAGAGGTTTAGTCTAAGGTTCCCACTCTTATATTAGGTAGATAATACAATTATGTGGATGAAAAACCATACATTTCAAAAAATATCATAAAAATGGTTTGGTGAGCCCAATTGTAGTTATTGGCTAGATTTGGGTGGTAGCTTATTGGAAGGAAATTTTTTTTTTGAGTTTCAAAGAGGAATTAGAAAAAAAATAAAAAATTGATGAATTGATTTATGTAATATGTTGTATTTCTTAGTTTTGGAGAGGAATAAAAAATGTTAAATTTTGATTGAGTGTTTTTGGTTCTCAAAAAATTACAGTTGGATTAATTTTAGTTTCTTTACTTACAACTATGTTTAATTCATTAGCTAATAGTCTATATATCATGGGAGCTTTTACTCTAAGATTGGTCTCACATGGTAAAACAATTAATGGGTCATTGTGAAACTATTAGTTTTCAATTTTTACAAATAAAATCAAATCTTTGAATCAAATTGGATTTTTGAATCAGATATTATTTTTTGAAATTTTCATTCCATCTTACACATCTATTATTACTACTTTAGAGTTTAGGGTTGCACACACACACACACACACACACACACACACACACACACACACACACACACACACACAGATATATATATATATATATATATATATATATATATATATATATATATATATATATATATATATATATATATATATATATATATATATATATATATATATATATATAATGATTGTTTACAATAGGACATATATAGTCTTTTAGATACAACTTTCTGGGATGATATATCAATAGGTGTTTTAGAATTTTTTGCAAAGTCGCGTATTTCAAATTTATGATATGCTATTGTTGCATACACATTCTCTTTGATGAGGATGATTATTCTTCAGTTGTTGTGAGAGAACACTTTAAACCTCTTGTTCATTCTCTAAAACATGTCAGTGCATGATTTCAAAATGAAGAAACATAAAGTGATCGATCATGATTTTTGTAATAGACTTTTATGCTTCAATACTTTTCTCCTTAATGTAGTTTTGTGCTTGATTTTGATTGCTAGAATGTTTTGGTACACACTTGAAAGACTTGAGTTTGAAATGGAAAAAGAAGTTGTATTTATATACAAATTAAATCTTTTCAAAATAAAAATTTGAGGAAGGTCAACAAAGTAATCTATACATTGTTTCTATTTGTAAAGATATCTTTATTAGAAACATATGTAAAAATGGGTCCAAATCTAGTTTGAAATTGTGACTTGGTCAATGATATATGACACTATATTTAACCGTTACTTTAGTAGAAATATGAATTTATGCTCACAATTGTGATAAATTATGGAGAAGCCAAAGATTATGTCATATAAATATTGAGGAGGCAAGATAAATCGAAGGTCAACAAAGTTGTAGCCCCTAAGACATAGAATCTCATCAATTTACAAAATCCAGTTAAAAGCTCAAGCACAAAGTGATAAAAAATATGATCAACAATGGATATGTACATGGAACATACACAACATAAGGTATGATGTGTAGGACTCGTAAAATATATAAATTCTTAGTAAGATTGATGCAGGAGCATCCTGGGTGTAAGAGCAATCTTGCATCACCCAAAAATATTTCTATTTGCTTTTCAATAAGGGTTATCTTGTGCAGAGCTTCCATTTATGGAAACTTACTACTTTTAGTAAGTTGGTCATATGATCTCAGAATGTTTTGATTTCACAGTTGGAGGTTCATCTCAGTCATTTCAGCCTACCAGTTGAGTTTCATTGCCACATCATCAGTATTGGTGAAGTTATTGAGATTTTTGGGTATGAAATCTTTTAGGTCAATTTTGAAGGCCTTAGAGGCTCCGGATCATGATTGACCCCTAGCAGGCTACTGCTTGCATGTGTCAGGCACTGTAGATCTCATCATGGCATTTTTGAAAAGTGGTTACAATAGAAAAATAGACTTACGGTTAAAAGGTTGTGGCCTCCGGAAGTTGGATTACCTAAAATAATATTTTGTATTTCTTTTGAGCCGACCCTATTGTAATAATTGTGAAAAATAATTAATTCTATGTTTAGTCAGCCTAAAGGGCTAAATTTCTAGAACCTTCTCGGGTGGTGGAAATTGCCTATATAAGAAAGGTCTGTAGTGTTATCTTAGGAAGTTCAGGACAGTTTTGGGTAGTAGATCTGGGTATTGATTCGAGGCTTTATCCTTCATCAAGAATATTGTAAGGGAATGCCCATGTGGCTTTGCATATTGTAATTCTGAAAGTTTGTAATTCCACATTTGTGGAGATAATAAGAAGCCAATTTTCTATTCTTGCATATTGTTGTTGTTTCTCTATTTCTATTATGTGTTTGTGGTATTAAGGGGAGCACCCTTCATCAAGTGGTATCAGAGTAGGAGTTCCTAAGTGTGTAAACAAATCACCGATTGTGAGGTAGTTTGCACCAAGACCATGGTTAGGGTTTCAACGAGAAGTGCGAAAATGCCTCCACGAAGGGAACGTGGTGGAAGAGCTAGTGTTGTAACACCTAAGGTTAGGGAATTGTAGAGACAAGTGCGAGCATTGCAAGAGGAGATTCACAAAGGAATAAATCTTAATGTCAGAGACAAAAGTGAGGATGAAGCTGAAGAAGAAGATCAAGAAGGAGAAGTCGAAGTTGTGAATAAGGAGGAAGAAATAATTTTTTGAGCTATCTCAAAGATTGGGAAGAGACCTAAGATCGAGGTTCCTACATTTTCAAGGAATCTTAACCCAGAGGAATTGATCGACTAGATCAATGAATGTGAAGAATATTTTGAGTATGAAGATATTGAGGATCCTGATCAGGTCAAGTTTGCGAAGGCCAGACTGAAGGGTCATGCGGTGGCAGGAGATTCAATTGGAGCAAAATAGAAGAGGAAAGGATAAAATAAAAAGATGGGGGTAGATGGTGGATAAATTTAAGTGACAATTCATCCCTGTTGATTATGAGCTTGACCTACTGAGAAAAATGCAAAGTTTGAAGCAAGCAGGAAGATCTATCCAGGAGTATACAGAGGAGTTTTATCGAATCCTCATCAAAACAGGCCATGCAGAAGTTGATAAGGAGAAAGTTTCCCATTATCTTAATGGGTTGAGGTTGAACATTTAGGAGGAGTTGAATCTGGTTGGAATGAATAGTATTGAAGAGGCATACCAGTTTTCCCTAAAAGTAGAGGAAAAGTTGAACAAGAAGTTTGAGAGCAGACAAAGCGGAAGAGGTCGTGATGGAAGATCTGGTGGACGGTTGTATGAAGATCGAAATGAAGATTTGAAAAAGAAGGATGAGGCCAGTAATAGTCAGAATCAGAGAAGAGATAATTTCAATCATTTCCATGATTAGAATAATAGAGATCAAAGAGGAAGAGGAAGAGGAGGCTTCCGTGGAACATGTTTTCACTATGGAGAAGGTCATAGGGCATTTGAATGTCCTCAATGCCAATGATAGATAGATAGGAGGAACAAAGGCCGGGCTAGAGTTGCACATGTAGATGAAGATGCCAGATCATCACATTTTGAAGATGCTGAAAGAGGAGAAACATTGATTAACAGAAGAGTCCTGTTGAGTGGTGAGAATGAACCTGAACAAAGGAGGAGCCTATTTCGCACTAGGTGCAAGTGTGAGGGTAAGTGTTGTGATGTGATTATTGAGAGTGGTAGTACTGATAATTTGGTGTCAAAAGAGATGGTGACAAAGTTAAATCTCAAGAGGTAGAAACATCCACATCCATATCGGTTTGCCTGGGTGCAGGATGACCACAAGGTCATGGTTAGTGAACAATGCCTAGTAAAATTCAAGATCGACAGGTACCAAGATGAGGTACTATGTGATATCATATCTATGGATGCATGTCATATATTGTTGGGTAGACCTTGGCAGTTTGATAGATGTTCTATACATGATGGTTGTGTGAATACATGTTCCCTGATAAAGGATGGAGTATGCCATAAGCTAAAACCATTGAAGGAAATAGAAGAAAAGGTATGTGGTAATGCAAGAATAAATTTTGTTGATAGAGGAAATTTCTCAAATGGTATGCGGCATAAGCATATGTGTTTTACCTTAATTCCAAAGGCTAGGAGAGAGGAAGTAGAAGATGTACCTGTAGAAGTTTCAGAATTATTGAATGAGTTTCAAGATAATGTGCTTGATGGATTACCACTAGTAAGAAAGATTAGTCATTAGATGGACTTGATTCCAAGAGCCAGTTTTCCAAATAAGGCAGCACATAGAATGACACTAGTAGAAAGTGAAGAGTTGAAGATAGATTTGAAGTTTAGTTCATCACATCATCCACAGATTGTATATGGAAGTAGTCCCAGAAATGCATCTGAGTTGAGGAAGATAGATAAAGGAGAAATCAGTAGTGTTGAAGCTAAAGATTTTGCAGAATATTTGAAGAACATCCATGAGGAGGTGAGGAAGCATATTACTAAGATGAATGTGTAGTATAAGGTTAAGGTAGATAAGAAAAGGAGGCATAAAGAATTCTAGGTTGGAGATGAAGTCATGGTTCATTTGTGGAAAGAGCGATTTCCAGAATGAGGTGTTGAAAATGAGGTTACAACAGAATGACACTAGCAGAAAGTGAAGAGTTGAAGATAGATTTCAAGTTTAGTTCATCACATCATCCACAGATTGTATATGGAAGTAGTCCCAAAAATGCATCTGAGTTGAGGAAGATAGATAACGGAGAAATAAGTAGTGTTGAAGCTAAGGATTTTGTAGAATATTTGAAGAACATCCATGAGGAGGTGAGGAAGCATATTACCAAGATGAATGTGCAGTATAAGGCTAAGGTAGATAAGAAAAGGAGGCATAAAGAATTCCAGGTTGGAGATGAAGTCATGTATCATTTGTGGAAAGAGTGATTTCTAGAATGAGGTGTTGAAGATGAGGTTACAACAACATAGTGGAGTATTCCAGCAACCAGTTCAGATATCAAGGAGATTGAAGACATACTGGATAGTCATGTTGGTAGAAGCACAAGGAACATGACATATGAAGAGTATTTGGTCAAATGGAAAGGATGATCTGTTGAAGATTCATCATGGCTAGCAAAGGAGGAGGTTAACCATCTTGGTTTTCCTCTGCACACCTGAGTCGTGATAGGGTCACTTCTCAAATTACCCTGGGTGTCTGATGAAGGAGTATCCTGGGTGTAAGAGCAATCTTGCATCACCCAAAAATATTTATGTTTGCTTTTCAATACGGGCTATCTTGTGCAGAGCTTCTATTTATGGAAACTTACTATTTTTAGTAAGTTGGTCATATGATCTCAGAATGTTTTGATTTCATAGTTGGGTTTCATCTCAGCCATTTCAGCCTACTAGTTGAGTTTCATTGCCACATCATCAGTATTGGTGAAGTTATTGAGGTTTTTGGGTATGAAATATTTTAGGTCAATTTTGAAGGCCTTAGAGGCTCCAGATCATGATCGACCCCTGGTTGACTAGCGCTTGCATGTGTCAGGCATTGTAGATCTCATCATGGCGTTTCCAAAAAGTGGTTACAATAGAAAAATAGACTTACGGTTAAAAGGTTATGGCCTCCAGAAGTTGGATTACCTAAAATAATATTTTGTATTTCTTTTGAGCCAACCCTATTGTAATAATTGTGAAAAATAATTAATTCTATGTTTAGTCGGCCTAAAGGGTTAAATTTCTGGAACCTTCTCGGGCGGTGGAAATTGCCTATATAAGAAAGGTTTGTAGTGTTGTCTTAGGTAGTTCGGGACGGTTCTGGGTAGTAGATCTGGGTATTGATTCAAGGCTTTGTCCTTCATCAAGAATATTGTAAGGGAATGCCCATGTGGCTTTGCATATTGTAATTCTGAAAGTTTGTAATTCCACATTTGTGAAGATAATAAGAAGCCAATTTTCTGTTCTTGCATATTGTTGTTGTTTCTCTGTTTCTGTTATGTGTTTGTGGTATTAAGGGGAGCACCCTTCATCAAAGATCCATATCCGCTAAGAGAAGGAATAATCTCTATGACTAGTAATATTCTTGGATACTTGCTAGGAATATTCATGTTACAAACATACAAAACATAGTCTCTAGGACTAGTAAGATAATTAGATACTTAGTAGGAGCCATAACCAAAAGGTTTATAAATTCAAAATGGTAACAAGTTTTATTATGCTAGGTTCCTCATGAACATGTGAAGGCTTCATGGACTGGTAAGAGTCCTTAGCTATGCTAGGTGAACTTAACACCAATAGTATGTGACATTACTATCCAATAAAAAATGCTTTTCTTTGCTAGATAATCTAGATGTGAGTGTTGCAAAAAGGTTTCATAATAGCACAAAAATATTGTGGTATGTAGTCAAAGTGAGAAACCAATCTTATGGTGAGTGCAAAAAGTGGATTTCATAGATGAATGCATGTTGAGTTACCTTAAAATATTTGCATACACCAACAAAAATAAATTGTCTTTAATGTAGTATACATTTAGAGACAAGCACAAAACACTTACAAAATGTTGATAAAATATAGAAAAATCAAGGTGATATCACATACAAACAAGATAATGCAAGAGCACATAAGGAATCCAATGATCCTAGGCTACTATATAGGTTAAATTATATTTATCACAATGATTATTTTAAATTTGACTTTATCTCAAAAATATAGTAGAACTACAAGTAAAATATAGGAAGAGCATGTAGGAAGGAACAAAGCTCTTTTGGGTCAACATGGAGGACACTTAAATGAATCATTGTTTTTTATCATCTATAAAAGACAACACATAAATACCTTTATTAAAAAATTATGTTTACAAAAAAAAATATATGACAGAAGGGTGAGGACATAAATAGAGGAATGTAACAATGATTTAGAGTTAGTTTCTTTGTATTTTTGCATCAATAGAGCATCAAAGGACATCTATAGACAAATTAACAAATAAAAGACTTGCCAAAAAATACATTGTTATGAAAATATATAGTGCATAATTATTTAGAGAAAAATAATAAACATTAAATACAAATTTATGTGGAAAACTCTAGTCAAATCATGCTAGATAATACCATGATAAAATGTATTTGTTACATATTACTCGATAGTTTTCAAAATTACCAAAATAGTTGAAAGTATACTAAAGATTTGACTTCATATAGCATATTAGATCTGAGTTTCTCATTCCTAATTGAAGATAGCTCTCCATAAAAAAAAGTATGTCTTATGTAACTATGTGTCAAAAAAATGTCAAAATGCTAATAATAGTAAGTTGACTATAAATATCACCATCAAAATAACAATAGTGACCTACCTCTCATAACTATTCATCATTAATGTAATAATTATAAAGTTGAGTTCATACTCCAACAAACATCATGGGGGATGAAAATACATGCAACAAAATAAAGAAAAGATAAAAGGGGTACCATGTACGTATGATCCAATTTGTAGAAAATAATCCACCTCCAAATCCCAATATTGATAATCATAAAGAGATGGTAAGAAATATGTCAAAGGAGATACAATTAGTATAGTACATGGATCTACATCTAGTTCCAAAATATGGATCACTCCTTAAGGAATGATCACTATGTGTGGAACTTGGAGCTAGATTCAATGCTTTAGAAAATATTAAGAATGCATCAAATTATTCTATACTATTTGAACCATGCCATTTGAATTATCATCAAATTTTATCACAATAAGTGGTGAAAGAGTGCTATTGGTGTCATTGAAGTACTATCATCCATAGTAGAAGAATAAGGAATAAATGACTCAATTTGAATTGATAACCTAAGATTTCAACTACATTGGGCAAGGTAAAGATCATTCTTAGGAGCAAGTAAGGTTGAGGTTGAAGAACCACATCAAAATCCAAATTCTTAGAGAAAGAATCACTTCTCACAATAATATTAAAAGTAATAGACATCATCTTGTACATTATTCTCTCACACTACTATTCCATTTGTTATATTTTGGAGCTTCTAAAGGATGAGGTGAGGGATCACCCAACAATGATTCCTTTTCTTTCTTTGGTTTAGAAATATAATGTTTCAAAATATTACATTTAGAGTTAGGCTTTTAGTTGGATTAAAATGAATAAAATAAAATTTAGTTACCTAGGGGAGAGGGATCAATAGTTGTGCGGGGTCCAATAGTCGTGTGGTCATTAGTGAATATATTATCCAATCTTACACCATATTTTTACTATATATTGTGATTAAATAATCCAAAAGTAAATTAAAAAAAATCTAAATGTTGATAAAAAATGGACCAATACTTGAACACATGAGAACCTATAAATGTTATATTAAAATAACATAAACAAGGGAACTAGATAACTTTTTGTCTCAAATAATATATCATAACTATCTATCATATGTGTGTCAATTAAAAAATAATATGCCCACTTAAACAAGTATTGTTATCTTAGTGCACAAATACTATTCTTATGTGTACAACTATTGGGGTAGCAATGTATATGCATTAGAATATTTCATATTAATAATTGGTTTTATCACAAATATAAAAGGTGAACACAACCAAAATACCTTATATTTTCCCATGAAATATGTGAGATTGTCAAAAAGTTTTAGTGTTCAACTATTGGTCCATTTGTGTTCGATATAGGTTGTATTTTATATAATAATGTGTTATTTTTATAACAACAAATAATTTTTTTGTGTTGAAGCATTGGTCCTTTTGTGTTGGATTTAAAAGTTAGATATAACAAATATTTATGATTACTAATAGGTATATGGTCCATTTGAGTTGCATATATGTCATATTTTGTATAGAAATACAATCACTCACTAATAACACATGATATTTTTAAATTCAACTACTAGAGATTTTTAGATTAAGTTTTGGTCGAACCTTTAAAAAGCCAATTTTTGTACATGTTTAACTAGGCATGCTATTTTAACGAGTTGCATGATGAGCCACACCTTCAAACCTTAGTTATAGGTAGTTAAGTGTCCATTTTACATTTCTAAAAAAAATGAAGGTCTTATGATATTCCATGCAACGGCTACATGTTGATGAAGTTAGCCCTCACGACTATTGGTCCCTCTCCCCTAGTGGTAGTTAACAAGAATTTTTTATTTTAGGGTAGTTTGTATGGGAAACTTATGGCTTTATAAGCCAATGCATATATGGATGCATAATTATTTTAGTGAATTTGATTGAATATGAATATCTAAATTTGATTCACAATGGTGTAGCGTTTCTGTATTAAAGTCTTCATTTGGTATCAAATAAATTTTGATATCTTTGTGCTTGTAAAGGTGTGATAGTGCAAGCCAAGGGTGTAGGACTGACATAGAAGTTGAGATAGTTTTCTACTAAAACTTGTTTGGACTTTGAATATTTTTCAGGAAAAGAAGTTTATTTTATAGTTTTGTGTTGGATTTCAGTGGTTATAAAAAAGGGTTTATAGATTTCATTAACATGGAAAACTTGATCCATATGTCTATGAAGTTTTGAGGGCATGACATTCCCAAAGCACAACTTTCTTTTAAATTTAGTAAAGGAGTGCACACAACATCATATAAGCAATGAGCATAAACATTACCATCAAAAACCATATCAATATTTGTTGTATATATTAGATCTTGTAAGGATCTTTATATGCTATGAGACCTTTCAACAATTATGGCACAAATCATAAGTTGGAGAGCTTTCATCGATATTTTTAAGTTATATGTTTTAATTAAGAAAACACTCAAGATATAATCTACACTTAATCATTTGTGTGGACAAATTTGGTATACAAATAAATGAAATAAAGCCCGTTTGGTTGCTAGAATTGACCTGGAATTGGAAAATAGGAATTGGTGAATTGGTATTAGGCCAACTCTAATTTTGGTCCAAAATGACCATTCATCCAATTCTCCTCAGAACCTGGAATTAAAATTGAAGCATGAAATTGGAATTGGGAATTTAATTTAAAAAAGGGAAACCAATTCCCATTTTCCAACATTGCCATTAGCTCAAGTGTCATTTCAAATCTGGAGGTATCTACCCAGCTATCAAAATCCAAATCTTACCAAAAGGAGTTTAGTTTTGTTTTTAAAAAACTCTCTAGAATAAGATTTAGATTCTGGTGGCTAGATAAATGCCAAGCTGAAAGCTTAAAAAAATGATTACAAAGAATATTATTAGAATTTTATTAAGTTATTAATGTCCCTTCCAAATTTGTCTCCGAGGTGACATTAGATTATATTATCAAGACCTACGCAATCACAGCATTGATAAACATGAACACAGAATTACACGTCGTATATCTCAAAAACAATAGAAAAAGAAATCGGCTACAAGGAAAAACTTGAATCTGACTTCACATTCTACTGTCCAATTCATTGCTAACCTTGCCGAAAGCAAATAATTACACCGATTAGTCCGAAAGCTCATTGAAAAATCCGCCAAGAAATTTGCCTTATGATTTCTGAGGCCTTTAAAATCCCATCTCCACAAGCTCTCTGCATTCAGATAGATAATCAAGGTTCTCGATTCTCTTTTCTTGCAGATCATTTCTTCCATTCAGTCTTCTTGTCATTATTTATTGCGATGGTAATCTTGGCGAAGACAAAGACTGTAATGGTTATCATGGCCATGGTGGCTTTGATTGGCACTGCTGACGTGGCTGCCCGGTCAATAGATCCCAACAATGATACTAGCATTCCCATCTTGGCTACTGCTAAGCCATCAAATAATGTTATGCCACCTTTTCCATTTCCAATTTTCCCAGGAACTCCAGCTGAAGCTCCGCCTTTTCCTTTTCCAAATTTTCCTGGAACTCCAGCTGAACCTCCAACTTTTCCTTTTCCAAATTTTCCAGTAAGTCCAGCTGAACCTCCAACTTTTCCTTTTCCAATTTTTCCAAGCACTCCAGCTGAACCTCCAACTTTTCCTTTTCCAATTTTTCCAGTAACTCCAGCTGAACCTCCAACTTTTCCTTTTCCAATTTTTTCAGGCACTCCAACTGAACCTCCAACTTTTCCTTTTCCAATTTTTCCAGGCACTCCAGCTGAACCTCCAACTTTGATTGGCGCTGCTGAGGTGGCTGCACAGTCAACAGATTCCAACTGTGATACTGACATTCCCACCTTGGCTACAGTTAAGCCATCTTGTAATGTTGTGCCACCCCCTCCAGCAACTCCATCTGAACCTCCAACTTTTCATTTTCCAATTTTTCCATCAACTCCGGCTAAACCTCCAACTTTTCCTTTTCCAATTTTTCCATCAACTCCAGCTAAACCTCCAACTTTTCCTCATAAGACAAGATTTGATGATGACACAATGGTCATGGTTAATATAAGGTCATCATTTTCATATAGGTCAATGTCCCAAGTTTCATGTTATATTAGAAGTGAAATGTTGATGCTAAAACAATTACTTTGTGACCATAATAATCCTACATATGTTTTTTTGCACAATAGATAAAGTCTGCTATTCAATTCCAAGAGAAACTCACAATTTCAATTGTGACCACACTAGCTTGATCGCAACAAACTTGTTAGAAACATGAAAAGAAAACATGTTAGCAATTCCATCATTTGTCTGTTGTTTGGGACAATCACCATAGAATTATTTGGACTGTCTCTCCTCTTTCCTTGCAAGGTTAAAATGACCTTTTTTTCATCCCTCCTTGAATAGACCCTTACTTTCTTGCACTTGTGCAATGATAGGACACCAATGTTGCTAATTAAGGTTGGAAAGATGATTACGCCTATCCTAAAAAAAGACTGTCAAATCATTATGCTTTCAAATCAATTACCTATCGACGTATCCCTTGCGAGGGAGAGAAGCCAAATACATAAAGAACATGCACATAAACACATCAACTGAAAAAATTAAATGGAATACACCAAGAATTACCAAATGATGAATGCTCAATTATTGTAATGACAAAGCAATATCAGAACTGTCCATTTATAGTCCTAATGATTTTGGAAATTTTTGACAAAGAGTGTTACTTTTTTTTATTATAGTATAAATGGTTTTTCTATAGTCGTAATGATTTTTCTTATTTCTTGGCTTTTGTCCCTTTTTGATTTCCTATGTCTATCCTTTGTGACAAGATTTTGTCACCTTCTTTTGATGGTATATTTCATTCACTCTATGTGGAATACTATTTTGTTCACTATTTTATTTTAGCTTCATATTTCTTTCATTTTTTATATACACACAGACTACCCATGCTGATAAAAAAATGAACTATTTGATTTAGGTTTACTTTTCATTATTGTAAATGGTTAATATTTGTGATGGTACTCCTTGGTGTATTTAGACTGTAAAAATAATCATATAAAAATAATAAATGTAGTAACGATGGTGAGGTGCATTATTGATATAGGTTTGATGACTCTTGTCAATGTGCCAAACTGTCAATGTTGTGGTGGGAAGTGTGTGTTGAAGACTTCATGGACATTGAACAACCCTGGATGACAATTTTGGTGCTGCCCTAATCGAAAAAAGGTTGCTAATGTGTATATATTTAAAGTTTCTAATGTAAATACTATTCATTATAATATAAGAACTAATGTAGACTGGGTATCACAGGGAAATAATGGCTGCAGATACTTTAGTTGAGTCGATGACAACTCATTTGCATCTATTCGCCCATCTCCACTTATCTGCGATGAAGGATTTGAGTGCAAAACGTGTCAGGCTAGGGAAAAGTTTGAAATTATATTTTTACGATGCCTTCTCTATATTGTAATCACATATCTAATTTGTTGCAACCATATGCAGAGATGAACTCAAGAATTAGTTAGTTTAGTATTTTCATATTGTAACTAATATTTTAATATTGATATGACATAACTTCTCTTTTCCTCAAGTGTGCATATATATGGTTTACATCTTTTTTTAGAATAATTCTTCATGTTTATGGCTCAGGTGAGCCCCAATCTGCTATCAATCACATGATTTAACACTGATTTAGGCTGGAAGTAAACTACATGTGTCATGTAAACAACATGGTTGAATGCAATCTCTTTTGCCTATTTTCAAGATTTTTCCCACCAATACAAGCATAAATAACACATTGAACGTAATCTATGGATGCTGCGTGGTATGAACTCTCACTGAAGTTTGAGGATAGCATGGTATGAAGTCTCACTGAAGAAGAGTACTGTAGAGAGCATGCCTACTGTACCAAGGAAGTTTGGCAAGAACAAGGAATATGGCTTAAATAGAATGGGAAGACGTCTTTCTAGCCTAGGCTTGGATCCTTCAACAATTAGCTTGATAATAAATGAAGCAAATGAGAGCTGAGAAATTAGCTTCCCAAGAAAAATCTTGTAAATGAACTATGTGTAACCCAATTCTTGTGCCTTCAGCGCATACCTAAATGATATATTTGAAACAAGAAGGGTAAATGTAGCCTTACCCTTGTTGATTCAAATATATCATTTGGGTACACACAGAGGGCACATTAATTGGGGTACATATAGTTCATTTATGGGATTTTTCTTGGAAAGCTAATTGCTCATCTATCATCTACATTATTTATAAGCTAATTGCAATAGGATCTAGGCCTAGGCTAGAAAGATGTCTTCCCAAACACATAAAAAACATACTTATAAACATGACAATTGAGAAACATAAATGTAGATTTCACAATAGCTAAGAAACATAATTGTAGGCATCATGGTCATAATTTTTTGGAGACAACATAATTGAGTTGTATACCCAGACAATGGAGAGCAACTTCTGCTCCTCTGATTCCAAGTTAACACTGTGGGATCCAAAGACCATAGATAAGGAATAAATTTATAGAGCGGAGGAGGGCCATAACGACCAAAATAATACAGGATGAACCTCAAGTTAAATGAGGCAACTGCAAACATTTTAATATAATTCTATTAAAATGTTTGCAGTTGCCTCATTTAACTTGAGGTTTGTCCTGTATTATTTTTGTCGTTATGGCCCTCCTCCGCTCTCTCAATTTATTCCTTATCTATGGTCTTGGGATCCCGCATTGTCAACATGGAACTGGAGGAGCAGAAGTTGATCTTCATCATCTGGGTATACCACCCAATTATGTTGTCTCCAAAAAAATGTGATCATGATGCCTACAATTATGTTTCTCAGCTATTGTGTCTCAGGACCCCTTATGACCCTTTACAACCATTTACGACCTCTAAGAATACATCCTAGAGGTCTTAAAATGTCGTAAAGGGTCATAAGAGGCTCCTAGGAGGGGCCAGATGAGCTTCCACCTTCACGTGGTTGGCCCTGTTAAGTAGAGAATGTTAATTAAACTATTCTTGAAACATAATTGTAGGCATCATGGTCACATCGAGGATGAAACTATTCCAAGTTGACACTGTGGGATGGACAACAACTTGGAACAGGAGGTGTAGAAGTTCCTCTCCATTGTCTGGGTATACCACTCAATTGCATTGTCTCCAAAAAAATGTGACCATGATGCCTACAATTATGTTTCTCAGAGAATGTTAAACTATTCTCGAAACAAAGAGAAGCTCAAAGAGAAGCTGGCAACAACCTATAGAATGAGTGTGGACACCTGAAGATAAATATCAAATAGGGGAAAAGCACCTACAACAACAAAGGAAATAGTTGTAGATACAGATGAGGATATCGTAGAAATCCCTAATTTAATGTTTCAAAGAACAAATGATGGACTGTGAATTAGGCATTCCTGCGATATCGTCATCTAAATCTATTATTTACATTGGAATGCAGCTTGCAGATATTGATACTGCATCGGTCGAGCATGATGGAGGCATCGATTCTAATGTGAATTGTAGTACTCAAGGTATACATTTTCTATTCAAATTTTGATTAATGAATATTTAATACAAGCAAACATATTCAATTGTTTAAGGTGGATTAGTTATGATGATAAGATGTGCCATTTAGATGTTAACTATGATAGTCTCTTGGTTTTAGGCAATGTAGAAGGAGAAGCTAAGTTCAATATGCAATCTCGTAGAATATGCACGGATATCAGGTGGAGTTGAAAAACACAATAGGGTTGCATTTTTGATAGAGGTCTTTAATTGCATATTCTAAGTTATAGACCATCGTGAAAATGTAAACGTGTTGTGTTTTTTCAACTCCACCTGCTATCCGTACATATTCTGCTTGTGTTGCACGGGCATTCTCGATTCAGAGTGGGAAAAATCTTATTTTCGATGTGAGGGAGAGAAGCCAAAGACAAAGAACAGGATAGCTACAAAACATAAATGTAGGTATCACAACAGCTGAGAAACATAAATGTAGGCATCATGGTCCCAATTGTTTGGAGACACAACATAATTGAATGCTATGCCCAGAAAATGCAACACAACCACTACTCCTGTATTTCTAAGTTGACACTGTGGATCCAAAAACCATATATATATTCCTTATCTTTGGTTTTTGGATCCCGCAATGTCAACTTAGAACTACAGGAGTAGTGGTTATGTTGCATCGTCTGGGTATACCACTCAATTATGTTGTGTTTCCAAAACATTGTGACCATGATGCCTACATTTATGTTTCTCAGCTATTGTGTCCTAGGACCCCTTATGATCCTTTACAACCATTTATGACCTCTAAGAATACATCTTAGAGGTCTTAAAATGTCGTAAAGGGTCATAAGAGGCTCCTAGGAGGGGCCAGATGAGCTTCCACCTTCATGTGGTTGGCCTTGTTAAGTAGAGAATGTTAAACTATTATCGAAACAAAGAGAAGCTCAATAATTTATATTTGAATACCAATTTTGTTCTTATCAAACTGTCAAAACATTTAAATAGTCTTTTAAACTGCTATTAAAAATAAAATATTTAATCAACATTTACTTACAGATTTGTGTGCTTGTTTGTGTTTGATACGCAGATCTGCGTATCAAACTTAGACAAGCACACAAATCTGTAGGTAAACGAAGCTTTCTTAGTCAGTTTGATTTTTCTTGAAGTTGTGAATATACAGTACAATGTAAATGCTTTGTTCAATCTAATTATGCTAAATAGAAGAAAATAGCTAAATCAAAGCTTCATAGATTCATATATGCATACTAATTATAGACAAGCAATATATTCAACTAAAAGTAGGAATATTTTGAAAATGGTGTCACATATTTTTTTAAACAAAAGTTAGTATTCGTCAAAATTTTGTCCTTTATACAGTACTAAATTTGACCAGGATGTTATACATTCGACGGTCCATTCGATGAATTTGGGTGGATAATTCAGCAACTAAATGGACTAAATTCGACCATGATGCTATACATTAGATGAATTGGGGTGGATAAGTCGATGACAAAATGGTCTCATTTTTTACTGTCACACCAATTGATCGACGTCTTATTCTTCTAGTTCCAAGGGATTGTTGCAGTCGATAATTCGACTAGTTATGGGATCAAAATTTTGACTATTATTTACCATGTGGAAATTTCGATGAAAAAAGATCAATGACAATTTTAGTCGCCTATTCAACCAATTGTTGTAGAAAATTTGACTAATTCTCATCAAAATTTAAGGTAAAATTTACTAGTGGGAGGAGTAGCAACATTAGACACATTAGGAAAAGTGTAAGAAGCTGCAGGAATAGAAGACACAACTGGAGGAAACTAGGAACTACAGTTGGAAGCAGATTGGAATAAGTAAAAGGAACATTATGATATGAAGGTTGTGATATAGGAATGGACACAGGAGGAACACTGATAGGAACAGAGGGAACCATCATAGTCACCAAAGGAGTATAGGTAGGAATACTAGGTAAAGGATTAGAAGGAGGTTCTACACTAGTGATAGGAGGAATCAACCCTAAATCTTGAGCTTCTTGAGCTAAAGGTTTAACATTTGAATGCACAAGGTGAGTAATACCACACAAAAAGTTAACAGCTTGATCACTATCACGGAGAACTTTCTTAAGAGCCTCTATAGCTTGAATAGAATCTTGATTATGGTTCTCTTAAATAAGCCAATTACCCATTTTATCAAGTTCAGTTGAAAGTTTTTGAACTTGTTCAGGAGGAACTCTTAAGGCGTCATCCTCATCATGAGATGAGTGAGAAGAGTTTTTCTCAATAGTAGGATTGGAATCATGAAGAATCAAATTGTCATACGGGATCCTAAGGAAAGGAGAGGAAGATTCAAGATCAAAGGCACCCATGAGTCTATGAATTCATCTATCTGGAATGTTATAAGTAGGACTAGTAGTAGTAAAGCTCATAAACCAATGCAATGCAAATGAAGTAAACTAAGAACACATAAAGCATGAATATTTTTGTATTTTTGAAATCTAATTAGCATGCAAGATCTAACACAAAGGAGAAATCTAATACTAACAAGATAAAAGGAAATCTAACACCAAAAAGAAAGAGAGTAAGCTAGTCAGGTTCACCAAAATGAATGGAGAAGGTGGACACAGACAATAAGACAAAGGGAAATCTAACACCAAAAAGAAAGAGAGTAAGCTATTCGGGTTCACCAAAATGAATAGAGGTAAAATGGAATCACCTCTATTTAGAATGTGTATGATGTATAGTGTGTATGGGGCAAATATGAGATCCACTCCTAAATCCAAATTCCCAAAAGAGAGATCCAATTTGATCAACCAAGGTTAATACATAATCGAATCAATCTATGGATAATATGAAAGAGAGAGAAAAACACTATATTTCTCTATGTAGAATTATGCTTGAAATTTGAAATAATTGAAATGAAAGTACTAACCTCAAATTAGGGAAAATCTAGAAAATGCCAATTTTTGATGTTTGTGCGTACTTTCAGGCAATTCTACAACCTGTTTCAGACTGGAAATGCTAAGACAAAGAAAAACTAGAAATCTTTTATCTTTCTGACAGCAGGTAGTCTTTGACCCTCATAAAAGGTCAAAGGCTACATTCTTTATTTGAAGGTCAATTCTGACTTTGTTTGTAGATCTCAAAAGTTCACTGAAAAGGGTAACCAAATCCACTCTCAGATCCAAAATTCCACACCTATACCTGCAAGAAAATAGGAGTTTTTGTTTGTATGGGGGGTTTGCCTTGGTCAAACCCTAATTTAGGAATTAACCTTGAAATTTAATTGAAATGTAGTGTGCATAAACAAAGTAATTGAAACAATTCACCTCGGTTATGTTGAAGTCCTTGTAGAGGATTCGAATCCTCAAATCGACAAATAGAAATGCTTGAATGGATGTAAAATGAATGTAGGATATCTCAAATCAATGACATTTGATCTTCAACACCAATCTTGAATTGATCTTTGCATATGAGGAGGCTTGGATGAATGTAGAAGGATGGATCTTCAAGGGGGCTCCAAAGAGATTGAATCCTTCAATGACTAACAATAGATCTCCTTGATGGATGAATGCTTGAACACTTGAATTCTTGAAGGATTGCTTGAATGCTTGCACTTGAGAGCTTGATGGAAAAAGATGATGTGAATAATGGATGGAGAAAATGAGAGAGGAAGGCCTCCTTTTGTAGTGAACTAGGACACAATCCTCTAGAGGGGCCACCTTGGAGAATTAAATCCAATTAGGTCCTAACCTTTAGAAAATATACCTATATTAAATGGAATTAGAGGATTTACCATTTTGAAACCTAAAATGGCCAACCCGAAGGCAAGAAACAAATATCCCTGAAAACCAGACACCTGAAAATCAAGGAATCTTGAAATTTTGCTAGGGGGTCAAGGACGAGGTTGGAACTAACTAGGTCAGGGTTGAGGTCAATCCTGACTAGGTTAGGTTATAGGTCAACTTTGATCCCATAAGGTTGACTTTGACCTTATGGTAAAAAACCTCAGGATCAAGACCCAGAATGTTATGAAATGCAGATATGAAGTGAAAAATGGGTGCAGAAGGAAGCAAAATAGGGGGAAAAGCTAGATACATGCAAAGACCTAATCAAGGAGCTTAACATGACCCCAGAGCACTTACTTGGAGTTCTAAATGCTCTTATCATGGAAGTGCTTCCATTTTAAGATGATACACATAATAGATCAACATGATATGTGATCGGTTCATCAGAATAATTCTTCTATTTTTAATCCTTGTTGAGCTTTAGGGACTTTTCTTTAAAGGTATAACCTGACTGAGTGCTATTTGTTGATCACTACTTCTTTTAATACTTCTTGTTGGTATTGTCTTGAGTTGGCATTGTTTCATTAATTATAAGCAATTGGTTTTATTTTCAATGATGGAAACTAGTTTAGTTTAGTCATGTATCAAAATTGGTGAAGTACAGGATGCAAATGGTGTGAAGAATAAGTATTCAGTTATGAAAAAATGGTTAAGTCTAGAAAATTGGTAGAGAGAGGTCAAAATTTTGTTACAAGTTGTAACAGATGAAGATTCATGAGGTGCGGTCATAAAATTAGTATCAAAATGGTCAGAGTAAAGTGTGGTTTCAACCACAACTAATTTGGTTGATTAGTGATAGATATTTTGGTTACATAGTCATTCTAATAGGTAAGAACACTTGTTGTTCTTGAGTTTTAGTTAAAAGATGTTAGATTAAGAAGGGGTGATCACACAAAGTTGTGTCCCACTTTTAGGGATGAAGAAAATCAGCGTAGTTGGAAAATAAGAAAAATTAGAGTCTTCGTGCAAAGTCATCACTTTAGGCGAAGTGGTGGACCCACTTCGCATGAAGTACCCCACACAGGGGGCTTCGCTTGAAGACCCCTAAAATGAAAAAGTTCTCGGAAGAGTGTTTTTTGCAAGAATTTTCATTCAAGGGCCTTTGTGCGGAGGATATTCACACGAATCCCATCAAGGGTCTTCGTGCAAAGGGGGTCTTCATGCGAAGACCTCAAAAATAAAAATTTGCCCTCATAAAATAAGAAAAATTCAAGAAAATGGTGTTTCGAGGCTTGGAACAAGAACCAAATGGCATGGTTTTTTCAAGCATGCGATGTCAAATGAAGCTATTCGGAACAAGTTTTCTAACGAATATAATTTTAATACATATTGAGTTTATTATCACTTTTAAATATTACTTTAACTAAACATAGGTTGTTTGATCATTCAACAACCTGTCTCTTCAAGACTTTGGGAAAGATAGTAAATTATAAAAAATATGTAGGAAAATCATATTTATGTTACCTTTCTATGAAAAAAAGAAAAAATAAATTTTGATAAACACAGATCAAGTTAGAGCGATCCAAGTGACCTTATGTCTAAATTTTAGTTACTGCCACTTTACAATTTAATAAACTATGAAATATTGACCCAAAATGAATAAAACCAATTGTATCCTTTACATATTGAAGTTACAAATATAATCTCAAAAGAATTACATCATCTTCAAATTCCTAATAGTTTAGTGGCAACAGTTGTTTGAAAGTGAAGTTTTTTCTCAAAATGTTGATCTTTGTGTCAAAGTTGGCAAAAAAGTGGGACTCACTATTGTGGGACCACCCAAAGTGGTATACTAGTTATGCTAATACTTAATGGTATGATGATGTGTAATTATTGATGTTAGAATCTGAATATGGTTAAAATGGAATCACCAATATTCAGATATAAGAGTAGATAAATGTGTGGGGAAATATGAGATCTATTACCAAATCCAAATTCCCAAAGGAGAGATCCAATTTGATCAACCAAGAGGTTAATGCACAATAAAATCAATCTATAAAGAATATGAAAGAGAGAGAAAATCCAATGTTTCCCTACAAAGGAATTATGCTTAAAATTTGAAATAATTGAAATACAAGTGCTAACCTCAAATTAGGGCAGATCTGGAAAATGTCAATTTCTGATGTGTTGGCAAACAGATTTGTCTTCCTCTTTTTAAATAAGAATAAATAAAGACTCTATGTTTTTGAGGACAAACTATTCATCAACAGCTGGGTAAGCATAAGAAATTGCTTCCCTCTGAATTCTTAAGGTACAACTCCCTTGTAGGATATTCAAGGAATTATCAACAATAAAATAAACTCATACACCTTTAACTTGAAAGTGCAAAAGGATAACTCACATACTCTAGGGTATGGAGGAGATTTACAAAATTAACAGCTAAAAGAATCAACTATGAGGATATTTGAGACCTATTAAATACTTCTGAAACATTACAATCTATGAAATAACTTAAGAAAAATAAACTAGAAGGAAACTAGAAGTAACTGAAAATGAATAATGTGTGCATAGATTCAAATATGAAAATTTCCAAAGCAATCAATATATTCCAGATTTGATTCAAAGATTGAAATCATACTATGCATCCATGTATTCATAAAGATTAGATCAAAGTCTAATAAAAAATTAGTTATTAGTTGTTTCAAAAAAATTCTATGCAATCTATCTATATGAAAAAGAAGCTATATCCCTACCTCTATTATCTATATCTATTTTCTAACTCCTTTTTAGTCTAATACTCCAACATTAATAGTTTTGTGTCCGAGAAAGCCTCTAGAAAAACCTGGCTTCTCAGACAACTGAAAAGAAACTGCTTAAAACTAGTTACATAAAGAAAAATAGAGTTTCAAAGTATGTGTTACTTAAAACACAAATCCAGGAGAAAATGTCCTTAAAACTACGAGCTCTTCCCAGGTTCATCTGATGTGGTAGTCTTCACAAGTTTCCATGACTGAAATATGTTCACCAACTCCTATGCCAGTTGGATATGTAAATTCTTTAAACCTATCAGCTTCACTTGGACTGCGTTCTTCTCCCACCTCAACTCCTTGATCCTCTCTGCTTGTTTCAGTAACTGCCCCCTATTTAATAGCAACATAGACTCCATGTTGGCAATTTTGGTGAGGTCTTGAACTGTTAATACTTCATTTTCCCCAAGGGCATGCATGGTGTTAGTGAAGACTTTAACCATAGCATCTGCATCCCTGTTACCTTCATCGATTTATAAAATGCTTGAGGGGTTCACTATTTTAATATCTTTGAGAGCATCCATGTGCATTTCCAGGACTTCTTTTTCCATTGCCTTGGCTTGGGAGATCACAAATTTGAACAGTGTATTCTTCCAAGTGAAGTTCTGTTTCAAAATGAAGAGTATACATGGATCAACTAGCTTCATCGGGTTTTCAACTAAAAACTTAGTCACACCGTAGGTCTCTATTTCTTGAACATGAACTACGATTGCCTCACACTTCACTTCTTCTATCTCCCAACAAGGAACCAATGTTTGAATGTTACCAAGAAACCCCTCTCCATCCAGACAGGTAGAAATGAATTCACGAATGAAGGTACTTCCTTCAGTGACAATGCTATTTATCCAAGATTTGAATACCTTAATTAGAGCTCTACCTTGTTGCATTTGTTTCACCAGTTTTTGATTCTCAACTGAATTTGGATCGAAGTCATGCGAAGAATGAGCCAGTAGAAGTACTCCATCATCAACAAGTGAGGAAAGGAATTCTGCCATAGTGGAAACCAACTACTTCAATTCACGTTTCTCCCTTCTATCTTTTTGTGACTGCCCTAGCATGTGATCAGCCGAGAATTTAATTGAATGGTCCCTAGAATCTCTGTTCAAAACCCTAAGTTCCATTTATGTGATCTCAAAATCTTTGACTTCCTATCCCTAAATCCCTTCTTTAGGTTTGAATGTGGCTATTTCCGCGGTCACCTTTCCAGTAGATGGATCGGTGGATAGCCTAGCATCAGTCTTCATCTTTTTTTCCTTAGGAGTCTGAGTAGCATATCTAGTAAAAATTTCCTTCACAGGTAATGCAACAGGTTTATAAGTGTTTCTCTTTTTTACCATTTTAGTCAGCTAGGGAGAAATCAAACTAGTGACCAACCGATTATCAGGCATTTTGGCTAGAGTGCTTTCAACCTGAGAAACCTCTATATCCATGATAAGAGCTTCTTTCTCTTTTTCTGTCTCATCTAGTGGAAATGAAATATCCCCCTCTTCAATCTCAACATCTAAGTAATCAAGTCCTAACGCCGCCATTTGTGAACGCTTCTCTAATCTTGTTCTCGGTCTTGAACTCTTGGTAGTAGGATGCCTGCTTGAAGACACCTTTCTCTTACAAGATGCAACCTTCCCTGCATTTGAAACCATATGAGATACGTTAGATGAAGTATCTTTCACATTTTTAAAGGTTGGCTTTGCACTAAATTTTCCAAGAGGGGGGTTCACAGTTTACTTTTTTTTCTTTCCTGACAACCAACTTTCTATGAATTCTAAAATAGTTCAAGCCCTCAGTTTTATATCATCTTCCTCTACCCTATTCCAATCTATGTCTGAAAGGCTTCCTACTTGTACATTACCATCTTCTAAATCTGTAGCTTCAACACTATCCTCTTCTACACCTTCAATATCCAAATTTAACTACAACATTTTAATCTGTGAGATCACAAGTCTGGAATGATCTCTTCCATATTGCTTCTTCATCACTGAGGTCTTCCCATAAGTCTTCTAGGTGTGAACTAGGTGAGGGGTAATTACTTAGGCTCAAGACCTACCTGGCAAAACCCTTATTATCAAAACCTCTTCTCAGCTTGTAGAACTACAAATGAAAACTCAGTAGATTACTTCCAATTATAGAAGCATCCATCATATTATTGCAGGTAAAATTACCGATCTTCACTGGAAATATAGAAAGCCATTTTTCCTTTGGTAAGGCATTTTTAACAACCACAAACAGCTACCTACAAATTTTTGCCAATATAAAATAGTCAAAGGTGAACCTTTGGAGCTTAATAGGTTCATCATCAAAACCTCTGACCTGGATGTAGGTAAAATGGGGGAACTGAGTATAGAGAATCCCATAGGTCTGAATTCATTTCTGTGCTTCAAAAGAAAATGTTTGATTTGGAAAGCCTACCAATTGCTGCCACAGTTTTCCCAAGAAAACATCATGAACCCTCCTATAGTTTTCTAGAATTTTATCCTTTCTTAACAATGGGCAATACTCATAAATGAATAAATCTTCATTCCAGGGAACATGTTGTATAGGAGACAAATCTTGTGTGCATGCTAAGAAATATACCAGGTATGAAGACATATAGAAATTATGCCTAGTGGCTTGGGCTTGCTTGAGTTGATCCCTCAGTGAACTAGCAATAATTTCAACCCAATCAATGTGTTGCCCTCCTTCCAGAACTATTTCTATAAAATGAAACATCAATTCTTCATAAAGAAGAACCTATTCTAAACCTTTAATTTGATGGAGTAACACAATCACATCGGGTAAAAGTACAAAGCTGTGTCACACTTTTATAAAGGAAAAGGTCAACAACACACAAAATTTTTAACTTTAATGACATAAAAATGGCATTTATGTTTAAAATTTGGAGATGATGTAAACTAATGAAATGTGTAAAAGTGGATGAAGTTTATGCCTATAATTTTTTGATTTTTTTTTGAACAAGAATTCACATAGTTTTAAAATATTTTAAGTCTATTTTTTACTTGTTGAAAAATGCTGAAAAATGAGGGTCTTGTTTGCACCAAAAAAGTATATGCAAATAATCTTTTTTTCCTTTGATTTCAAAATATGTCATAGATAAAATGTATTGCTAGTGCAAAAAAGAAGAAAAATTAGTTTTCAATTTATATTTTCTCTGTTATAACTACTCAAAGTCGAACATACCTAAAATCGACAGTTTTCATCTCGCATCAAATTTCCCCTATCAAATCTACACCATTCAAAAAATAAATTACACACTCTTGAAGATAACTCTCTTCTCTAGTGTTAAATATAAATTTTCAATTTTTTTGATAAGTTTTACTATTTTTTTCTATTTTTGAATCATTTTGTTCTCGAATGTTAAAATACCTTCTTGCAGTATTTTGAAATTATAATATATTAGATCTACTTAAAATACTATAAAAATTATATCATGATAATCTTGACTCTGTGCTCTAAAAAAGGGTATTTTTATATTTGTAAAAAAATATCATTAAAAATAGTAAGAGTTATTGAAACATCGCTTTTCTGAAATAATTTTATTTCTTTAGTAATTGTTATAAAACATGCATTTAATAGATATTTCCAATTGGAAAAGGTGAAGAACTTATCTAACTTAGCTAGAATGAATCTAGCTAGACCATATGTTTGGCAAAAAATAATTTTAGTTAGAAATACTCAAATTCAGCTATGCTGATAAGTTGTCCTAAAACGTGACACAACTTTGTGCTTTTACCCCATCATGAATGTGAGTTTTCATGTGATCCTTTGTAAGAACCTTAGGTAACCGTGACCCTCCTTTGTAAATAGTTTGAGTCCATTTTCTAGCCACATGACTCTGATTTTTATCTGCATTTTCTCTGTATTGAGCCAAGGATTGGGTAGGGGTAAAACTAACAAGGGACTCCTCCAAAATTTTGAAGACAACTGCAATAGTTTCCTTACTAACTGGCACAAGGGTTTGTCCATCTGAATTAAAAATGCACTTGGATTTCACATCATATCTATTTATACATTGCTGGATTAGTTTCGGACATACTACTAACAACGGGAAAGTTGTGGCTTCTAATAGTCCACTTGACATAAACTCTAAACTCTGGTCCTCCCCTGCACGGTTTATGAGGTCTACCACCATTTTGTCTACTTGTATTCCTAATAGGTCTATATCTGAGATAATAGGGGCTCGACATTGCATATTTTTAACATTTTCAAAGAAATGTAAACTGGACCTCATCTTTTTCCTAGAAATAAAAACACATGCACTCCCCCCCCTCTTGAATCAATGCATCTAATAGAAATAGGAAATAAAACAAAGCTTGTAGAAGCTACCTGTTTCATGCAGACCTGGAATAAATCCTTCACCACAGATGAGACTCCTCAGAAAACAAGAACATGACAAAAAGACTTACAAAGCTGTTTATATTTTTGGAGGATTACTACCTGGAAAAATAGACTTAAATGAGCATAAGGCAGGGACGTTAATCTCAAGTGATGTGAATAATAATGATGCAGCAAAAGGACATCCTCGTAACCTACCATCTTTAATAACTTAATTAAACATTCCTTGAATACTATGCCCCGCTCGTGTCAAAGATCTCATTAATTCCCCTCGGCAAACTTTCATTGATTTACTTCATGGCTCCCGCCAAATCAAGGACCGCTGCTCTTTAAAACTTTAATCATTTCACTGCCAACTTATTGCCACGGGTCCCACCACTTGTCCTTCCATTAATGATTCTACCCTCAAACTCTTTTTGAACCTCTTCAAACTCCTTTGAACCGGAGTTCAAAGTGGTTTGAAGTGGTTCACCACCCAAAGCTTACGTAGGCCAAGGCCCACCTGCAAAAAATAAGTGTTAGAAAATAAAATATTTATTGAACTACTTCGAACTCCTTTGAACTAGAGTTCAAAGTGGTTCAGGAAGGGCATAAGCTTTGAAAAAGGTTCATCCAAAGGAAGGCTGGATTTGAACTTGGCAAAGTTAAAGATGAATTCTTGACAACTTTGAAGGGCATGGACATTTTGAAGGGTTTCTGTACGGAAAGACCACCAAAGGGATTTGTTAAATGAAATTCACATTAGTGAACTTATAAGGGTCTTTGACACTTCAACAATGGTGACTCTAATTGACCCTAACATCATCTCTAACTAGGGACTACATATTGCCCAATGTCCAGAGAACTCTGATAAACTAGTTTCGCATAAAACACTAACAAAGGGAAAGAAAAATAGACAACTACGACACACCAAAAATGAAAATTGGAAAACTACCTAATATGTACATGAGAAGGGACTGAAGCAAAACACTATAGCTTACATAACTTAAGGTCCTACCCATTGTAGGTAAAAGGAAGATTCACGCCATTTGGATAAGATAATTGAAAAGCATTGGAACCAAGGGCTTTAGAAATAATGAATGGGCCCTTCCACAAGGACTCAAATTTCCCATGAGAACCTTTTGGAGCTCGTCTCTTATTCCATAGTAGTACCTCATCACCTTCCATAAAGTTATGAGGCTGCACTTGCATATCAAAAATTTGCTTCACTTTCAACTGATGCTTTGTGATATGATCCACCAGGTCATTCCTTTCTTCTTCTAACTTAGTCAAATGCATAACCCTTTTCTCCAGAGGATCTTTAAAATATTCATCTTCAATCACATCTTGAAGCTTGGTCGAGGAGAGTTCTAAAGGTAGTGATACATGTGCCCCTATACCATACACCAAATCGAATGGAGCCATCCCAATTGCTCATTTCAAAGTAGTTCAATCCGCCCATAAGGCTTCATACATTTTTTTATGCCATTCACAGGGACTGTCATCCATCAATTTTTTTATTATTGCCACCAAGTTCTTGTTACTAGACTCTTCTTGATTGTTCCCTTGTGGAAAATAGTCAGAAGAATGAGCTAGAGATATGCCATGTTCATAGCAGAAGGCTAAAATTTCCTTAGAATAAAAATACGTAGCATTGTCTGCAACTATCTTAACTAACACACCAAATCTGACAAAAATATAATTTAAGAGGAACTCGCACTCTACCTGAGAGTTCACCCTCTTAGTGGGAATTTCCTCCACCCACTTCATAAAACAATCAATGGCCATGAGAATATAGACATGTTCAGCACTGGATGGTGGGTTCAAAGGCCCCACGAAATCTATTCCCCATTGCTTGAATGGTTCATCAACAATCACATGCTTAAGAGGCAGGGTGGCAAGATGCGGTCTCCCAGTAAAAAGTTGACATTTTCCACAATTTTGAACATATTGGTATGCATCTTTGAACATGCCAGGCCAGTAAAAATGATTCCGAATAATCTTAAATGCTGTTACTATTGAAGAGTAATGACCCCCACAGGCTTCATCATGAAATACCCTTAACAATTCTTTCTATTGCTCAGCATCCACACACCTAAGAAATGTTCCATCTATGCTCCTTTTGTACAAAATCCCCTAAGATATCACATACCAACTAGCCTTCAACTTCAGGTTGCACCTCTCTTTTGGATTTAGATGATCTGGGCATTCACCATAAGTAAGGAAATAGGCCATATCAGAGAACCAGGGATCAGTTAAACTAACAAGAAATACCATGGGTACTTCATCAATTTTTTCAGATGGCTCACCATTCTCCGCTATTAATTTGCATAAACCTTTCCTTCTAACCAAGTTGGTTGGTTTAATTACCAAATCATACTCTTGGATCTTTGCTATCCAGACTGCTCTGTTGTTCATTCCAATCTCCTTTTGAGTCAAAATACTCTTCACTGTTGTATTAGGTACAAAAATTGTACAATGGGAATGGAGTATGTAATACTTGAATTGTTTTACTGCTTTCACCACAAAAAAAGTATGTTTTTCCATCTGGGAATACTTGATTTCATGTCTTTTTAGAGGTGTTCTCATAAAAGCTATAGGTGACTCTTGTCCTTTCTCATCCTTTTATGTTAATATACCTGACAGAGTATGTTCTGAGGCATAGCAATAAATGATAAAGTCATTTTTGAAATTGGGACTCTTTAATATAGGAGCCTGTGATATTGCATTTTTAATGTCTTTGAAAGCTTGACGCCCATGCTCGTTCCATTTGAAAGGAACTTTCTCACTCATCATATCAATCATATCTTTAGTAATCTTTGAAAATTTAGGAACAAATGCTCACAAAAAATTTACCTGACCAAAGAAAGACTTCAATCCACTCCTGTTTGCCGATAGGTTGAGCTTTTGAATCACCTTTACCCACTCAGGATCAATCCAAATCCCATCCTTTGAAATGATGTGACCAAGTAATTTACCTTCCTCCACAAAGAATGTTGACTTAGGATTCAAGGAAATGCCATGATTTCTACATCTCAGGAGCACTGTCTCAAGATCTTTTAAGTGTTGACCTCTCTTCTTCGAAAAGACAGTGAGATTGTCTAAGTATACCACTATAATTTTGTTCTGGAGATCCTCAAAGGATGAGTTCATTTCTCTTTGGAAGGTTGCACCCACATTGATTAACCCAAAGGACATACAACTATATGTATAAGTTCCCCATGGGGTGATGAAAGTTGTTTTATGCTGATCACTTTTTGCCACACTGATTTGATTGTATCTAGAATAGTTGTCTAGCATAGACATAACTTCAGCTCCAGAAACCCCTTGAAGCACATGCTCCATCACAGGTAAGGCATAGTTATCTTTCAAACTAGCCTGATTCAGATTACAAAAATCTACACATATCTTGATTTCGTCATTCTTCTTCCTCACAAGGACTATATTGTTGATCCATTTTGAATGGTGGATGGGATAAATGATCCTTGCCTATAACATTTTTTTTACTTCCTTTAAAATAGCTTCAGACACTTTTGGATTATAGTTCCTTAATTTTTGGTGGAATGGGGTTACACTAGGCTTCAAAGGAATTTGGTGTTCAAACTGTCCACCTCTAAAATTCTTCAGGTCTTCATATCCCCAGGCAAAGACATCTTTGTATTCTCTGAGCAACTTCCTTAGGTTTTCTCTTTCAGGCAATGTTAAGTTGGACCAATAGAAATCCACTTTGGATCATCTTGCTCCCCTATATCAATTTTGTCACATTCTTTTGAATTATGCACATGAGGTATTTTTTTCTTAACAGTACTATCATCTTTCCTTCTGAACAAATGTTCGAGAGACACAAGGCCTTTGGGAATCTTATTTCCTTTCAACTGGATCACTCCATCACTATCTGCATCATCTTGATAGACTTCTTTACATTCACCATATGATCCTTCAAAATAAACATCAGAAAAACCTGCAGTACATTCTAAGAAATCTTTGAGCTGGGAATCATTATCGAAAACTTGCCAATATTCTACATTGTTAGGTACTCTAGGTTTGTAAATCATCTCAATTTGGTATTTTTGAGTCTTAAAATCTGGATGAGGCAATAGAAGTGAGGCTGACACTGCCAAAGCATCTACTCTAGTATTCTGAATCCTTGGTATAAATTCTATAGAAAAAGCATAAAAAAAATCCAACTCATCCCATACCAAATTTCTATAGTGTTTCAACTTCTCTTTCTTAGCAGAGAATTGTCCTCTTACCTACTTCATGATTATTTTAGCATCACCTTTCACAATCAACTTCTTGACTCCCCTAAATTTTGCTTCTTCCAATCCCATCAATAAAGCTTCATATTCTATAGTATTATTAGTATTTTTGAAATCTAACTTGAAAGAAAGAGGAATACATTCTTCATTTGGAGGAAAAAGAACTACCCCTACACCTGAACCCAAATTGGAGCAACTGCCATCAAACTCCATTTTCCAAATATCTTCTTCATTTTGGGAAGAGGTTTAACCATCTTTCTCAAGATCAGTCAAAATCACATAGTTGCTGAAATGACACTCCTCATACAAAGTTTGAGCCTTTGGGTTATCTGATGGCACCATAGTATATTAGTTTTTAGGTTCTGGTTCAATTTTCACCTTCTTTTTACCAATTGGGATTAGAGCCTCCAACCAATCCATCTTAATATCCCCTCCTAAGTCTTTACAAAAAGTCCTACTAAGCAACATACCATAGCTTGCTAGGATGTCAACTACCAAAATGGTCATTTTGAGACATTTATTAGGATACACAACAAGAACAGCTTGGGTGTCTTTGACTTGGCCCATTAACAGGACTTGTTTCTCATCCATGGAATAAAAATGACCATAGGTTTTAGTCAAGGTGAGACCTAAGGCTCGTGCAACCAGGGTAGGAATGATGTTATCTGATGCACTAGAATCAATAATACAATTACTAAGTTTCTGCCCATTCAAAAGTAAGGAAATATAGAATGGATTTGGTTTTTGTTCTTCTATCTCACTTTCAATTGTATTAGCATGAAGACTTTCTTCTAGTGTTTTGGGGTATCTTGGGGTTTAAAGACAAGGGGTTCTTCAACTGTGGTCATCTCACCTATGATAGGTTTAACTAATTGGGTACTTGAACTTGATTCCCCTTTTACATATTTTACCAACTTGTCCAATTCTTTGGGATTCACTTTGAGGTATTCTACAGGAGAAATAGAAATTGTCACACTTTTACAAAATTCAACAAAATCGAAGGGAGGAGAAGGAGTTGAATTACCCTTTGACAATATTTTCACCTTGGGAGCCTTTGGGTTTGTAGAAGTCTCTCCACTAGCAGCCTCCTTGCATTTAGCATCAGCAGCGACAGTAATCAAACCAGGGACAAACTTTGGTGATCTTTGATTTCTTGTTAAAATTGTACAAGCAGGATCTTATAGGGTAGCCAAAACACTTCCACCTCTGTCAAATCCTAGATCATACTCTAGATAAAAAGAACTAGATAAATCAATATCAGGTGAGTCTTTCTCTTCTCGCAATTCTTCTATGCCAATAGTATCTTTCATGGCATTAATTTTTAAATACCTTAACCAATCAGGGCAATATTCACCATCATGATCAGTCATCAGATGAAAGGAACACATTGTTACTTTTGGCACAGGTTCAATCTGTAATCTGGGTTGTGGTCTGGTCAAAAGAGGGATTTTGCCTGAAGGCTGATTATATTGCCTCCTTTTGACATCTTGATAAGGAGATTGATATGGAGAACTTGCCTTATTCTACTATCTTTTGAGCATAGCCATATCATTCATTAAAATTTGCATCAAAGGATCTATCATTGTAGAGGATGAGATACTCCCTGAAGCTTGAACTTCCTGCTTCCACTTTGCAACTGTTATGAGAGTATCTTCTAACTGAATAACTTGTGTCTAAGCAGCGGTCAAGTCCACCACTCCATCTTTCAACAGGTGAAAACTTATGTCAGGTGGAACAACATTTAAGAAGAAAATCTTCTTATTTTCATCACTTGATGCAGAGTTGGTAGGTATCCTTTGCAAGGTTCTATTAAACTTAGCTACAAACTCACCCATAGGCTCATGTATCTCCTTCTTCATTTGGCTAAGCTGGAGCAATAGAGATATCTCATTATCAGGTGTTTTGAATCTCCTTTCAAAATTAATTTTCATGTCATTCCAATTTTGATTGAGCCATTGGGTAAATGACTAAACTAGTCTATTGTAGTGTCAACCAAGGTTCTGAGAAAAAGCCTCACTGCAACTTCTTTAGCACAAACACTTATAACACCATAGGCGGTGTGAAAGGTGCTTAAATGATCATTAGAGGTTACTTTTTCATCTCTATTAAACTTGGGTAGAACTTGATTAGCACCTTTAGTAAATTTGTAGGTTGATTAACTCCTAAGTTTAGTGGTCCAATATTTTGACCCTAGGGTTGATTGGCAGCCATGCTAGGTAACTGAAAATTCAAAGGCTAAATATTGAGAATAGTAGGTACCACAATACCAAGTGTTATAATGGCTTGAAAAAGAGGTGGAACAACCGGGCTAGTTGGAGGTGAAGATGGTCTGCTAAAAGTTTGAGTCTTCTTCTTCTTATGAGTATTAAGATCAGGTGTGAAACTAAGATTTCTAAAAGCTTCAAAATCTTTGTCAATCAATCCTCTACTACTATCAGCTCTTGTGTATCTCTTTTCTACTAGTTTCAATGTTTGGGAAAGATCTCAATTTCTTGCGAGGAGTTGTACAAGCCTATCTACTATGACTACTTCATGAGAAACTGGTACTCCCCTTAGTCATCTGCTATTTCTTCTTCCTTCTCAAGCACTTCTCAAACTTGATGAAATTGTTGGTTACTATGTTTGAACCTCCACGCTACTTCAGCAAGGCTTGAGATTATGTCTTCTTGCATGTCTCTGAATCCCAGGTTAGGTTGAAGAATAGGAATCATGTTGTTCTGAGGCAACACCATCTTGTAGCATTGTAATAAATGGAGAATCTGATATTTAACACTGGACTCTCCCTAGTAGAGTCACCAAAAATTTGTTGGCGAACAGATTTGTCTTCCTCTTTTTAAATAAGAATAAATAAAGACTCTATGTTTTTAAGGACAAACTATTCATCAATAGTTGGGTAAGCATAAGAAATTGCTTCCCTCTGAATTCTTAAGGTATAGCTTCCTTGTAGGATATTCAAGGAATTATCAACAATAAAATAAACTCATACATCTTTAACCTGAAAGTGCAAAAGGATCACTCACATACTCTTGGGTATGGAGGATATTTATAGAATTAACAGCTAAAAGAATCAATTATGAGGATATTTGAGACCTATTAAATACTTCTGAAACATTACAATCTATGAAATAACTTAAGAAAAATAAACTAGAAGGAAACTAGAAGTAACTAAAAATGAATAATGCATGCACAGATTCAAATATACAAATTTCTAAAGAAATCGATATATTCCAAATTTGATTCAAGGATCAAAATCATACTATGCATCCATGTATTCATACAGATCAGATCAAAGTCTAATAAAAAATGAATTATTAGCTGTTTCAAAAAAAGTCTATGCAATCTATCTATATCAAAAAGAAGCTATATCCCTACCTCTATTATCTATATCTATTTTCTAACCCCTTTTTAGTCTAATGCTCCAGCATTAATAGTTTTGTGTCCGAGAAATCCTCCAGAAAAACCCAGCTTCTCAGACAATAGAAAAGAAACTACTTAAAACTAGTTACGCAAAGAAAAATAGAGTTTCAAAGTATGTGTTACTTAAAACATAAAGCTAGGAAAAACTGTCCCAAAAACTATGAGCTCTTCCCAGGTTCATATGACATGGTAGTCTTCACAAGTTTCCATGACCGAAATACATTCGCCAACTCCGATGCTGGCTGGATATGTAAATTCTTTAAACTTGACAACTTTTCCTAGACTGCGTTCTTCTCCCACCTCAGCTCCTTGATCCTCTCCGCTTGTTTCAGTAATTGCCCCCTATTTAATAGAAACATGGACTCCATGTTGGCAATTTTGGTGAGGTCTTGAACTATTAATACTTCATTTTCCCTGAAGGCATGCATGGTGTCAGTAAAGACTTTAACCATAGCATCTGCATCCTTGTTACCTTCATTGATTTGTAAAATGCTTGAGGGGTTCACTATTTTAATATCTTTGAGAGCATCTACGTGCATATCCAAGACTTCCTTTTCCATTGCCTTGGCTTGGGAGATTGTGGCTTTGAACAGTGTATTCTTCCAAGTGAAGTTTTGCTTCAAAATGAAGAGCATACATGGATCAACCAGCTTCATCAGCTTTTCAACTAAAAACTTAGTCACACCGTAGGTCTCTATTTCCTAAACCTGAAGTACGATTGCCTCAAACTTCGCTTCTTCTATCTCCAAAGTTAGAACCAGCATTTGAATTTCACCAAGCAACCCCTCTCCATCCAAATAGGTAGAAATTAATTCTTGAATGAAGGTACCTCCTTTAGTGACAATGCTATTTATCCAAGATTTGAATACCTCAATTAGAGCTCTACCTTGTTGCATTTGTTTCACCAATTTTTTATTCTCAACTGAATTTGGATCAAAATTCTATGAAGAATGAGCTAGCAAAAGTACTCCATCATCAGCGAGCGAGGAAAGGAATTTTTACATAGTGGAAACCAACTACTTCAATTCGTGTTTCACCCTTCTGTCATTTTGTGACTGCCCTAGTATGTGATCGACTGAGAATTTAAACAGATGGTCCCTAGAATGTCTGTTTAGAACCCTGAGTTCCTTTTTTGTGATCTCAAAATCTTTGGCTTCCTATCCTTGAATCCCTTCTTTAGGTTTGAATGTGGCTATTTCTGCAGTCACCTTTCCAATAGATGGATCGGTGGATAGCCTAGCATCAATCTTCATCTTTTTCACCTTAGGAGTCCGAGTAGCATACTTGGTAACAATTTCCTTCATAGGTAATGCAATAGGTTTATAAGTGTTTCTCTTTTTTACTATTTCAATCAGCTAGGGAGGAATTGAACTAGTGACCAACTAATTATCAAGCATTTTGGCTAGAGTGCTTTCAACCTGAGAAACCTCTATATCCATGATAAGAGATTCTTGCTCTTTTTCTATCTCATCTGGTGGAAATGAAATATCCCCCTCTTCAATCTCAACATCTAAGTAATCAAGTCCTAAGGCCGCCATTTGTGAACGCTTCTCTGATCTTGTTCTTGGTCTTGACCTCTTGGTGGTAGGATGCCCGCTTGAAGACACCTTTCTCTTAGGAGATGCAACCTTCCCTACATTTGAAAGCATATGAGATACATTAGGCAAAGTATGTTTCACATTTTTAAAGGTTAGCTTTGCACTAAATTTTCCAAGAGGAGGGTTCACAGTTTCCTTCTTTTTCTTCCCTGACAACTAGCTTTCTATGACTTCTAAAATAGTTCAAGCCCTCAGTTTTATATCATCTTCCTCTACCATGTTCCAATCTTTGTCTGAAAGGCTCCCTAATTGTACATTACCATCTTCTAAATCTGTAGCTTCAGCACTATCCTATTCTACACCTTCAATATCCAAATTTAACTACAACATTTTAATCTGCGAGATCAGAAGTTTGGAATGATCTCTTTTCCACATTGCTCCTTCATCACTGAGGTCTTCCCATAAGTCTTCTAGGTGTGAAATAGGTGAGGGGTAATTACTTAGGCTCAAGACCTTCCTGGAAAAACCCTTATTGTCAAAACCTCTTCTTAGCTTCTAGAACTGCAAATGAAAAATTAGCAGATTTCTTCCAATTACAGAAGCATCCATCATATTATTGTAGGTAAAATTACCAATCTTCACTGGAAACACAAAAATCCATTTTTCCTCTGCTAAGGCATTTTTAACAACCACAAATAGCTACCTGCAAATTTTTACCAATATAAAATAGTCAAAGGTGAACCTCGGGAGCTTAATAGGTTCACCATCAAAACCTCCAACCCGGATGTAGGTAAAATAGGGGAACTAAGTACAGAGACTCCCATAGGTCTGAATTAATTTATGTGCTTCAAAAGAAACTCTCTAATTTGGAAATCCTACTAATTGCTAACACAGTTTGCCCAAGAAAACATCATGAACCCTCCTATAGTTTTCTAGAATTTTATCCTTCCTTAACAACGTGTAATACTCATAAATGAACAAATCTTCATTCCAGGGAACATGTTGTATAGGAGACAAATCTTGTGTGCATGCTAAGCAATATACCAGGTATGAAGACATATAGAAATTTTGCCTAGTGGCTTGGGCTTGCTTGAGTTGATCCCTTAGTGAACTAGCAATAATTTTGGCCCAATCAATGTGTTACCCTCCTTCCAGAACTATTTCTATAAAATGAAACATCCATTCTTCATAAAGAAGAACCTGTTCTAAATCTTTAATTCGATGGAGTAACACAATCACATCATGAATGTGAGTTTTCATGTGATCCTTTGTAAGAACCTTAGGTAACCATGACCCTCCTTTGTAATTAGTTCGAGTCCATTTTCTAGCCACATGACTTTGGTTTTTATCTGCATTTTCTCTGTATTGAGCCAAGGATTGGGTAGGGGTAAATCTAACAAGGGACTCCTCTAGAATTTTGATGATAGCCAAAATAGTTTCCCTACTAATTGGCACAAGGGTTTTTCCATCCGAATTCAAAATGCTCTTGGATTTCATATCATATCTATTTATACATTGCTGTATTAGTTTCGGGCATACAACTGACGATGGGAAAGCTATGGCTTCTAATAGTCCACTTGACATAAACTCTAAACTCTGGTCCTCCCCTGCATGGTTTGTGAGGTGTACCACCATTTTGTCTACTTGTATTCCTAACAAGTTAGTATTTGAGATAATAGGGGCTTGACATTGCATATTTTTAACATTTCTTAAGAAATGTAAACTAGACCTCATCTTTTTCCTAGAAATAAAAACACAGGTGCTCCCTCCCTCTTGAATCAATGCATCTAACAACAATAGGAAATAAAAGAAAGCTTTTAGAAGCTACCTATTTCACGTAGACCTGGAATAAATCCTTCACCATCACGGAGACTCTGCAAAAAACAAGAAAAAGATAGAAAGACTTACAAAGCTGTTTATGTTTTTGGAGGATTACTACCCAAAAAAATAGACTTAAATGAGCATCAGGTGGGGATGTTAATCTCAAGTGATGTGAATAATAATGATGCAGAAAAAGGACATCCTTGCAACTTGCCATCTTTAATAACTTAATTAAACATTCCTCAAATACTATCCCCCGCTCATGTCAAAGAACTCATTAATTCCCCTCGGCAAAATTTCATTGATTTACTTCATGGCTCCCGTCAAATCAAGGACTGCTTCTCTTTAAAAATTTAATCATTTCAATGCCAACTTATTGCCATGGGTCCCACCACTTGTCCTTCCATTAATGATTCTTCCCTAAAACTCTTTTTGAACCTCTTCAAACTCCTTTGAACCGGAGTTCAAAGTGGTTTGAAGTGGTTCGCCACCCAAAGCTTACGTAGGCCAGGGCTCACCTGTAGAAAATAAGCATTAGAAAATAAAATATTTATTGAACTACGTCGAACTCCTTTGAATCAGAGTTCAAAGTGGTTCAAAGTGGTTTAGGAAGGGCATAAGCTTTGAAAAAGGTTCATCCAAAGGAAGGCTGGATTTGAACTTGGCAAAGTTAAAGATGGATTCTTGACAACTTTGAAGGGCATGGATGTTTTGAAGGATTTCTGTATGGAAAGACTGCCAAAGGGATTCATTAAATGAACTTCACATTAGTGGACTTATAAGGGTCTTTGACACTTCAATAATGACGACTCTAACTAATCGTAACATGATGTCTGTGTGTACTTTCAAGCAATTCTACAACCTATTTTGGACTAGAAATGTTGAGACGAAGAAAACCCATAAATCTTTCTCCAAGATGAGCTCAGGTCGACTTTGACCCTCATAAAAGGTCAAAGGATAGATTCTTTATTTGAAGGTCAATTCTGATTCTTTTCACAGATCTCAAAAGTTCACTGAAAAGGGTATCCAAATTCACTCTTAGATCTAAAATTCTTCACCTGTACCTACAATAAAATGGGGGTTTTTGTTGTATGGGTGGTTTGCCTTGGTCAAACCCTAGTTTAGGAATTAAATTGAAATTCAATTGAAATGTAGTGTGCATAAACAAGGCAATTGAAATGAATCACCTAGCTTATGGTGAAGTCCTTGTAGAGGATTCAAATCCTCAAATCCGCGAGTAGTAATGCTTCAATGGATGTAGAATGAATGTAGGATGTCTCCAATCAATGACATTTGATCTTCAACACCAATCTTGACTTGATCTTTGCATATGAGAAGGCTTGAATGAATGTAGAAGGATGGATCATCAAAGGGGCTCCAAAGAGGTTGAATCCTTTAATAGCTAACAATGGATCTCCTTGATGGATGGATGCTTGAACACTTGAATGCTTGAAGACTTTCTTGAATGCTTGAATTCACTTTCTTGCACTTGAGAGATTGAGGGAGAGCTTGTTCTCACAAAACTTGATTGAGAAAATGAGAGAGGAGGGCCTCCTTTTATAGTGAACTAGGGAAAAATCCTCTAGAGGGGCCACTTTGGAGAATTAAATCCCAATTATGTCCTAACCTTTATAAAATATACTTAGATTAAATGCAATTTAAGGATTTACCATTTTGAAACCCGAAATGGCCGACCCGAAGGCGGGAAAACAAATATCATGAAAAATTGATGCCTAAAAGTCAAGGAATTTGGAGATTTAAAAGAGAGGGGAAAAATTGAGGTTGGGACTAACCTAGTTAGGTTTGAGCTCGATCTTGACCTAGTCAAGATCTACCTTGATTCTGACCCTAGGTCCAAATTCAGTCAGAATCAGGTCAGTAGGTCCCGGGGATACCCGAAGACCTAGAAATGATATAAGATAGGGAAAAAATGCTAGGGACAGGCATAAAATCTTATGATAGCTATGATGAAGGCCAAGATGACCTATTTCTAAGTCCTACCTAGAAAATAGAGCCATGAAAGAGGGAAATTAAGGAGAATCCTTAGGATCCTAACCCTAATTTCACCTAGAATAAAGGAATCAAGTGCAGAAAAGAAGTGGAAAGTGGGGAAAAATACAAATACATGCAAAGACCTAATCAAGGTGCTCAACATGACCCCAAACCACTCACTCAGAGGGCTAAACACTCTTATCATGGAAGTGCTTCCATTTTAAGATGATACAGAATCAATGATGAGTTAGTTGTGGATTTGAGGATATTATTTAAGGAAGATATAAGGTGGCGCATTGTTTATAAATCAATTATTTTAGATAAATATAATGCAAATCTTATTGTTAGCCGACACAATCATAGGAAATTGTGTTTTTCATAGATATTATCACTTTGGAGGGAAAATATTTATTTTTCATGAATTTGGTGTTGAAGTGTATATAAGTGGTGTTTCTCATATTGAAAAGCTTGTTGAGAGTTTTTGTTGGTTAAGAGATGTTGGGATATTTGTGAAGGTTGCTATGGTTGATTGTGAAATCAATTGGGGTTGTGATAAGAGATATGATAGAGTTAGATTGGTGAGGATTTATAGAGTGCAAGAAATAGATTGGATCTGCCAAGAAGCCAATGCTATATCCATATCATTCAACTTGTTTTTATCTAGTAGTTACAATAAGAAAATTCCTTAATTTAGTGAACTTTTATAGGCTCTTATTGTAAATCCCTTAACTAGGTGATATCTTAAGAGTTTGGAAATCCTCTAGCAAGGTAGATCTTAGTAGATTTGATTGTACTTCTAATAAGGTACTAATCACTCCTAAGAGGGTGAACCCTCAGAAAAAGGTAATTGTATGTTCCCTCTAGGGAAAACTCATTTACTATAGTTGTGGGCTTGTGGCTCTCATACCCACCATGGTTTCTTGTTAAAACTTATAATCTTTCCTTGGTGTATTATTTAACATGGATAAGCCAAGGTATCCTAAATTTTATTTTGTCCTCTATTCCAAGTGGGAGGACAACTCATTTCATTTATTTCCTTTAAAAAGGAAAATAGATTTTTCCTCCTTAAGAGAATTCTCACACTTGGCACACACTTAATGTGGATGTGGAATTCATAGAACATGTGAGTTACATTCTAACTCCATCACTCATTTCTATTTAAGAGCTACTTCTACACACACTTCATAGGGAATTTTATCACTTGTTCTCATGTTTTTGTAATGAACTTCTTCCTCACATTCTCTCTCCTTCACTAGGCTTTTTGACTCATTCATATTATACTCACAAGGGGTTTACTTTGTTTTCCCCTTTCAAAATACTTTTCTCATTGTGTTGTTCTTGAAGAATCTTGATGGTTTTGGTGATTGATATTGAAGGAATCTCTCATTCTTTGAGTTTATGGTAAAATACTTCCTTGTGCTTCACTCTCTTGGATTCTTTCCTTAAGGTATTTTCATTTTTTATATTTTTCTTACATTTTTCCCTCTAAGGAAGGCTTTCCATGTAAAAATCATTTTGTCATGTGTGATGATTTTTTGGATATCTGATATTTTTATCTTTTATTTGTTTACTTTAGTTATATGCTTTACTATTCAGAAGGTATTAGTAAGTTTAATCAGATTGGTGGTTGAATTAGTTTTAAATATGTTTGTACTAATTCACCCCTCTCTTAGTGCCTAAAAATTATAACAATTGGTATCAGAGCATAGGTCCTCTTTTTGATAAGCTTAACAACTTGAGAAAAATATATATAACTATGGAGAGTTGGAAGCATAAAGTGGAACTTGAGAGTGCACACAAGGTGATCCATGAGATGGAGGAGAAATTAAAGAAATAATTATAAGTAAGGAGAAAAATTACTAAATAGTTGAAAGAGAGTCAATATTATATTGAAAAAATATCTGAAGGTAGTATGTCTGAATACATAATTGCATATTTGATGGAAAAGAATAAATGACTTAAAGAAGAAGTGAAAAATCTGAAAAGAGAACTTGACACTCAATTTGTTAGGATGTGTAAAGACCTAGAAGGAAAGACTAAATATGAAAGTGTAAGAAATATTGTGGAGGATTCCCTAAAGGCTAAAGATGAATAACTTAATAGACTAATGTTGGAATTTACCCTATATAGAATTCAGATGCATGATGTTGCTAGAGAAAATTTGTAGGTCGTAGGTGAGAATGAATGACTTAGAGATGAAAATGCAAAGTTGAATAATGATGTGTAATCTGAGAAAGAAATCAATGAGCATTTGAAAAAATACAATGAAATCTCAAAAAATCTTGTTGAACAGTCAAGAATAACCAAAGGAGAAATAATGGAAAAAATGCTATCGGTTACATTGGTCAAGGAACATTTAAAGTTGGAGAGTGATCTAAATCTGAACATGAGAAGCATCAATTCTAGAAGGAAGATCCAAGAAATGCAGGTAAGAACCCTAATAGGCCTACTTTCTTTAAAACTATGGAAATCTTGGTCACACTGCAAATAGTAGATCTAGAAATAGATTCAATGGCATTAGATCTGATGGATATTGTTTTGCATGCAATAAATATGGACATAAAATTAAGAATTGTAGGACTAAATCTTATGTTCCAAGGTCTATGGTAAATCTAGTAAGCCCTAATGGAAGGGAAAGACAATTTGATGTAACATGTTTTGTATATGGAAATTATAGTTATCTAGTGATGAATTGGAAAATGAGAACTCAAAGAGGTAATGCTAGACCTTGGAGGTCAACTAGTATGGAATGCTTTGTTTTCCATAATGTTAGTTATCTTACAAAAGATTGTCAGTTCATAAACCAGTCATCCAACTAACCAAAGGATACAAAAGACAATAAGGTTGTTGATGTTGAGGAAGTTAATTGAGAAATGAAGAAGATGATCTGGAGGAATGAGGTAGATAAGTAGGAAGGTAAACATGAAGAACTAAAATCATCGAAAGAAAATTTACCATCCTCTGTTTCAAATGATTCTTCTTCTAACTAAGAACATTATATTCTTAGGGGGAGAGCTTAAAGAAAAATACTTTACTAATCCCCTAGATTTGAGATAAATAAGATATATATGCACATTATGGTGTAAGATGTTTTGATTTTGATATTGATAAAGATCTTGGAGTTTCTTATTTTTATGTAGTGATATGAATTAAACTTTCAAGGTACATATCTTTTTCTGTTTGATATCGATTATAACTATTGAGATACCTATTTGTAGATACACATTAAATCAGTTATATGTGATAATTCCTACAATTGGGAAAGCACTATTTTACCATTGGAAGAGTTTAATAGTTATAACTCAATTATAAAGATAGGCAAGTGATCTCTTCTTTTACCTTTACACTCATTTGACCACTTAAGATTATTTTTCTATCAATCTATCACGAGCCCTAATCAGTATATTATTGTATCATCTTAAAATGGAAGCACTTACATGTTAAGAGCATTTAGCACTATGAGTAAGTGGTCTGGGGTCATGTCAAGTGCCTTGATTGGGTCTTTGCATGGATCTGGCAGTTTCCCCCCTGTTCTGCTTCTCTCCCCCTTATTTCCAGCAATTTTATGATAGTTTTCTCTCAGAATCTAGATTTTTTGACTATCTAGGTCAAAGATGACCAGGTGGGTCAAGGAGAACCTAGTCCCTAACCTAGGGTAGAGACTACCTCATCCTTGACCCCAGGACCAGTTTTTAGATTCTAGGAGTTATGGGATGTCAGGCTTCGGAAAGTTTTATTTTCCTGCTTCTGGGTCAGCCATTTCGGGTTCCAGAATGGTAAATCCCTAAATTACATTTAATCTACATCTATTTCTAGGGGTTAAGATTAATTAGGATTTAATTCTCCAATGTGGGCCTCTCTAGAAGTTTGTGCCCTAGATCACTATAAAAAGAATCTTTCCTCCTCTCATTTTCACCAAGCAACTTCATGATCAAGAGCTCTCAAGGAGATATTCACAAGCCATCAAATTCTCTTTCAAGCAATCATCCATCCAAGAATTCAAGTTCTCCATTGAAGATCAAGGATTTGAGCATTCAAGCCTTTGAAGGGATTTGGTTCAAGCATTCAAGATTCATCATTCAAACCCTAGATCTATCCATCATGGTGGTGTGATCTTCCTTCAAGATACTTTGTTCATCTTCAAGATCCATTAATTCTTCCCTCAAGGTGGATTCCAAGCATACAATCATGGAGGTTTTGATTTAAATTTGTTAATATTGTGTTCAAGCTTTCATATCAACATACTTGTTTACATTTCAAATACAATTGCATATCTATTGAATATCATAGCTTCATTATTAGATCTATTTCTACTACTTGCTAGCATTCTCCATTTCAATTTCATTGTTAAGGTTGATTCCAAACCAAGGTTTGACAAAGGAAAACCACTCTTATAAATAGAAAAACCATTTTTCTTGTAGGTACAGGTGCGGGATAGAGAATTGAAGTACAAATTTGGATACCCTTTTCAACGAACTTCTGAGATCCATGAAATTTTTTTTTGTTGGAGCTGTAGGGGGAAAGATCTTTCCCCAAGGTAAGACCTTGCCCCACTATTTGGGTCAAGGACAACCTGGCCTCAAAAAGATAAAAGTTTTCTAGGTTTTCTCTGTCTCAAAATTTCAAGTCCGAAACAGGTTGCAGAATTTTCTAAAACTGTGCATAGACATCAGAAAGTGGTGATTTCTTCATCAGCCTCTTGTCAAGATAAGTATTTTTGTCCATAACATTTTCCATCATCAAATACTTAGTTATCATATTCTTTTCATAGCAAAATATAAGTTTTTCTTCTTCATTCATATTTTCCATAGATTGATTCTTTTGTGTATTAACCTTGTGGTTGATCAATTTGGATCTCTCCTTTGGGAAATTGGATTTTTGGATAGATCTTATATTCCACCCCCACACACTTCACATATAGATATAAAAATATATCTAAGATATATATTTTTATATCTTACATTTTGGTGAGCCCGAAAAGCTTACCCCTTTTTATTTTGTGGATTTAGATGCCCTATTGTGTTAGATTCATGGTTTAATCTTTTCTTGCATTAAGATTAGATCCTTTTATGCTATTGCATTTTAAAATAAAAAATACAAAATAAAAAATCTATATATTCAACAAAAATACAAAATCATTTCTTGCATTTCATTTACTATGAAGATCTTTAAGATGCTTTGGTGTGTGGTCATGTTCTTTGTTACCCTTCTTTTAGCATCTCTTTATCAAACCTATGATGTTTATGAAATTATTATCCATTTCATTATGTTGATGACTCTTCATTTTGCACTTTCTTATGCTTTTGTGAAATTTACCGATACTAGTCTTCCTACATTTAAAACTGTCATTAAAGATTCATGCAGTAGACTTAATATGCTCTTGGATTATGTGAAGAAATTGGTAGATGATACACCATCTCCTAATCTTCCTAATCCTAATCCTATCATTCCTAATTTTATTCCTAATCTTATGCCTAATTATCCATCTGATAATCCTCGTTCTTCCCGTACTTATGATGGGATTCAAGCTATAGTTTAGGATGCGGATGTGCAAGAATTTTTTGATTTACCTTCTCCTCTGATTCATGATGATATTAAAGGAAAGGGTAAAGAAACTTATTCAAAACCCATTATTCCACCTTATACAACCCTTAATCATGAGCATGATAAACAATCACCTCCTATAGAAGCTTTACATGATATGTATACTACAGGATACAATATGATAATTAAACAAGGTTATAGAGGTTTAGGGCTTGGAGTTAATGAGCATGGTATCAAGTATCTCGTTCATATACCCTCTAAACCAGATATGCATTGTGTTGATTGTTCAAAATCTCAGGTCAAGCTATGTAATGTTAATCATCATCCTCCTCTTCATGATCTTCTCCCTACACCTATCTTAGATAACCCTAATATTCATCAAGAAGTGGCTAAGAAGGTATATGTTAAGTTAATAAATTCCAAGAAATAAATCTTTAGGCCTATCACAATATATGTTTTATACAAATACAAATGTCCTTTTCATTATCATAATACACATTTACTTGCTGATTGTAGACATTTTAAGTTATATGTTAAAGAAAGAGTTTCTTTAGGGATTATACCTTTTTCTCATGCAGTTTTACAATTCCTTCATAATTTTGATATAGGGGATTCCTCTCATTCTGATATAATATAGATTCTCTTCCTCTCTTGTCTCTAGACTAAGCCCGAAAAGAGGTGTATTTTCATCTAGTCTCCTAGGATCCATTAGGCTTTTAGCATATATTGTTCCTTGAGCTTTCTTGGTATTCTTTCTCTCCTATCTTTCTATGGTTTTGTATTATTTTTATAATCATCCATAGATCTTATTCAAGATATATTTTCTAAGACATTTTTTTTGTAAAGGTATCCCTTGTCTCTATCCCTTGGGGGCAAGGTTCTTCCTTCTTATTCTTTGTCTAGGGAACTGCTTTCCTTAGCTTAGTGGTATTTGTTGATATTGCAATATTATTTCATTATATTGACTGATGTTTAACTATGGTTATCCTTTTATATGAGAGGTTTTTGTCCTAGGTCATCACCTCTTACTTACTTTTCAAATGTTATTATTTATAAGCTCTTACCCTTGCTTGGTGTTGGAGTTGTTTCCCTCATTCAAAGATTCCTCTTCCTCTTGTTTGTAGGGGGCTTGATGATTGAATCTTTGTTCCTACTTGGCTTATCTTTGAAAGATGATATTTTATCTAAAGAACTCTTTTCTGGAGGTCTTGTTGATAATAGCTCTTTCTTTGAGGATAATTTTTCCATGTGTGACATATTCTTTTTATAATTATCTATGCTCTTGGATGTAGGGGTCAATATCCCTTGCTAAAAATATGGTATACATTGTTGTAAATAGGATATCTCTTTGCATTGTGAAGTAGGTATCCTCTTCCTCTTCCTTATCATATCTAGTAGACTACCATGATAAGGAGGGTGGCATATATAGGGTCTCCCTTGTACTATAGTTTTTAAATTTTACATGCTAAATCTTGGAAGGTAATGCACATAAGTTGCTAAATCCTGAAAAGACACACATTTCTAATATCCTAAATCTTATAAAGGTAACACACATAAGTTGCTAAATCTTGAGGAGACACACATTTTTCAATTTTAAATATGCTAAATCTTGGAAGGTAACACACATAAGTTGTTAAATCCTGAAAAGACATGCATTTCCAATATGCTAAATCTTCCTAAGGTAACGCACATAAGTTGCTAAATCCTGAGGAGAGACTCATTTTATATTCATAGTGATACAAGATGGTGGATCTATGGGTATTCCAGAAGCCGTCAAAAGATGCATTACAATTGAAAGCACATTTTATGGGTGAACTATCAGGTTTGGCCACCTATTTGGCTCTCCCTCCAGGGTGGTTCATGGTAAGATGGGAGTTTTACTAGGCAAGGTAATCACTTTTCTCTTTTCTCTCTTTTCTCTTTCATGCTAGTAGGACTGGATCATGAAGCTATGTTATTTATAGTGTTTCTCTTGTCTTTCTTATGTAATCATTTATGCTCTTATGATATCTTTCCAAATATGATATTAGTATGATAATTATTTCTTAGCGAGGTTTCTTATGCTAGTTGATCTAGGTTTGTTAGTACTAACCCTTCTTTTATGTTATTTTTGGTTTTATTTTCACACCCTCGCGTGTGTATGTTGAATTATAATCCTTAGCATAGGGGCTTCTATCCTTAGCTAAGTGTTATTTTATCTCATTGTTAATCCACTCGGATCTTTTCTTTCTTCTCCTTTACCAAGAGTTTGCATCGAGTCCATACTCTTGCTAAAGTGGGGGCTTAATGTATCATCTTAAAATGGAAGCACTTCCATGTTAAGAGCATTTAGTCCTCTGAGTAAGTGGTATGGGGTCATTTCAAGCACCTTGATTGGGTATTTTCATGGATCTAGTTGTTTCCCCCTATTTTTCTTCTCTCCCCCTTATTTCTAGCCTTTTTCTGACAGTTTTCTCTGAGAATCTGGTGTTTTTGACTATCTAGGTCAAAGATGACCTGGTGGGTAAAGGATGACCTAGTCCTTGACCTAGGTCAGGGATGACCTCATCCTTGACCTAGGGAAAAGACTACCTCGTCCCTGACTCTAGGTCCAATTTTTAGATTCTGGGAGTTACGGGATGTCGGGCTTTAGAAAGTTTTATTTTCTCGCTTCCGGGTTGGCCATTTCGGGTTTTAGAATGGTAAATCCTACAATTAAATTTAATCCAGGTATATTTCAAGGGGTTAAGATTAATTGGAATTTAATTCTCCAATTTCATCCTCTCTAGAAGTTTGTGCCCTAGATCACTATAAAAGGAAGCTTTCCTCCTCTCATTTTCACCAAGAAACTTCATGATCAAGAGCTCTCAAGGAGATATTCACAAGAGATCAAATTATCTTTCAAAAAATCATCCATTCAAGCATTCAAGTTCTCCATTGAAGATCAAGGATTCAAGAATTCAAGCCTTTGAAGGGATTTGGTTCAAGCATTCAAGATTCATCATTCAAACCCTAGATCTATCCATCATGGTGGTGTGATCTTCCTTCAAGATCCTTTGTTCATCTTCAAGACCCATTCATTTTTCCCTCAAGGTGGATTCCAAGCATACAATCATGGAGATTTTGACTTACATTTGTTAATATTGTGTTCAAGCTTTCATATCAACATTCTTGTTTACATTTCAAATACAATTGCATATCTATTGAATATCATAGCTTCATTATTAGATCTATTTCTACTACTTGCTAGCATTCTCCATTTCAATTTCATTATTAAGGTTGATTCCAAACTGGGGTTTGACAAAGGAAAACCCCTCATCTAAACAAAAAAACCATTTTTCTTGTAGGTACAGGTGCGGGACAGTCAATTGAAGTTCATATCTGGATACCCTTTTCTGCAAACTTTTGAGATTCGTGAGCAAAATTTCCATCAAAGCCATAGGGGTAAGGATCTTATCCTGGGGTAAGACCTTGGCCTGCTATCTAGGTCAAGGACTACCTGGCCTCAGAAAGATAAAATTTTTCTCAGTTTTCTCTATCTCGGCATTTCCAATCCTGAAAAGGTTGCAGAATTTCCTGAAACAGTGCACATACATAAGAAAATAGTGATCAAAAGAGGTCAAGAAGTTGATAAACTTGAGCTTTAGAGGGAGTAGATGGTTCAGTCAACTTGTGACAATCTTGATCATATTGATTGAGAGGGAGTTCACTATTGAAGGTGAAACATTTATGAGGTAAACTTGATATAATTGATTATTATACTTATGAATTGTGAATGTTTTTAATGGGCCTACCCCCTGTGTAAATCATGAGGAAGTGATGACTTCCAAATGCTTATCACTTGTATTTGTAAAAGTTATTGTAAGGTGACGATCTTACAATAACTTGACCTTCTATTGTGATGGACATCTTGTGATGGATGAAACCGATCATAATAGATAGAACTTGTGGATAGAATCGCCAATGGAAGAAATCCACACCAAAGCTCCTGCATTTGTGAATAGAATCCCCGATGGAGGAAATTCACATGAGAGCTTGTGGATAGAATCGCCGATGGAGGAAATCCACACCAAAGCTTGTGAGTTTGTTAATAGAATCGCCGATGGACGCAATTCACATGAGAGCTTGTGGATAGAATTGTCAATGGAGACAATCCACACCAAAGCTCATGAGTTTATGAATAGAATCATAGATGGAGATAATTCACATGAGAGCTTATGGATAGAATCACCGATGGAGGCAATCCACACCGAAGCTCGTGAGTTTGTGGATCAAATCATCGATGAAGGCAATTCATATGAGATCTTGTGGATCGAATCACCAATGGAGGCAATCCACTTGAGAGATTATGGATAGAATCATTGATGGAGAAAATCCACCTAAGAGATTGTGGATAGAATCGCCAATGGAGGTAATCCACATGAGAGCTTGTGGATAGAATCACCAATGGAGGCAACCCACATATTGAGACATGGTTTCTATTGATTATATCATGAGGATGATGCCTTCATTGCTTACATCATATGATTGATGTTGTCAAGTGTCATAAGTGTTGACATTGGATTGATTTATCCTCCCTAGCTAAGAGGCAGTGTTGATGTTTGTAGCATCACTCAGATAAATAATACTGACTATATGACTATTATGAGAAATGATTTATTATATACATATATATCAATATATATAATAACTGATATTACTATATAAATTGATATATATGTATAAATAAAGTTAGATTATAATTATTCTCATAATAACTAATTGGTTAAATTGATAAAATATATTATTATTATTATGTAAATATTAGGGAAATTAATATAATTCTCAAGATATATATATATATAATATCATAATTGTCATTATGTTAATTACATAATAATGAATAGACATGTCCCATGAAGGGACGTGTCTCTTCTTGGCTCATTCTTAATAAGGTGACCCCACAATAGTGGGTTACACTTTTTTAGACATGCAGATTTTTGCTAAAATTATACATTTTTAATAAAATATGATGATTTAAGCCTTGAGAGGTTCCATTTGATAGAATTAATCACAAATGGTTAGCTCAAACCCTCTTAGATAAAAACAACATTGATATAACATCTATACTCCTCATTCATACCTACAACAGAGTCTCCTTTGCACCTATTAAAATGCTGACAAAAAATCACTTCGAGTTTATCTTTTGGAAAATCAAATGAATCCCATTTTAAAAGAACTATCTATTTAGTAAGGTACTACTAAGAAAAATCTTTCCAATTATTATAATGTTAATATATATTTATTTTATTATGACTTTGTATTTTTAGTTTTACTAAACATAGATATTTCAATGTATTTCTACCTCTATGTTTGATGCTTATGGAAAAATAGTAAATGAGAGAAAAAAAAAATTAAAAAATATCTATGCCCTAGGTATTGAAGTCCTCTTTCTATAAAAAAAAAGAAAAATTAAATTGGACAAATACATGACTTGTTATAAGCTATGTAGTCAAGGTATATCAAAATTACAATTTAGCCAACTTCAAACGTTAATAAAATATGCAATAATCATGATAATATTTTCAAACCAATTGCATGCCCTCCATATGGATGTTACAAAACTAAATTAGAAAAAATCACATTGATATCTATTTTAGAAAAAAACAACTTATGCTCTATGAAAACAATGCAACTCTTTGAAAATGACATTTTTAACAACATACCAATTTTTGTGGGAGAAATAAAATACAATTTAAATTAATTCAAAAATAAAAATAAAAAATATATTTAGAATCTAGATAGAAAATCCTTAAAGATTCTAATTTACTTCATCTTCTGATTTCAAACGGTTTGATGACAATATGCATCTAAATGTGAATTTTTTTTCAAAATGTAGAGTTAAGTGTCCGTTCAGGCAAAAAAGTGTAACCCACTATTGTGGGTTTACCCAATATAAATGTAAGAGATTGTTGCATTTGGAAAACACATACAATGAGATAGTGCTATTACATTTGCAATGATCCTAAAACCTTAACACTACTGAATTCCATCCCGACTGGATTTGTGTTGATAAGAGTAAATGAGCAATTCATTTGGTTGGAAAATCCATATAAGATTTTGAAGATGATGATTCATAGAGTTACTAGTTTTTGAGTGCAAGGTTTGGAATGTACACTCATAATGGGTGTGACACATTTTAGTGCAGTGAAGGATAGAGAAACCTACAAAAGACCCGTCCAACCTTGTAGCCAACACAACACAATGGAAACAATAGCCAAGACAATAAAGAAGTGAAAGCTCAACCTTTAATTGTTATTATAAAATTAATTACAATCTATCTATAACATGCAGTATTACATGTTAAACATACATGGCTTCTTATTATAATAAAAACCTTTCTAACCCTAGCCAAACTATGATAAAAAAATATTATGAAGATTAACTTCCCTTAGAAACAAGTTCATAGGATTATATAACTATTATAATCATCACTTGACCTAGAACATATCACATTTTCCAAGAACAGAGTTCAAACATAATACAATAGTTAGGTTGGCTCCCAAAACCCTAGCAACAACCCCCAATGAAATAACTAAGAGATGTGATCACAACAATAATTCGGCCTCAAATATAATAACTCACTAACATAATCGCAACAAGGAATACCAACTGGGAGATTGGAAATTTAATCGATGAACACCCTAACTTACTAGGAAAATAAAGAATAGTATAGTCAGGAAAAAATCTTTAAGAACTCCTATGCAATGACTCCTAATGATGTGTAATTCTAGCATAAGGATTGGAATGAAGCCTCAAACACACATTAAAAACCACAACTTATAATAATAAGTACAAATTGACCGCAACTAGAACACATGACTAATCAACAAGAACTAAACATCTTTTTGGTTGATGCAAGATTGCTTATATCCCAAGATGCTCCTACATCAGAGACCTAGGGTACTTGAAAAGTGAGTCCCTCACTTTTATTGAGATAAATAAAAACCAAAGTGGTCAACCTCAGGATAAGAAATATCTGATGAATCTTCAACATGTTTTTCTTTCCATTTGACAAGAAACTCCATATGCTACTTGCCTCTTGTACTCCTACCAACTTTGTTATCCAAAAAATGCTCTATTAGATCCCTCTACTTCTTAGGATACTCCTCTAAAACATCCAACTCATCAACACTACTACATTTTGATTCATGATACTCATATATGTCTGCAACATTGAATATCTATGATATGTCCATGTCATTAGGTAACTCCACTTCATATACATTCCTTGAATCAAACCTCCTTGAGATCTTACAAGTAACCAAAATTCTTCATCTTCAATTTATTATAAGTACCAACTGGAATCCTACACTTTTGCAAGTACACCATAAATTAATCTCCCACTTGAAATTATTTATGTCTCATCTTCATATCATCTCTTCTCTTATATCCTTGATTCATTTCCTCTAACTGATGTCTCACCGTTTCATGTAGATATTTTACAAAGCCAACAAAATCCTCTCCTTTAACACTTCTCCTAACATCAAGACTGATATCTCTCAATTATTATATCCCTTAAGGACTAAATCTAGTAACCAATTCAAATGGTGTTATACTAGTACTCCTATTCACTTAGTTATTATAGGAAAACTCTACCTAAGGTAAAAGTAAATCCCAATTTCTAGGCTTTCCTCCAACTAAACACCTCAGCAAATTTACCAAACTCATGTTCACTACTTCTATTTATCCATCTATTTTTGGATGAAAAGTAAAAATGAACTTCAAATTAGTCCTCATATTCTTCAAAAGTATCATCCAAAAATACCCAACAAACTTTCTATCCTAGTCTGAAACAATGCTCTTAGGAAACCCATGCAATCTCACAATATCCTTTAAAAATAAACCAACCACCAATAGTGCATTAGTTATCTTCCTACAAGGAATAAAATGTGTCATCTTGGAAAATATGTCGACAACCACAAAGATAGAATAATATCCCCTCCATGTTCTAGGTAAACCTAACACAAAATCCTTGTTAATCTCCTCCCATGGTTTGATCTACACGGTCAAAGGTGTATACTGTTAGGCCATTTTTTTCAGTCATTGCAAAATCTCATGAAGTGGTTCCCTCCCTGCAAGTGTTTCATGGTTTGTGTCCTGCCCCGTGCTTTTCAGTGTCGTCACCTTGCTTCAGTCCAGACTACATCTCCAAATGTGTAAAGCCCAGAAAGTTTTTTATTTCTAAGGTCCGCGGGAAGCAAAATAAAAATTTTGCCATAGTGTCGAAAACCCACTATGTTTTCAAAAATCCATGTTGTTTTCGACCTTTTTGGCCTGTTTAGAACCCTTGATGTTTTCGGCTTCCTTGTTTTCCTTTGTGTCAGGTTGAAAATTCTATGTTTTCAATCTTTCACCGAAAACACTGTGTGTTTTCGACCTTGCCTGTGCTCTTTTCTGCTGGCTCTCCTTGTTCTTTTTCTTAACTGCAAAAGTGCGACGATGTGGGGCCAGTGGGAGGAGATCAACGATCAGCGTGTGATCACATGGAATATTTCTTACCCATGTGATCATGCGCCTACCATCAATTTTGTCTGTTCCAGCATTGCTTCTGTTTGGTGGGCCTGGTGTCAGAGCGGGGACAGATGGCATGTTCCTATTGGCTATAACATGGTCGCATGTCAAATTTTTTTGACATGTGATCATGTGAACGCTTGCCATCTGTCCGCATGGGGCCCGTTGTCTTTTGTTGCTGTTTGGTGGTGTGATGACATTTCGGTGGTGGGCCTGGGAGATGCAGACGAGGTGGACATGTGGCAGCCTGTGGTTGGCTGTCACATGGTTGCATAGCCTAGAATTTGGCTATGTGATCATGCAACCGCTTGCCACGTGTCCTTGTTCACAGTTGCGGAGTTGTGCGGTGGTAGTTTTTCTATGGTCGTGTTAACCGGTGGTGGTTAATGTTAACGAACTGTTGCATACTCGCATAGCCCACTTCTGGGCTATGCGATCATGCGACAGGGTGCCACATGTCCCTGGGGCCCATCTAGCTGTTTGGTGGGCTCGGTGGTAGGTGAGATCATGGCAGTCTCCAATTGGTCAGTGCTGGCGGGATGTTAAGTTTTGAACGCAGGCCCGGGCTTGGATCTCTCGGCGGTGTTTTGACAGTAGGTGGGTGCATGGTAGTGGTTTGCCGCATGTTCGCATGGGCCATTTCCACGGCTTGCGAACATGCGAAAAACCCTGTTGTGGCAGCGGTTTGAACATCTGGCGGTTATGTGGAGGCAGATGGTTAGCAGGTGTCACATGTTTGCATAACCCATTTCCGAGTTATGCAATCATGCGACCAAGCATTTATTTGAGGCATGTTCCCTGTGGCAGTGAGAATTGATGACTGTGCAGTTGCGTGGCTAAGAGAAAAATGGTTAAAGGCCTATTTCCCACCAAATGCAAGGTAGCCGTTGCAGCTTGAGTTTGATTTTTTGAGTTTTCAGAGAGATAGGGAGTACCAAATTTATGAAATTGAATGTAGATTTGACCCTGTTTGGTGAGAGGCATTTTCAGTGTGGTCCAGGGTGCTTGGTGGTTGTTTGCAAAGGGATTTGTACCATGAGGAATGATTACAATTTTGGGCTCGAGAAGTGTTTGCAGCTGGTTGATTAGACTATTTGAGCTTCTTGCCGTGGCTCGACCCCTGTCTTGTCTGGTGTTTATTTCTTGGTGGGGTTAGGTGATTTTGAAATTTCAAATGATCAAATGCTTGCATTGTAACCCTGGTATAAAAGGATTTTCATGATCATTTGATGGCATTGGGAGTTAGATTTTAAAACTTTTCTGTTGTGAGTCTTCTGCCAGTTTGAATTGTAATGTCCCGTCTTGATTTTTTGGCAATTTGAAAGAAAGTTACAGGTCTGAGCTGAAGTTTGCAAGTAGGCTTCCTTTGGATGGATTGTACACACTCAAGGATTGTTTATACTTAATGCAGATATATGACTCTTATCTCTCCTCTGTGTCATTATAGATAGATTTTAAGTTTTTTAGCTCATTGCATGTTTATCCATGTATATGTCTTCATTTTTTAGTTCTAATCCAGGATTAGATTAAATGATGCTCTAAGATGAGGCATAGGTCTATCTCTTGTCTATGTGAGGATTTCATATAAGTAGTAAAGGAGATTATAAATGTTTTTATGGATCTGAATCTCAGGTATATTTTTGGTGTGTGCGTGTAGTCTATCTAAGAAACCTTGCCCAATGGATGAGGCACTGGCCTTGATAAGTATTTCTTTGCTAACATGTCCTGATAGGTTGTTATAATTCAAAAAGCATAAATTAAGAGCCTTTCCTTTGATTTTCAATTTTTTTGGTTGTGTAAGGTCCTACCCCATAGCAATGGAGAGTCAATGAGTGTGTGGTTAACATTCAGTACTTTCTTGCTATCCATTCATCTACTATATGAACCTAGTTCTTGGTGTATGAAGTTTATTTTATACTAGGTTAGGTACACCCGCCTTGGTTTTATAGAGCCAGAAGTAGAAGAGGGAAGTCTTGTCCCTAGAGTTGGTCTAATTACCCTAAGACCTCTTTCCATTTTAGAGCTAACCATTCCTAAAATCCTTTGAGGGTATACTGGCAGCCTGTTAGAGCATAAGTGCCATTTTGGACACCAACAAGATGGTGACTCTACTGGGGAAGTGTGATGCATGTTCATCTTAACCAGTAGGTCATCATTGAAAAAAATAGGGTTATCCTTGTCCCTTGTCTCTTTAACTCATTGGAACATTTTCTGAAGTCAAGAAATTTCATTGTAATATTCCCAATACACTTGGGTGGTGACTCAAAAATCTTGGTAGTAGTACTGGTCAGTGATTTGTTTTGCAAAGATGAGTTATAGAGGTTCCAGATCTCGGAGAAAGAAGCTTCTTGAAGATATAATGGAAGAAGGCATTCCAAGTACTTCAAGGCCTAGTCAGACAAGGGGAGGAAAGAAAAGAAGAGGTGTTTCTCAGACTTGGAGAAACAAGAAAGATACCAGACAAGAAACCCAAGCCAGGCCTAGTCAAGAAGAAGACAATTCAGAATATGAAGAGGCTACTATTGACTTGGGATTGAATCAGTATGAAGATGAAATTAAAGTGGGAGGTGATGAGTCAGACACTACACTCCCTGAATTAGAAGAGATCTTTGAGGAGGTCTATGAACTAGAAAGAAGAGTTCAAGAGCAGCTTACAATTAGGCAGCAAAGAGAAAAGAACAAAGAAGATAAAGTAAGATAAGCTATGATAAGGGCTGATCAGCTAAAAAGGTAGTTACTGGATTTGGAGGTAAATAATTTTGTCCCAGAGCCTGAAGGATTGGATGAACAACCTATTGTTCAAAAAATATGTGGAGAAACTAGACCAAGAGATAAAGGAAAATAGAAGGCCATTGGAGTTCAGATTAGTGAACAGGCTGTTGTTGATAGAACATCAGATCCAGGACTAAGATTGGACTCGGACCTTGAGATAGCTAGAAGGAAGAAAGAGATATTGGACAAAGAACTAGAGAAAGCTGAGTTGGAGGCTTTTGCTATAGAAATTAGAAAGAAGATAGATTTTCTCAAGCATGCTTCAGGACCTTCAAATGCTGCTACTTCCTTCTTAGAGCAAGGTGGAAATCATGGTAACAATGCAGCTCAAGCAAATGGTGTGCCGGGTGCTGCTAGAGTTCCTGATGGTTCTAACACAAGAACATCTAAATCTCAAGGAATGGATCCATTGCATGGAGCTCCTATTCATGAAAGGTACAAACAACTTACCTTCTTTGGTATTCCCGGTTATCCTAATGTAATCCCTGATGAGATTAGAAAAAAGCTTCCTAAATTTACTGGAAATAATGTCATCACATGTGAAGAACACCTAAAAATTTTCATAGATGTAACAGATGATTATAATATAGAGCCTGATGATGTTATCATGAAGCTATTTGTACAATCCCTGATTGAAGATGCTAGGGATTGGTTTAGAGGGTTACCCCATGCTAGTATAGGGTCATGGAATGGATTTAAAAACTATTTCAAAGAACATTATGGTGATAAGACTAATGAGGGTTTTATCTTGAATGAATTCAATAATATAAAGAAAAATTAGAATGAAGAGGTCCTTGAATTCAACATAAGGTTCCAAAAGTCCATGCATAGGCTATTGCAAGTTATCAGATTAGATGATAGGGTATGTCTTGTGACATACTTGAATGCATTTGATGCAAAGATGGGATATCTCTTGAGAGATAAGAACCCTAGAAGTCTTGGGGAGGCTTAAAAATTGGCTATCAACATAGAGAGCAATAGAAGAATATCAGGAAAGATAGGAAGAAGAGATGATTGTAGGCCTCAAATGCAGAGTAAGAAAGAAATGGGAAGGTCTGCTGAGTCTAAACCCAAAGAGGATAACAATCTAAAACAAATTTTAAAGGCTTTGGAAGGTTTAAAGCCTGGAGAAAAGGGAAACAACAGGGCTGTGACTATGGAGAGGTCAGCTCCAAACAATTTTAGCAGATAGCCAAGGATGCAAAATTATCCTTACAACACTCAGTGGAAAGATGGTAAGCCCATTCTCCCAACCAAGCAAGAAAGACCTGATGGAAGGATCCTTGATCCTTTGCAGAGAAATTCAGTGAATTTAGCTGATGAGGTTCCATGGTGTGCTGCTTGTTAGTCTCCTCATAGTCCAAAGCATTGTGTCATTCCTTTAAATTTACCTGATAATCAAGAAGGTGAGGAGCAGTATGATAAGGAAGGATGTGGTATGACTTCTTCACATGCGTGGGATGAAGCTGACTTTACTGATGATGAAGAAGAAGAGTTTGATGATGTTGGATGTGGTGTAGTGAGGGGTGAGGAGCAAGTTTCTTTAAGAAGACCATCAGATGAAGAGATTGTTCAAATCACTGCAGACATGGTCACTCAAGCTAGAAGCAATTACAATTTGAGAAATAGGACAGTTGGAAATGCAGCTGGTAAACCGGGCAGTATGTTCATCAAAAGGACAGAAAATAGTGTATAACAACATGAAGAAAAGGGCAAGGGTGCTTGTAGTGTGGACCAAGTGAAGATAAAAAAGAAAATTATGCCTATTACAGCACCTAGGAACAAAGCAAAAACATCAGATGTGGTTGTTCCTGCCTTTCAGAAGGGAGAGGAATCCTCTCTCAAGGACAAATCTGAGTCCACAAAAGATAAAGTTGTCACTATTTTTGAAGAAGACATGAATAGCCAGAAGTATGTTCCAATAGATATGTCTAAGTTGCTTTCACAGATTACTGTCAAGGTTCCACTTTTGGAAATGATGAGAATAGAAGAACACAAGGTCAAGGCCTTAAATTGGGTGAATGGTGTTTCTTCTGCAGGAATCCAGGAGGTGAATAGAAATGACAAGCATGTGGCTTCCTTGGAAGACACACCTGACAGTAAGAGTGAAGAAATTGTTTCTAAGATCCCTCAGATTTTATTGAATACAAATCTTGTAAACAATGCAGTAGGGACAGTTGATCCTTTCTTCTTGTCTCTTGTGATTGATGGTAAAATATTGAAGAATTGCATGATCAATTTTGGAGCATCAAACACTGTTATGCCTATAGAGATCATGAAATCATTAGGACTGAAGGTTGATACACCTCATGGGAGATGCCAAGCTATGGAATCAAGAGAAGTGCCAGTTATTGGTACCATTAAGGCTCTGCCTTATAAATTAGCTGCATTTCCTAACAAACAATTGACTATGAGTGTTCTTGTAGTTGACATTCCTCCTCAATATGGAATGTTGTTATCTAGAAAGTGGAGTGCCTCTATGGGAGGAAGTATTCAATGTGACTTGTCTTTTGCCACTTTTGACATTGAAGGAGAGAATGTGAAGGTGTCAAGGGAAGCCAGAACTCCACATATGATTGAGGAGAATGAAAAGGATAACATGAATTTTTTTGTTGACACTGACATTGGTTCATTCCAAGTTCAGAGGAAAGAGAAGCAAGAAAGGGTCAGGCCTATCCTTTTGGCTGATGATGAGAATAACATGGCAGGGGGTAATGTCATATGGACATTATATTTTGATGGAGCAAGTTCTAGAGAAGGTGTTGGAGTAGGAGTATTGTTGGTATCCCTGAGTGGTAAGACTTTTAAGTTTTCTTTCACTCTCTTGTTTTCTTGCACAAACAATGTTGCAGAATATGAAGCCCTATTGATTGGTTTGAGACAAGCATCAAAACATGGTATCAAACATCTTAGGGTGATTGGTGATTCTGAGTTAATATTATCTCAGATTAGATCAAAGAATGCATCAAAGAATCAAAGGCTGAAACAATATAGGAATGTTGTATGGGATGAAATTGAATGCTTTAGTGCCTTTGGTATTGATTGGGTGGATAGAAGCCAGAACAGGATGGCAGATTTACTAGCAAACATACCCTTAAGGCCAGAGGATGTTACCTTTGTGGGGATATCCAGAATTGAGTGTAAGTCCAGGCCTTCTATTCCAGATAATGTTGAGAATTGGCAAGTATTCTCTGATGATCAGGATATATTGAGGTTCTTGCAATGTGAGTCTCACTTTGATGGTTAGGAAATGGACTTCAGCACTTATGTAGACAACAAAGATGGGAAAGAGAGTATCCTTGGGAAGGAGGTACTGCAACTAAAGTCAAATAGGATCCCAAGGGGATTGGTTTCTCTTGAGAGAGCATTTGATGATAAAGAGAGGGCTTGTGTAGCTAGACTTGCTAACAGGGTAAGTGATTTGGAGGAGGTAAATCTAGGGACAAGCCAAGAACCAAAGAATGTTTACATAGGTAAATGTTTATCTCAAAGAACTAGAAGAAATTTGATTGATCTTCTCAAAAAATTTAGACATGTCTTTGCATGTTCTTATGAAGATTTGAAGGCATATAGAGAAGATCTCTTTCAACATGAGATACCATTGAAGGAAGGAACTAAACCCTTTAGGCAAAAATTAAGGCATGTGAACCCTACTTTGGCACTGAAAATGCAAGATGAACTCAAAAAGATGATGGATGTTGGTATTATAAAGCCTATCAGACATTCTACTTGGGTGTCAAATTTGGTTCCAATCAGAAAAAAGAATGGTGACATTAGGTTGTGTGTTGATTTTAGAAATCTGAATGTCAATTCTTTGAAAGACAATTATGGTTTGCCTAATATGGAAAATATGCTGCAGAGAGTCACAGGGTCAGAGTTAATGTCCATGATGGATGGTTTCTCTGGTTATAATCAGGTCATGGTCAAGGAGTCAGAACAATTCAAGACTGCATTCACTACTCCTTGGGGAACATATGTGTATATTAGGATGCCTTTTGGCCTGACAAATGCAGGAGCAACTTTTCAGAGGGCTTGGATGTGGCCTTTGTAGATTTCATAAACAAGTTCCTATTACTGTACCAGGATGACCTCACGGCATATTCAGAAAAGGAGGATCAACATTGTGAGCATCTAGAAAAGATTTTCATCAGAGCTCTGGAGTATGGGATTTCTTTGAATCCAAAGAAGTGTTCTTTTGGTGTTATAGAAGGCAAGCTCTTAGGACATATTGTGTCTAAGGATGGAGTGAGAATTGATCCTAAAAGGGTAATGGAAATAGACATGCTTTCACCACCAAGAAATGTCAAAGGAATACAGTCTTTCTTTGGGCAGGTAAATTTTCTAAGAAGATTTGTTACAAATTTTGCAGAAATTTGTATTCCCATCTCTAGGATGTTGAAGAAAAATGCAAAAGTGGAATGGAATGAAGAAGCAGATGAGTCTTTCAAGAATATCAAATAGGCCATTAAAGATGCCCCTATTTTGAGGACCCCTGATTATGGTAAGCCCATGCAGATTTTCTCTTTTGCTTCTTATCATACGGTTGCAACAGTCTTATTACAAAAGAATTTAGATGGATTTGAGCAACCCATATCCTTTTTTAGAAAATCCTTACATGTAGAAGAACTAAAATATGACATCACTGAAAAGCAGGCTTATGCCTTAGTCAAAGCAGTCAAGGCTTTTAGGTGTTATCTTGTGGGAGCTAAGGTAGTTGCTTATGTCCCTAGTGCTGCTGTTAAAGACATATTGGTACAACAAGAAGTCTCAGGTAAGAGATGTAGATGGATCAACAGGATCCAAGAATTCAATATAGACATTCGGATTACAAAATTGGTGAGAGGCCTAGGCCTTGCAAAGTTGATGGCACAGATTAATCTAACTGCTAATCATGTGAATATGCTAGAAGAGGAAGAAAGGCCATATTTTTGTGATTTGGACTGTTGTGATTGGTACAGAGATGTCATCAATTACTTGCAAAAATTGTTTCTTCCCCCTGACATGAATGAAAATAAGAGGAGGACTATCAAGTTACAGTCAGCAAGGTATGCCATTATCCATGGTGAGTTGTGGTGGAGAAGCAATGAAGGAGTATTGCTGAAATGTGTGGATCATGAAAGATCTAAGACTCTATTGGAAGAAATGCATCAAGGTGTGTGTGGAGGACACTATATGGCAAAGACCACAACCCAAAAGATTCTCAGGTCTGGTTTTTGGTGGCCTACAGTTTTTAAGGACACACATCAGTTTGTGAAGAAATGTGATGCATGCCAGAGATTTGCAGGAAAGTTAAAATTCAATGGGAATTTTCCACTCAGGCCTGTCTCAGCTCAGTCTCCTTTTCAGAGGTGGGATATTGATTTCATAGGTGAGATTCCAAACAAGTCTAGTGGTGGGCATTCCTACATACTAGTGGCGATAGACTATTTCACTAAATGGGTTGAAGCTATTCCCACTAGGAGAGCCACTAGTAAAGTAGTAATTGATTTTGTAATGTAGAATATTCTCACTAGATTTGGTTGTCCAGAAACAATAGTGGTAGACAATGCGATGTGTTTTAGATCTTAGGAGTTTGGTGATTTTTGTCAGCAATATGGGATACACATTTCATTTACTTCTCCATACCATCCACAAGGGAATGGCCAGGCAGAATCCAGTAATAAAAGCTTGATAAAGATCCTCAAAAGAGTATTGGACAGGAATAAAAAATTGTGGGACTCAAAACTTTGGTGGGCATTGTGGGCTGACAGAGTGACCATCAAGAAGGCCATAGGTTGTGCCCCATTTGATCTAGTCTACGGGATTGGAGCTAGGTTACCTCAGAACAATCTATTGCAAATGTATAAATTCATCCAGGCATATGATGAAGACTTAGATGATGAGATGAGACTAAGGATGGATGAGTTAATCCAGTTAGAGGAGGTAAGAAGGGATGCACATGAGAAAAATGAAAATCTGCAGCGACAGTGTAAAAATTTGTTTGATAGGAGAGCAACACAGAGGAGTTTTTAAATTGGTGATCTGGTCCTGATGTGGAATGCAAGGCTGGAGGATAAGGGAAAGCATGGAAAATTTGATCCTATTTGGTTGGGCCCTTATCTGATTGAGAGCAAGTGGGGAACAGATTCATATATTCTGAAAGATCTAACTGGTGGCACTTTGGAATTGCCTGTTCATGGACAATTCCTAAAGTTTTACTTCTCTTGAAGTATCTTCTTCCATGAGCAGTAGTTAGGTTTCTTCCCTAGGTCTCTTAGGGTTGTTTTTGGTTTGAAATTTTGTGGTCTGCTCTTCCAGTAGATTTTGTTTTCTCATTGTATCTACAGGAGATACATGTCCCCAGAAAGAGCCACTGTTAGGCCATTTTTTTCCAGCCATTGCAAAATCTCGTCAAGTGGTTCCCTCCTTGCAAGTGTTTCATGGTTTGTGTCCTGCCCCATGCTTTTCAGTGTTATCACCTTGCTTCAGTCCAGACTGTGTCTCCAAATGTGCAAAGCCCAGAAAGTTTTTTATTTCTAAGGTCCGCGGGAAGCAAAACAAAAATTTTGCCACAGTGTCAAAAACCCACTATGTTTTCAAAAATCCACGTTGTTTTTGACCTTTTTGGCCTATTTAGAACCCTCGATGTTTTTGACTTCCTTGTTTGCCTTTGTGTCAGGTTGAAAATTCTGTGTGTTTTTGATCTTTCACCAAAAACACTATGTGTTTTCGACCTTGCCTGTGCTCTTTTCTGCCAGCTCTCCTTATTCTTTTTCCTAACCATGCAAGTGCAATGATGTGGGGCTAGTGGGAGGAGATCAATGGTTGGCATGTGATCACATGGAATATTCCTTACCCATGTGATCATGCACCTACTGTCATTTTTGTTTGTTCCAGCGTTGCTTTTGTTTGGTGGGCCCGGTGTCAGAGCGGGGATAGATGGCAAGTTCCTATTGGTTGTTGCATGGCTACATGTTAGATTTTTTTGACATGCAATCATGTGACCACTTGCCATCTATCTGGATGGGGCCTGTTGTCTTTTGTTGCTGTTTGGCGGTGTGATGACGTTTCGGCGGTGGGCCCAGGAGATGCAGAGGAGGTGGACATGTGGTAGCCTGTGATTGGCTATCGCATGGTTGCATAGCCCAAAATTTGGCTATGCGATCATGCGACCGCTTGCCATGTGTCCTTGTTTGTGGTTGCAGAGTTGTGCAGTGGTAGTTTTCATGCGGTCATGTTAACCGGTGGTGGTTAATGTTAATGGACTATCACATGCTCGCATAGCCCACTTCCAGGCTATGCAATCATGCGACAGGGTGCCACATGTCCCTGGGGCCCATCTAGCTATTTGTTGGGCTCGGTGGCAGGTGAGATCATGGCAGTCTCTGATTGGTTAGCGCTGGCGGGATGTTAAGTTTTGAACGTGGGCCCGGGCTTGGATCTCTCGGCGGTGTTTTGACGGCAGGTGGGTGCATGGTAGTAGTTTGCTGCATGTTCGCATGGGCCATTTCCATGGCTTGCAAACATTCAAAAAACCCTGTTGTGGCAGCGGTTTGAACGTTCGGCAGTTATGTGGAGGCAGATGGTTAGCAGGTGTCACATGTTCGTATAACCTGTTTCTGGGTTATGCGATCATGTGACCAAGCATTTATTTGAGGCCTGTTCCCTGTGGCGGTGAGAATTGATGACTGTGCAGTTATGCGGCTAAGAGAAAAATGGTTAAAGGCTTATTTCCCACCAAATGCAAGGTAGCCATTGTAGCTTGAGTTTTCTGAGAGACAGGGAGTACAAAATTTATGAAATTGAATGCAGATTTGACCCTATTTGGTGAGAGGTGTTTGCGGTGTGGTCTAGGGTGCTTGGTGGTTGTTTGCAAAGGGATTTGTACCATGAGGAATGATTACAATTCTGGGCTTGAGAAGTGTTTGCAACTGGTTGATTGGACTATTTGAGCTTCTTGTCGTGGCTCGACCCCTATCTTGTCTGGTGTTTATTTCTTGGTGGGGTTAGGTGATTTTGAAATTTCAAATGATCAAATGCTTGCATTGTAACACTGGTATAAAGGGATTTTCATGATCATTTGATGGCATTGGGAGTTAGATTTTAAAACTTTTCTATTGTGAGTCTTTTGCCAGTCTGAATTGTAATGTCCTGTCTTGATTTTTTGGCAATTTGAAAGAAAGTTACAGGTCTGAGCTGCAGTTTGCAAGAAGGCTTCCTTTGGATGGATTGTACACACTCAAGGATTCTTTATACTTAATGCAGATATATGACTCTTATCTCTCCTCTATGTCATTACAGATAGATTTTAAGTTTTCTAGCTCATTGCATGTTTATCCATGTATATGTCTTCATTTTTCAGTTCTAATCTAGGATTAGATTAAATGATGCTAGGATTAGATTAAATGATGCTCTAAGATGAGGCATAGGTCTATCTCTTATCTATGTGAGGATTTCATATAAGTAGTAAAGGAGATTATAAATGTGTTTATGGCTCTGAATCTCAGGTATATTTTTGGTGTGTGTGTGTAGTCTATCTAAGAAACCTTGCCCAATGGATGAGGCACTGGCCTTGATAAGTATTTCTTTGCTGACATGTCCTGATAGGTTGTTATAATTCAAAAAGCATAAATTAAGAGCCTTTCCTTTGATTTTCAATTTTTTTGGTTGTGTAAGGTCCTACCCCATAGCAATGGAGAGTCAATGAGTGTGTGGTTAACATTCAGTACTTTCTTGCTATCCATTCATCTGCTATATGAACCTAGTTCCTGGTGTATGAAGTTTATTTTATACTAGGTTAGGTGCACCTGCCTTGGTTTTGCAGAGCCAGAAGCAAAAGAGGGCAGTCTTGTCCCTAGAGTTGGTCCAGTTACCCTAAGGCCTCTTTCCATTTTGTAGCTAACCATTCCTAAAATCCTTTGAGGGTATACTGGCAGCTTGTTAGAGCATAAGCGTCATTTTGGACACCAACATATACAACCCCACATTCTAACTGCTCCCCTTGGAAACTTGACAAACCTTTCAAATCTGAACATAACTCCTTACATCCTTTTGAATTTGTGGCTGAAAGTAATTTTTATCCGCCAAGGCTAGTATCTTATCAATACCAAAATGCTATGCCAAACCACCACTATGTTTCTCCTTACTCATATTGACCCTCATGGAACTTCTAGGTATACACAAATGACCACCCCTAAATAGCATCACAATCTAAATGAAATAATCCAACCACTTACTCTTTTTAGAAACAATAGGATCTTTACAATATTTCCATGGTTCAATGAAATCTGCATCATCCTCGTATTATTTCATTAATTCATCAAATATCATTACTGTAATATTCATTTAAGTCAAAAAGGTCCTTCACCTACTCAAATAATCAAGAAATTTATTTTCCACACCACTCTTATGTTTCAACACAAATATATAGCATTTTCATATTTTCAACCCATCTAAGATGTCTCTAATTTAACTTACCCTGGCTGCTCAAATACTTTCATGCTTGAGGATCAGTATATAAGGAAAAATCTATAGGTAATAAATAATGCCTCCATTTCTTCAAATCCTTAATTATAGCATAAAACTCATGATCATAAACTTAATACCTTTTCTTCACATCATTCAGCTTCTCACCAAAGTAACAAATAGGTCTCCCTTCTTGAGTCTAGTCCACTCCAATTGCATTTCCACTAGCACCACAGTCCACTTTAAATACCTTACATATATATAGTAAAGTGAATACTAGTTCCTATGTCACCTTTTTTTTGAATAATTCAAAGCTCCTTTGTGCTCCATGTGTCCACTTGTACTCCTTCCTATCACCTCTTATGGTTTCTTTTGTCGGTCCATAGATTGAAATAAAGATCCTTATGAACTTTTGGTAGAAATTAGCTAAGCCATGGAATAACCTTACTTCACTAACAATCACTGATTTAGGCTACTCAATGATGACTTTCACCTTTTTAGGGTCCATCTTCAATCCTTGAGTAGAAATTATAAATCCAAAGTATACCAACTCTTCCTTAATGAAAGTACTCTTCTTGATGTTTATTAACAACTTTTCTTTCCTCAATCTTTGTAATACTTTCCTAACATGCAACAAATGTTCTTCATTGTTTTTACTGAAGGTAAAGATATCATCCAAGTACACAATGAAAAAATTACCTAATAATTAAGAGGAAGTATTACAACAAATGAATAAGAAAGAAGAAGTATTAGGAACACATGATCAAAACCCCATATCAACTCAAACACAACACTTACCAAGTGACACATCAATCGAGAAGAAGAAAGAGGTAGAGGATACTAGAAGCAAACACAAAGATGAAGAAGATATCGGAAGACAAGAGAAAACATCCCAAGAACCACCAAAATCAAGAAAAAAAATTGACAGGGATGAGAAGAAGAATAAAGACAAGAAGGATGGAGACAAGAATAATGATGAGGACAATGAGAAAATTATTGATAAGGAGAAAAAGGAATCTAAAGGAAAGTAAAAACTTGAGGAAGAAGAAGAAGATGACAATGATGGAGCAGATAGTGATGGCCCTCCATTTGAGATACTTAAGCAAGATCCAAGGAAGATGAAGAAGATTAAGGATAAATAGGAATATACATGAGTGCTACATCTAAAGGAAAAGTTGGATAAAGAAAAAAATAAGAGCCTATGAAGAAGAGTTCTTAAAAGAACACTTAACATATTCAAGGAATCGATGCCAGATCTAAATGTTGATGAAGATGACTAGCTAGATAAGTAGTTGAAGGTGTATATGGATCATATTAGTGGATTAGGGAATGAGTTGGAGAAACAAATTTCTTGTGAAGCTACTTGGAAAATGGAGCATCAACTTGTACAAAAATTGTTAACAAATATAACTATTTTTAAAGTTGGTTTATCTAAAGTAATTGAAATTTGGAAGGAAATTTTGATAAAGGAAAATTCAATGTATAGTAAGTTATGTAATTTTGTTGAACTCATAAATGTAGCAGATAGTAAGATTATTAGAGCACATGCAGAGCTAGAGCGACATATTTTCAACCTACAATTGATAATAAAATTTTTTATAGCACATTCAGTGAAGATGAGAGAGTTAATATCAAAGGAACATGAGTTCACAATAGAGTGAGATAGGCTACATATGAGGATTTTGGAACTGCAAAGCATAATAACCCCTCATAAAACTATTATTCAAGCTAATGTTGAAGAAGTAGAGAAAATTGTACAGACCCTTGAACTTAGTTCGTTGGACAACTTAGAGGAGTTATCATCTAATTTTAATGGACATATTATAGGTCTCAGTGTATTGGATAATTCATGGAATACCATTTTGTAGAATCCAGGGGACAAGTACAAGCTCATCACCAAAAAATTATAGCATTTATTTGGCATTGATCACCAAAAAAGGAGGAGAAGTGAAAAAAACAAAGCAACGAAAAGTAAAGGGCAGAAGTAAAGTAAAAGGGGGAGAAGAAAGAAAAGGAAAAAATTATCATAGGGGGAGATACCGACAAGAAGATATTGACAATACAATTTTGGAGAATAAAAAAATTAAAGTTTTTTCCATTAATGTCAACAGGGGATATTGTTGGAATATAAAGATAAGTTTGATAAGTTTTGTCATTGATGTCAAACTATCAAAGTTATACTATCATCATACTATAGTAGATATCAGAGTTAGTTATCAGAAGCCAACATTTACCAAATAAAGGAAAATAACTATTATAGATGATAGAGGAAAAGAGAAAAATGTTTTATGGAGAAGATCAAGATGAAGGAACCCTAAGATGTAAGGTTATGCTTATGCAGTTCAATGGACAGGAACATATAAAGATTCAAAGGATCAAGAAAAAGAGTGAAAAAATATATACAGGCACAGAGCAAGTAGCGAAGGTGAAAAAGTGTTGGAAGATAGAGACAATGAACATAAGGGATCTGACAAGCCATGGAGGAAAGCGCAAACATGTCAATTTGTTTTTTAAAATTTTTATTCCTAACAGTTTATTGACAAGATTGTGAAATCCCTTAATTGGGTATTCTTCTATTGGACTTAGAATTTCTATTTTAGGAACTCATTGTAAATCCTTCAATAGGGTGAATGCCGCATAGGCAAGATAAAATATCTTAGCAAAGAAGTCTTAATAATCTTGAATATACACTCAACCATGTATCAGTGACTCCTTACCGGGTGAGTCACTTATAAAGTGACACTTTGTAGCCTTAACCGGCAAACTCTTTTTAGCTACAGTGAAGATTTGTGGGTATCATCCCCACTGTAGTTTTCCCCTCTGACCAAGGGTTTCTAGGACACCAAAAATCTTTGTGTTATGGGCGTGTGAATCATTTGATGAAGTTATTGCTATTTATTTTCTGTTACTTCAATTACAGCATATCAGTAATACAAAAAAGACTATCGGTAAACAAGGAATAAAATTATATACTTAAGATTAAAAGTTTGTATTCATACAAATCTGTTTCTAATGATTCACCCCCCTCTCACTACCTAATATTTCCAATAAACATTCATCTTGTTTGTGATGTTTCTTGGTCATATGAAACTTTTTCCTAGTGATCCAGAAATGATGTTACCAAGTGATGTAGTTATGATTAGTTTATGGGCTGGCCTAGAAATGTGTTATGATGGCCTCTGACATGGACTTTTGGCAAGTGATATATTTTCTGATGTGTGGATCTCATCATGGCAAGTGGAGGTCTAGATATAGTTGGCAATTGTGTGGTTCTTTTCTTAATGTGTTTCTACATGTTTGAGATGCCTACAAAAGTTGTTCAAGTAAGTTTGGGTTTTACATTGAGTAATGTGTAGCTTGTTCATGATTTGTCAATCTCATTAAGTGGATCATGTAAGATATATTTCTAGTGTGGGTGTAGCATTTATTATCTATCTTTTATTTGGTTCATTTATGTTAATTATAATATATGTTTTGGTCTAGATTTTTCTATCATGAGACCTTATAGAAATTTATTATTGTCATGGCTAGCTTGTAAATAAATTGTAGTGTACTTTTACCATGACCACCCATGTTGTAAAATCTAATGATTTATCTTGTATATAAGTATAGTATATTCTTTGGCAAAAGGTAAGAGAGTGTTTTGTGGGTTGACGAGTGGAGATCTATGTGGAAAGTTTCCAAAGAGAAGGGTTCAATTTATGAGGCTGTTCTTTTGTGACAAAATTAGAGAATAAAAGGTTGTAATAGTGTTCTATTGAGGTTGATTGTATTGCACAGATCAGTTGCATTATCATGACAATTTCTATTTATTGATTGTAACGAGTTGTATGTACTTTGTCCTTTCGATAGTGGGTATTAGGTGCAAAAGTTCTTTTCAATATCTTGGTTCTTTGGTAGTGATCCTTTTTTTGCAAGTCTGAAGCAGTGAGCTCCTATCTATATTCAATGTTATATTGATAATGAGCTTCTGGTTGTAAGTTTAGAGTAGTGAGCTCGTACCATCTTTTTTAGCAAATAATTTACATTAGTGAATAATCTTTATGGGTAAATGCTCACTATGGTATTTCATAGTTTGGATTTTCCACGTATAAAAATCATGTTGTTCATGTGTTGTTATTTAAGTTTATTATATTCTTAATATTGTATGTCATGAATATGCAAGCTAGTTAGGTAGTGAAGTAAAATTTTGGTTCATATCGATTCACAACCGTCGTCACCTCCCAAGCAACCCCCTCTCGTGAGCATCCAAAGTGTACGCATCAAAGATAACCATTTTTTTTAAGAACACAATACATTAATCTTAAAGGGATGAATAAATGAAACAAAATGATAACAAGACATTGAAATTATAGTTTAAAATTATATAATAAATATTTAAATTAAAATCAATGAAAGAAGATTAATAACCACTTCTATATTATTTAATGTTTTTTATATCTTATCTCTTACTGGTCTTAGTTGTCCAAAAAGTCATGTGAATAAAAAATAGAATACAGCATATACCTTTATATAATAATTTCTGCAATTTAAAATATTAATATAGTAATACCTTTATTTTATAATTTACTCTCTAAAGGAAAATGATTATAATAACAAAACAAATCTGACATTTTACGTCCCTTCTAAATTTATATTAAAAAATGATCTAAAATTTATATTTTCAAGATTTAAGAAATTATAGGTCCAACAAAAGTGTACATCTAACTAACATTCTAATATTGTATTAAAAAGATGCTATTGTATATTTAATTAAATAAGAAAGAAAGCAACATTTCTATTCTTAGTTTTTATAATAATATATAGTATCATTATAAAGTTATGCCTCGACAAAAGTTCATTCCTAAAAACAGAAACTGGCATTGCATTCTACAGTTCTATTTATTGTTAGGCTCGCCCAAAGGAATAGATTGAGGGCGAGTGATCCAAAAGCTCGTTGCCCACACCGTTTAGTAAATCGACCTATGATTTCCGGGGCTTTTAAAATCTCTTCTCCACAGGCAGTCTGCAAGCGGATTTGAAAGGCTCTTATTTCATTTTGTTTATAGAACTTTTCTTAGCTTTTATCCTGTTGGGATCGTAGTTTATATCTATTGTAATGGCATTCATGGCGAGAGCAAAGACAGTAATGGTTTTGATGGCCATGGTGGCTTTGATTGGCGCTGCTGACGTGGCAGCACAGTCATTTGATTGTGATACAGAGATTCCCACCTTGGCTCCGTGCATGGGCTTAGTTGCAGGCAGCGATGAAAGCCCACCTTCAGTGTGTTGCAAAGCTTTTGCTAATGTTGTAAGTACAAATCCAGGCTGTTTCTGCGTGTTATTAAATGGCAACAGCGGGCTTGGACTTGGAGTTAAGATCAATAGAACCAAGGCGATTTTTCTTCAAAAGGATTGCGGCGTCGGGCCTATATACTGCCTAGGTATTAGGGTTCGAATTTAGCTCAGTAATTTTTATTAAACTTGAGTACAATTTATGTATCAAGGAAGGTAGTACATAGGACAGACAGTATTCGGACAATATTCAATGTGTTCTCTTTTAGATTAGATCATGTAGATTTTTGGTCGATAATATTTGGTATTCATCATCATGCAGATAGTAAGTGAAGAATCACTTCGGTTATTATCTGTCGCGATGATGGATCGTCATCATTCTGTTTGATTCGAAACATTAGCAGTAAAATGACTTTATGATCTAATCTGGAAAACCACACTGATTATAGAATTTTATGAATCTTTGGGTTATAGAGGACAAAGATAACAGCCTTAACAAAATATACGTTAGTTCAGCTATGTTATTGCGTTGTCTGTTTAGCCACAGTATTCTCTAGGACGATCAAATTTGTTCTCTTCAATTAAGAGTTAAAGAAAACACGTGAAAAAATGATGGCACAAAGAAATTCATCTAAAAGTAATGGTCTTTATCAAAAATATTAGTCAGTTCTAATTTTTCATGTTCCTTTTGTTTCTTTTACTAGATGAAGCTGCAGCTTTGCCAGCAATTCCATCTTCCCCAGCAACTCCTGTTCTTTCTCCCGTTCCCATTTTCAGAAGGCTGCTTTCTAATCAACAGATCATTCCATCACGTAAGATTTCTCCAGTTTTTTTTGTATGGCTATTTCTAGAATGTATTATGATTACTAGTCTACTTGTTAGATTTTCTTCGAGGTATTGTTTTGTATTTCAGGTAACGTTGTCAAAAGACGTCATGGGGCATACTTTTTGGCACCGTCAATGGCTGAAGAGTCTTAGTTGAAATAGATCCTAGGAATGCTTTAGCAGTGTGGTTTGAGGGTGGATTTGGCCGATAAATTGTTGACTACATTACTCTTCATTGTATGTTGTGTTTCATAGCTACATGGGGCTGAATGAAAAAGAATGAATTCCACTGTGCTTCTTTGTTTCATCTTTGAACAGCGATTCTTTACATAAATGCTAACCTACTACGTTAGACGTGTTTGCTATCCCATCATTTATTAGATTCTCACTCTTCTACATCATTGATAATATATGCAGATTTAGAATGACAGGAAAGTGTTCGACTGTAATAGTCTGGTGTATTGAAACAAAAAAGAGTCATTTTTTTAGTTTCAATTTTGAAAGTGGTCTACATGTCAAAATATTATAGTTTTTAAATTAAAAATATAATTCTAAATCTTTTGATAATTTTTAAGTAAATGTCTTTAAGAGATTTATTAGTTAAATAATTATATAACAAGAGTTTAATAATGTACACATAGTTTTTTATATTTTTCTATTGAGTTGAGATTTAAATCTTCAATTATTATTGGAAAAATTAATATATCTTAAGATAAATTAAGGGCTTAGTTGATTTTCAAGTTTATAATTTATAAATTTATAATAAAAATTTTATGATTAATTTTAGGGAAAAATTGTTAGGCTAGGATTATGTTTGATTTGTCATTTTTAGTGATTTTGTTTATTGGGAAAAAGTGACAATGCTAATATTCTTTAGTCTCTATTTCAATGAAAGAATTCTTGGCGATCTTGGTATTTAGGATATACAAACACTAAAAGAATAAAAAGTAATTCGAATAAGTAAATAAGAGGGACATGATTTTGTAGGATCATAGTATATATAATACTAGTAGGCATATTTGCAAAAACTTGTTTCTATAAAAAAAAATAAAAAATGGATGATTAGTTGTTGGGGTTTGTTGTCATCACCATTGATTTGTAGGCTATGGTTGAATGAATATTTTGGTCAAGTTAAACAAAATTAAAAATATTCTTAGGTTGTAGATCATATAGTCATATGACTTGTTAATTTACAATCATGGAAAATGTCCAAAATTTTATATACCCACTATATTTTTATTTTACCTTTAATTTTAAAAATGTCAAGGGAACTTTTTACTTTATTTTGAAAAGAAAAAATGAAAGAGCTTCTTTTTGGTGGGTTGAGGTACTCTTGTATTCCCTATGCTCCATGCCATATGGCTAACAAATTCTATAGAGTATTTGTAATTGTAGTGATGTGAGTAATCTGCACTATTTTGAGTACTTCATAGTACTCAAAGTATCTCAATACTATGTTTACTATATAGCTTGTATGTACTCTATAGTACTATAGACCCTCTGGTTAACCCGAGAGAACTTGTCAATGTTTAAATTTTAGAGATTCATTTTAGTTAAAAAAATTACACATATATTGGATAATTTATATCAAATACATTTAAAGAAAAATAATATTTTATTATTAACCAAAATAAATAAAACACACTAAAAATAAAATCAGTTTTAATTAATTCATATTTAGATTTAATTATCTTGAAGGTGTCTTTATATGGGAAAGTTGAGCTACTACAATGATTAAGAGTTTATATTCTTGAGAATGTTGTAAGATTATCATTAGATCTTTTTCATTATATTTGTTGTATTTTATACAAACATTACCATTCTTTTTGACGTTTTATCCTAGTATATTTTATGAGGAAATTTGTAGAGCAAAAGATTCTTTATAAAAAACTAACTCAAAGAAACTTTTACTAACAAGCTTGAAATTTAAATGTTTAGAGTTTTAAATTAATTTTATGTAAAGGTAGATAGATATTAGTTTAAAATATAGACTTCAAATTTGAATTTTATTTTGAGTAATTGTCTCATTAAAATTTTAAAATGTATACATTTAATATTTATTTTAATTTTTTTTTACTATTTTTATTTAATATAATAATCATATTTCTTTTATTATATTTTTATAAGTATTTGTTAAAATTTATCTAATAAAGATGGTTAAAGACATCTTCTTTTGAAGAATTACTTATAATAATATAATTTTTATTTTAAATTAATATTTTATTAAATTTAATATGTTTAAGGAATTGTTTCATTTATGTTCAATTTAATAATTTACTTAAGAGATTAGATATACTTACATTCAAAGCTTCAATAATTTTACAATTTAATTTAGAAATTAATTATATTCAAAATTAGATAAGGTTATTATGTTTTAAAGGGACTCTCCTTCTATCAGTGTTAAATTATAAAAGAAAGCTCCTATAGAGGAAAGAGGTTTGTCCAAGAAGGACAAAGAGATGGTCTCTCTATTGAAACCTACAACATGACTTAGAAGCAAGGATGATGGGATCACCCCATCTGATATTATCAACAATGTTTGTAGTATTAATGAAGAAATTATGCATAAAAATGACAACCTTGTAAGGGTTTTGTAAGGTCTTTAGAGTGTCATTCCCTATTTTTATGTTTTTAAGCTATTGTCCGTCTAGATCTTTTGTTGGTTTCTTATTTTGTAAAAGGGTATTTGGTTCCTTCAAAACCAATTTTTCTTTAATCTAAAATGTAGTAATTTTTTATTTATTATTACATTTTTATTACTATTTATTGATTTTAATATATTAGCTGTACATTTAATTTATTATATTTATATTTTTAATTTAGATTTTATTTTAATTAATTATTCAATTATAAATTTAAAATAATCATAATTAATTAAAATCAATTTATTTATAATTACTTATCTAATTAAAAATTTAAAATATGTTATAAATATTTTAAAATTGACTCGTTTATTATAAACTTTATTTATTAGTAACAAAATATTTCTTTTTTTGCTTTAATGCACTCTCAATCTAAAGGCGCTCTAAAGAAATTGGGAGATTATCACTTGCACGAATGATACCAAGGATACAACTCTCTAAAGTTACTCGTCTTTTCTATTGTAATGTTATGAATGAATTTGTTACTAGTAATATTTTATCTTATTTTATCTTTAAGACCAGTATTAGCTTTACTTTTATCATTTTGAAAAACTCAGTGACCCCTAACCTAATCTGGACTACTTAGGTTATACGGTGATGAAGGTAAACTCTTGTAGAAGATTTATTTTGAAGTTGATGAATTGCTCTAATGATCATGTTTTGAAGCATAGAACCAATATTACTGATAGTTTAGCTATGGCTATTAGCTTTGGTTTTTAATTAAATTTTGTGGCAGTGTAGGAGTTTTGTGACTTTAGGCTATAATAGCTTGAATTTGTTTTTTCCATGTGTTGATTTATTGTTCTCTATGATCGGGGTCGTTTCCCTATTGAATCAATTATAAAATAAATATTTTTCTTTTAATATATTATATATGTTATTTTTTTATTAAAATTGATATAAAATATAAGAAGATTGTTGTACTTGCTTTCAGTATATGAATTATTTCAAAAGCTAGGATGGTAAAAAATAAGGATTCTTACTTCGTTATTTTGACTATATATGATCTAGATTATTTAGATGTTTAGTTTAAGGCTAGTTTAAGTTTCTTTCTATGTCTTGGAGGGAAATGCCTACGGAAGGGTTAGGATTATTGACCAAATTTTTTAATAAAAATTAAAAAATAATGCTATTTTTCTTTTTTTCTAATTTTTTCAAAATAATCAATTATTTTGAATCTTGCACAAACAAAAATCTTAAAAATTAAAATAGTTCTATATATTTTTTATTTTTAATTAATTAAAAAATTCACAAAAGGTGCAATCGATTCTAATATAGAAGTTGCCATTTTGCAATAGTCTTTTGACTACCCTTCAAAATTGTATTTTTATTTTTTTATTAATGTATTTTTCAATATAAAAATTAAAATTATATGTTAATTTTTATTTAAAATAATATTTTTCTTACATTTAAAATTATATAGCATATTTTATAATAAAAACTATTAAATATGAATATAATATAAGATGAAATTACTTCACAATATTTTTTAAGATATAAAATATAAAGTAATATCTCATAAAACTATATTTTTTATTAGATAAGATTTTTAATAATATATTTGTATCATTAATATATATTACATCTACATAATGTAAATTATTGAATTTATTCTTAAAATAAAATTATAGTTATATTTTTGTAATATAAATGGTTAAAAATAAATATATTATAATATATAACAATTTTTAAATTGTATAGATAAGTTAGCGCTCTCTCTCTCTCTCTCTCTCTCTCTCTCTCTCCTACATTTGGATTTATCATTAAGAGAATATATAGGCATATTATAAAATAAAGAACATAAGAATACATTTAAACATGTGAACAATAGATTTACATGGATAACCAAAAGGAAAAAGCCATTGTGAAAATAGCTATTTTGATTTACTACCAAAATCAAACTTCACAAAGTGGGAATACAAGAGCTAATTTATAATATGAATTAGGTATGATGGAGTTCAGTTAACTTCTCGACAAGATTTATCTTATGAAGCTACTTAGTACTATTCTGCTACATTTTCAGATGACACCCCTTTCCTAGGATAATGATAATATAATCCTTTCTTGCATTCCCTCTCTATTTACCAATGTCATGAATGGTTCTCTTATGCATCCAATATATATGGATAAATTGGAGGAGGTTGTATTTGGGATGTGTAAGGGTAAAGTGCCACGCTCTGATGGCTTTCCAGTGGAATATTTTTTGGAATTCTCAGATATTAATAACCTAGACTTGTTAGAGGTATTGTGTAAATCTTACATTAGAAAACACATACTTTAGTCCCTAAAATCTAATTTAATTATTCTCATTCGTTAAAAAAATATCTTAATCATCTAGATTTCTTTTAGCCTATTTATTTTTGTAATATGGACTAAAAAATTATTATTAAGTTGATTATTGAGAGCCTTAAACTGTGACTTCCCACTATGATATTGAATGAACATGATTTTTTTTTCTCAAAGATAGATTCTAGATGGGATGGTAGTTTATTTTGAAGCCATTCATCCTATGGAAATTTCAAATAAGAGATCTATGTTTATTAGGCTTGATATCGCTAAAGCATATGATAGAGTTAAGTGGAACCTTTTTTAAAAAAAAATTCTCATTGGCTTTGGCTTCAACCCACAATAGGTTAGTTAGACTATGAGTTGTGTTAGATCTTCTTTCTTCTCTGTTATTGTAAATGGGGAGCCTTTTGAGTTATTTGGAGCCTCTAAAGGTCTTCACCAAGGGGGTCATCTTTCTTCCTATTTGTTTATTATTAAGGATAATTGACATGGGAGATTTATTAAGTCTTAGAGTTGGACTAAGACTAGCTTCATGGTTGGAGTTGGGGTAATGGGCTGCCCAAGATTTCTCATCTCTAGTTTGTGGATAATACTTCTCTTGTGAGTATTTCTAGACTACATAAAGATCAAACATTCAGGTGAACATTGTGTATTTATTTGGTTATTTCAAATAAAAAAGTCAATGAACATAAATCATCAATATATTTTTTAAATATCCTAGAGCCTATCTAGAGGAGGATTGTTGATATTATGAGATTTCAAGTTGGATATCATCCCCTACTTTACGTGGGTATTCCTATTGTTTTTTTTAGGAAACCTAGGATTTTTTGGAAAGACATACTAGATAAGTTATGCTAGAAGATTAATAATCTGACTCGTCAGTGGCTTTCTACTACTTCTCAAGTAACCCATCTTTAATTGATAATTAAAGCCCTTCCTATCTATAGAAACCTTGTCCATTTGGCCCCTATATATTTTCTTAAAGAATTCGATGCCCTCTCATGCTAATTTATTTGGAGTGGTAATCTCCAACTTCCAAATGGGGTCTAATTAAGTGGGATCTTGTTTTTTGACTTAAGGAGGGGGCTTGGTCTTTATTATTCCATTTTGAGTGGGCAGGCTCTTTCAACTAAGTTATATTTTCATTGGTGTACCAATCTAAATCAGTTATGGGTTGTATTATAATGCATAAATAATTACCTGGAGTTGACTACATGGATGTTTCTTAAGTGTATCCTTTGGAGCATAAGGGTTCTATGGTTTGTAATACTTTGAAGAATAGTGCTCATTTGGTTAAGAGAGGCCTATTTTGGATCTTCTCTAGGGGATCTGAGGCTCTCTTTTGGATAAATCCTTGGGATGGTAATTCCCCTCTTCTTTGAATGTATTCACATTCATAGGCCTTCTGTAATTTATTCTAAGCAACTGGGTGGGACAAGGTTGTGGACTATAAGATTGTTTAGAACATTTGTTTAGTTGTTGGTTACAAATGGAAGAACTCTTATCATTGGCTAGTGGGTGGTTCAAAGGGGGATCAAAATGAATTGACTTAGATTTTGGCTTCTAGGGTGTGCAACTTCTTGGAATGCTTAGATGTCCTAGCTAAAGGAAATGAACCATATGGCAGATACTCTATTTCTGCATAGTGCTTCAAGCTTAATACATAGTTTTTTAGAGGTATTGAGGTGTCTTTGTGGAATAAAATTTTAAATAATTATTCCTAGCTCAAATGCATTTTTTTCTTATGGTTTAGGGTTCACAATCATTGTCTTACCTAGTATCATTTTTACAAGTGAGCTTTAAGGCCCCCTCGATATGTGTCCTATGTTATAAGAGTGAGGAGTCTATTTCTCAACTATTTTTTAGTGCTCATTTGCCAAGGAAATGTCACTTTTGGTGGAACATCTAGGGCTACACTTGCTACCATGCCTCTTCTTTGTCTGAGCTCTAGGCACATTGGGGTAAGCCCCATGTTAATACTTCTTTTCTTTTGGTTTCTTGGGATCCTTGTCCTTTTATCATTTAGCATGTTTAGCTCGAAAGGAATTGGTCAATTTTTCACGATGTAAGGATGGGTGCTATACATCTGTGCTATAAAATTATGCATTCTCTTTGTAGGACTGTTGTGGCTAAATGCGATTTGACTAGAGGCATGGATCCTGGTGATGTTTTTATTTGTAATCATTTTAATCTTCATCTTCAAGTGGGGTCTCTAATGTTTGGTTGTTCGAGTAGTAGTGGTAGACGTAGACACTCATTATAGTGGATCAATTGAGAGGGTCATTGGTTGCCCCATCCTCCTAGAGTGATAAAAATTGAAACTGATGGTTCATCTCAAGGGAATCTCGGGCATCCTCACATTAGTGGAGTTGGGTGGGATAGTTCTAGAGATGTTCGAGTTATTTTTACTTTCTACAAGGGCTTTCGTACCAATAATTTAATGGAGTCTCTTTCCATTCAGCATGTTGTTCAACATTGTTCTACTCTTCATTGGCACATATAATTATTCGTAAGTTTGAGTCTTATGTGGTGGTGAATTTTTTAACGAGGAAGGAGCATGGGGATGTTGTTTGGAACTTAACTATAGTTATCAGATAGCTTCTTCAATTGTGTAACTCCCTAGATTCAATTACTTTTACACATATTCCTATGGAGTGGAATATTATTCTAGATTGTTTGGCCAAATGGGCCTCAGATCATATGTAGAGCTAGAATAGTGGATAAGAGGCAATTGCCTCTAGGTTTGATTCTTTTGTTTGATCGGTTGGTGGATAGTGATAGGGTTCATTAGTGCTCTTTCTTTTGAGCACTTCATTTGCATCTCTTTTGTGTTTGAATAAATTTTTACCCTTATTTTAGTTAAAATATAATATTATATTAATATAGTAATATAATATTATTTTAAGTTTCGTAGTTTTTTATTTAAGATAGTTGTATTTCTGAATGTACTGTAGGAGATGAGATGTCTTTTCAATATTTAATATAATTTCTAAAATATAAGTATGCTATAAGAATTTTTTGTACCTATAAATCACACAATAAAGATGATGGAAAAAGAAAAAGGACTGAATAACAAATTGACAATAATGAAGGATTTCGATCATTTTCATCATCTTGCATGTCTTCTCCCATAGTCTACACCATTGATTTACCATATCAAATCTCTTGAATCATACAAATCATATAAGAAACACCTTTGATGTATACATCACATTCTATTAATTTATTACTAAGCTTGTGTAAAATAAAAGATTGAGAGCAATTAATTTAAAAGCTTGTTGACAAGTCTTGGAGGAAGATTTGAAGCTACCTTTTCTATAATCAACATACTTTTGAAGGCTCTTCTTACTTTTGGTTGTATGTCTCATTTGCAGCACAATAAATGCTTTCTAAAAGAATATAGAATATTCTCATATTACTAGAAGCCATACACACATGGTTGGATATCACATACTATAAAAAAAATCTTTAGTTGAAATGTTCTGAATGAGCCCACCATGGATCAAGTCTTGTTGAGTGCATGGCTCAAACACCATAAGGGATGAGGCCGAGATTGTGCCCTGGACAGATTTTAGAAGAATAGATACCCCCTGTCTTTGGCTCTTAGCTGAAGAGGTTCTTTGAACCTCCAACAAAAAAAAAATCTTTCTTTTTTCTTCTTCTTCATATTAAAACAAAGATAATAATTTTAATTTAAGACATTATATAATATCTCTCGAAATATATTACATGTGGATATAGATATGTTAAATGCTTATTGGACGTACAAACCTCGACGTAAACAGAAATTGACAAGACGATAAACAACTACGATGCTTTAGTCATCTTGCATGCTTTATTCCACAGTCTGCACCGTTGATTTACAATATCAAATAAACAACAAAAGATTGAAGACGATTATCCCGAAAGCGTGTTCACAAATCCGTGGATGAAACCAACGTATGATTTCGGAGGCCTTAAAAATCACTTCTCGATAAGCAATATGCGTTCAGATTAAGAGGAGCCTTCTTTCATCCGGTTTCCATGGCAAAAGGAAATACAGTAATTGCTTGCATGGCTATGGTGGCTTTGATTTGCTCTGCTGATGTGGCTGCACAATCTGACAGTTATAACGAAGTTCCCTTCATGGCTCCATGCCTCCCCTTGATTGTAGGCTACGATGAATACCCAACACCACAGTGTTGCAAAGCCTTTGCTGATGTTTTAATTGCCAACCCTGGCCCTTTGCGCCTGGTGTTAGATTTTAAGAGCATAGATGGAATTGTAATCAATACTAACAAATTTATCGCTCTTGCTGACGGTTGCATGTTGTCCGACTGTTCTTCCCAGGTATTAGAATTCAAATTATAATTTAACTGCATCAATGACGGCACAAGAAAAATCATCGAAAAAGAGCAGTCTCAACCAAAAAACTTGTTAGTTCTAATTTTACATGTTCCTTTGTTTCTTGTACTAGTTGACGTTCCAGCCTGACAAGTTTATAAGCCTATTAGTATCATCATACTTTCACAATTCATGAGATGAATGTGTGAATTTGATAATTTAAGTTTTTTAATTTGAGATCATATATTATAATTATATTCTATAACGATCATCAATATGTTAGAGAACATAAAGAAATATGATAGAAAATGTTAATGCTTAAAATCTTAAGCAATCAAATTCTAAATTGAAAGCATGACTTAATCAATTGTTCAGATTTATTTTGAGGTTTTGTTCTGTTTTTCAGCTAAACAATAAGGAAGGGCGTGCTCTGGCATAGACTTTGCATCATTATTGGCTATGATCATTTCAGTGGCGGCGCTGGCTTTAATGAAGATTCTCAGTTGACAAAGATTGTAGATATGGTTTAGCTGGCTTGATTGTGGTTTAATTTGGGTTTCATTATATGTTGTATTCTTGAATTTTGGAGATGAATTAAAATGATTGAGTTTGGATATTTCTTGTTCGGTGTGTACGTTGAACTAGGCAGCCTGTAATATCATATGTAGGAAAAATGAATAAAAGCAGTGAATATTGTTGTAGTAACAGTTTTTGTGCAGCCAGCGAACAGGGGTTTCTACTTTTATGGGTGTGATGAAAGAGCAGCAGCTCTGCCTCTCTTATTTATGGTCTTATCATTGTATGTTTTTAAATATATGAAACATACATCATTTTCAGCACGTCTGTTTTTTTCTATGGCTGTTATTCCTTCCTTTGTTTTTCTATTTTTCCCATGCATCTTATATTTACATGGTATCAGAAGTTGATGCTTATCAAAGCTAAATGTTTTTCGAGTTAAAACATTATCCAACACAAATCTTCACAACCAACAATGACATCTTTGAGAACAGGTCTCACAAATTAAGAGATATTCTGCTTTGCCAAACCTAGAAAGGATTCATCAATTTTAGTTCAAGAAAGATTAAGTTATGTTTATTGCCCAGTCTGCCCAACTACAGCATCAGCTGTACATTCACTAAAAGGAGCAGATTTGTCCAATCAAATTAACAGTTGAGAAGAGCCAGGGAAAAGATGGTACAAGGAAATCATCTAAAAAGATCGAACATAACAAAAAATCTACTTAGTTCTAATTTTCAATGTTCCTTTGTTCCTTTTACTGGTTCCAACCTCACAGTTTCTTGAATGCGACTATTATGTCTATTAATGTCATCATATTTTCACTGTTCATGAGACTAATGTCAATTGAAACACATTAAAAAATTCAAATTACATTTCTTAATTACATTCTGTGATCTATTAGAGAGCATAAAAAAATAAAATTTGAAATGCGGATGTCAAAAACCTTAAGAAATCAAATATAAATCCAACAAGATTACTAAATATGCTAATATTTTCTTCAAGTTTCTTTTTCCAACTAACCAGGCCGGAAAACTGTCTGAAGATTCTGATAATTTCTATCAGCTAAGCAATAAGGTTGTCATAGAATCGTTTTAATATTCTTATCTATTTAAAATTCGGCCTGAGATATTTTTATCTATTTTAAGATCGTTTTAATCAAGCCGTTGTTTGAGGAAAAAGTGCTGGCAAGAGAATACCAGATTGGAGCAACCACTTAAGAAGGAACTAGGGCGTTGAAGGGAATGATCAAACTTTGTAAAGTTGATTGCAGTAAGTTGTGGAAAAGGTTGCTTATTCGAACAGAATGATTCCTGTAGGAGGAGATAGCTACCCATCCATTGATTAAGTGGTGATTTGTATTAAGCCATCAAAGCTATTTTGAACGCATAAGGCACAGGAAGCTGTAAGAAAAAAATGATCATTTTTTAAAAATTGGATCATAACAGCTAATTGGATGGAGGTCATGGCATGAAGGAGTGACTATTTGTAGCCTTATATTCAATTTATTTTATAGGTAGGAGTTATTATAATTGGATAATTAAAATTAAAACACTATTACATTCACAAGATTTATTGGATATAGTAGAAAGAGAATTCTACGTACCCCCATGGCACCTGCGGGCACAATGCTTTAAAATTTTTAAATGCTGCCAATGTATTTTGATTAAATCAAATTATATGTGGAATCGGGTTTGGGTCTTTGCCAACCTCCACAATTTATATTTTCAAAACTTGGGAATTAAAGATTAGTCAAATTGGAATTCTATTCGAAGTCCCTTGGTTATTTTATGTATAGTCTAATTAGATTATTTTTCTAACAATCATAAATTTTAACCATAATTTTTTATTTTTACTTCTTATATTTGTGGCAAAGCTAGTTTCAAGCACTATGCATTGGTATAGATTTGGTTCTCTAATTTTACTATTTTGATATGCTTTGGCGGATTGTAAGTTAGATGTTCTCCTGTTTAGAATTTCTCTCATAACTTTTGCATATGAGATCAGATTTTCAATTTAGAGTATGTTGTGGCGAGAACATTCAATCTAATAGACATTTGTTCTATTATTTTATCAATTTAATGAGTATGTAGAGTCGTGTACTTATTTAATTAGTTATTGGTGGCTGAGATTTGAAGTCTGTGTAAAAGCACATCTAGATGAGTCAAGAAAAACTCGTGGATTTTTTTATGAGATGATTATAATGATATAGCTACTTATTAGATATGGTGCTTCTTGTTATAGGATTATAGGTATTTTTCAATGTTGGACTTTCATGGTGATAAGTACATAGATTGTCAAGTTGAGGGCATGGTCACGGTTTGAAATTTGGATTATTCTTTAGTTATAGTTGAGTACATGTACAACATTAGTTATGATAATGGTGTCATGGTTAGGTAGGTATACTTCTTGCATTGAGATGAGATGACCATGTTTGTGATGGTTTTATAGTAATATTGTTTGATGTTAATGGATTTTATGTTATCTTCTTGATATTTTTTATTCCTCTAATATAGTTCATGGTTATAAACATGTTTGGATAATCGAATCATATGTTGATTTAGTGTTTTATTCATGTGGTCTACAAGAGTTTCTTTTTGACACCTTAGTTTGTAATTTAGTAATGTAATGATGAGTCTACAAGTTTTAGCATTTGGATCTATGAGTTATGTAACTTGTAGGTGTGCATAAACTATTTAGTTGCAATGGGATTTATTGGACGTGGACCATCTATATCCACCGGGTTTGATTGAGTTATGATGTAGATCTTGTTAGGTGTTATTTTGTATGGTTGTTAGTGCATTGGTGTGTTTCCATTAGGATGAGAGGGTAGACGATTAGAGTGTTTAGACAATTTGTTGATTGGAACATGCAACATGTAGTTTTCTCCTGATGTTATGATAGCCCAGTTGTATTTTAATGGTTACATTTGAGTGGTAACTATTGACAATCATGGATGATGAAGGGAGCTCCCCTTAATACCGCAAACACACAATAGAAATAGAGAACAACAACAATTTGCAAGAATAGAAAATTGGCTTCTTATTATCTCCACAAATGTGGAATTACAAACTTTCAGAATTATAATATGCAAAGCCACATGGGCATCTTCCTTATAATATTCTAAGGGACAAAGCCTCAACTGATTACCCAAAACTACTCTGAACTACTCCGAACTGCCTAAGAAAACACTATAGCCTTCCTTATATAGGCAATTTTCCACCACTTGGGAAGGTTCCAAAATTTTAGCCAATAAGGCCGACCAAACTTAGAATTATTTTATTTTAAAATTTATTACATCAAAGTCGGCCCAAAATAACTTTTGAACCCAAACAAAATTTTTGAAGGAAAATTATTTTTCGCCATTTCAGGTGACCCAACTTCCGAAGACCATAAGTCATCACCAATTGACCCGATTGACTATTATAACCCCATTCCAGAAAGGTCACGACACGCTCTACAGGCTTGACTCATGCAAGCACATGTCATCCAAGGTTTCGACCTCATCTGGGGCCTCTAAAGCCTTCAAAACTGAGTTCAAAGTTTTTGTATCCTGTTGCCAATACCGAAAATCTTCAATATCTACAAAGCTAGACTTGGTCTATCAATGAACTTTACTGATAGGCAGATATGACCAAAATGAATCTCCGCGGAAGAAAATAGAACATTCTAAGATCGTATGACCAACTTACTAAAAATAGTAAGTTTCCATAAATAGAAGCTCTACACAAGATAGCCCTTATTGAAAACAAAACCAGAAATATTTTTGGGTCATGCAAGATTGCTCTTACACCCAGGATGCTCCTGCATCAAACACCTGGGGTAATTTGAGAAGTGACCCTATCACGACTTAGGTCTGAAGAGGAAAACCAAGGTGGTTAACCTCCTCCCTTGTAAGCCATGATGAATCCTCAATAGGTCATCCTTTCCATTTGACCAGATATTCTTCATATGTCTTTTTCCTTGTGGTTCTGCCAACATGACTATTCAGTATGTCCTCAATCTCCTTAGTATCTGAACTAGTTGCTGGAATACTCCACTATGCTAAGGTGATCTCGTCTTCGACACCTCCTTCATGATACTCTATCAAATTTGAAATGTTAAACACTGGTGAAATTTTCAGCTCTGTAGGCAATTCTACCTCATATACATTTCCTGAATCATGTTTCTTTAGTATCTTACATGTCCCAAACTTTTTTATTTTCAACTTGTTATATGTACCAACTGAAAATTGTTCCTTGCACAAATGAAACATGACTTCATCTCCAACTTGAAATTCCTTATGCCTTCTTTTCTCATCTACCTTAGCCTTATACTGTGCATTCATCTTGGTAATGTGCTTCCTCACCTCCTCATGGATGTTCTTCAAATGCTCAGCAAAATCCTCAGCTTCCGTACTACTTATCTCTCCTTTATCTATCTTCCTCAATGTAGATGCATTTCTGGGACTACTTCTGTATACAATCTGGAATGGTGATCTACTAGTGGTCCTATTAACAAAATTATTGTATGCAAATTCTTCCTATGGTAAAATCAAATCCCATCTAGTTGGCTTATCTCCAACCAAACATCTCAGCAAATTTCCCAAACTCCTATTCACAACCTCTGTCTGTCCATCAGTCTCTGGATGATGTGATGAATTGAATTTCAAATCTATCTTCAACTTCTTCCGCAATGTATGCTAGAAATATCCAACAAAATTAGTGTCCCGATTTGAAACTATACTCTTTGGAAAACCATGTAGTCTCACCACTTCTCTGAAGAACAATTCTGCTATATGAAAACATCATTAGTCTTCTTGCAAGGAATGAAATGTGCCATCTTTGAAAATCTGTCAACTACTACAAAAATTGAATCATGTCCCCGCTGAGCCCTCGATAAACCAAGAAAAAAGTCCATACTGATATGCTCCCAAGGTTTCTCTGGTACAGGTAATGGCTGATACAATCCTGTATTCTGCTTCACTCCTTTTTCCATCTGACATACTTTGCAACTTTGCACAAACTTCTTGACATCTTGTTGCAACTGTGGCCAATAATAGTTCTCACTAACAATAGCAATGGTTTTATCTCAACCAAAATGTCTAGGCAATCCTCCGCTATGCTTCTCTTTGATGAGATTCTCCCTCATAGAACTTCGTAGAATGCAGAACTGGCTCCCTCCAAATAATGTATCATCCTGGATGATGAAATCCAACCACTTTGTCCTGTCTAGAGTAATAGGTTATGTACAAGCTTTCCAAGCTTCACCAAAATCAGGATCCTCTGGATACAAACTCTTGAGTTCCTTGAACCCAACCACCTCAATCTACATCTCTGTCAAAAAAAATTGCCTTCTGCTAAGTGCATCTACAACCTTGTTAGACTTTCCACTCTTGTGTTTCAAAACAAATGTATAACTTTGCAAAAACTCAACCAATTTCAAATGTCTTTGATTCAACTTTCCTTAACTATTCAAATATTACAAAGCTTGATGATTAGTATACAAAAAAAACTCCTTAGGAAGAAGATAGTGTCTCCACTTCTTCAATGCCTGAACTATAGCATAAAATTCTTGATCATAAACAAAATATTTTCTTTTTGCATCATTCAAATTCTCACTAAAATAAGCAACAAGTTTACCTTCTTGGCTCATAACAGCTCCTATTGCAGTACCACTAGCAGCACAGTCTACTTGAAATACCTTATTAAAATCTGAAAGTGCTAAATTAGGTTGTTCTATAACTTTCTATTTCAACAATTAAAAACTCTTTTCTGCCCCATTAGTCCACTTAAACTCTTTCATATCTCCTCTCATTGTTTCAATCAAGGGTGCATAAATACTGCTAAAATTTCTAATAAACTTTCTGTAAAAGCTAGCCAATCCATGAAAAATCTTACCTCAGTAGCACTCCTTGGAGCAGACCATTCAAGGATAGCCTGCACTTTCTCTAGGTCCATTTTTAGACCTTCTGTTGAAACTATAAATCCCAAATACACCAATTCCTTCTTCACAAAACTGCACTTCTTCAAATTAATTAACAATTTCTCTTCTCTCAGCTTCTCAAACACCATATGAATATGCATCATATGCTCCTCCAATGTCTTACTAAAGATCAAAATATCATCTATGTAAACAATGACAAACTTACCCAAAAAATTTTTTAGAACCTCATTCATGAGCCGCATGAAAGTGCTCAGTGCATTGGTTAGCCCAAAAGGCATGACTAACCACTCATACAATCCTTCCTTTGTCTTGAAGGTAGTCTTCAATTCATCTCCTTCTCTGATCTGAATTTGATGATATCCACTTTTCAGATCTATCTTTGAGAAATACATAGCTCAACTCAAACAATCCATAATATCATCCATCCATGGCAATGGAAATTTGTACTTGATTGTGATCTTGTTGATAGCTCTGGAATCTGTACACATCCTCCATCCTCCATTCTTCTTTGGTGCTAATACTGCTGGTACATCACATAGACTCAGGCTCTCCCGAATCAACCCCTTCTGTAACAACTCATGTACTTGTCTGTTCAACTCTTCACTTTTTGCAGGTGTCAATCTGTGTGCTGCCTTATTTGGAAAACGAGCTCCTGGGATCAAGTCCATCTGATGACTAATCTTCCTGACTAGTGGTAATCTATCAGGCACATTATCGGATACAATATCTTGGAACGTGTTTAACAAATCTGCAACTTCTATAGGAACATTTTCTACTTCCTCTTTACTAGATTTTGGAATTAAAGAAAAATATACATGCTCATGCCTCATACCATCTAGGAATTTTCTTCCATCAACAAAAGTTATTCTTGCATTACCACATACCTTTTCTTCTGTCTCCTTCAATGGGTTTAGTTTATGTCACACTCCACCCTTTGTCAGGGAATAGGTATTCACACGACCATCATGTACAACATGTCTATCAAACCACCATGGTCTACCCAACAACATATGACATGCATCCATAGGTATGATATCACATAGTACCTCATCATGGTATCTGCCAATCTTGAACATTACTAGGCATTGTTCATTGACCATGACCTTGTGGTCATCCTGCACCCAGGCAATCCGATATGGATGTGGGTGTTTCTCTCTCTTGAGCTTCAACTTTTTCACCATCTCTTCTGACACCAAATTTTTAGTGCTTCTGCTATCAATAATCACATCATAGAATTTACCTTCACACTTGCACTTGGTGTGAAACAGGATCCTCCTTTGCTTAGTTTCATTCTCACCACTCAACATAACTCTTCTATTAATAAACATCTCTCCTCTTTTAGCATCTTTAGAGTGTGATGATCTGGCATCTTCATCCAAATGTGCAACTCTGGCCTAGCCTTCATTTCTCCTATCTGTCCTTCCTTGGCATTGAGGACATTCAAAGGTCCTATGACCTTCTTCTCCACAATGAAAACATGTTCCACAGAAGCCTCCTCTTCTAGATCCTTGTCCTCTTCCTCTTTCTCTCTTATCTCTATTATTCTGATCTTGGAAATGATTGGGATTGTTTGCTCACTGATTCTAACTACTACTTGCCTCATCCTTCTTTTTTGAATCTTCATTTCAGCCTCCACAAGACCATCCACTAGATCTTGCACCACAACCTCTTCCGCCTTGTTTGCTTTCAAATTTCTTGTTTATCTTTTCCTCTACTTTTAGGGAAAACTGGTATGCCTCTTCAATATTGTTCATTCAAACTAGATTTAACTCCTCTTGAATGCTCAACCTCATCCCATTAAGATAACATACAAATTTCTCCTTATCATTTTTCACATGGCCTGTTCTGATGAGGATTCAACATAACTCCTTTGTATACTCTTGAACAAATCTTCCTGCTTGCTTCAAAATTTGCATTTTCTTTAGTAGATCAGGTTCATAATCAATAGGAATGGACTGTCATTTTAATTTATCCACCATCTGATTTCATGTTATGATTTTATCCTTTCCTCTTCTATTTCACTCCAAATGAATCTCTTGCCACCAGTTCAACACATGACCCTTCAGTCTGGCCTTCGCAAACTTGACCCAATCAGGATCCTCAATATATTCATACTTAAAATATTCTTCACATTTATTGATCCAGTCGATCAATTCCTCTGGGTTAAGATTCCCTGAAAATGTAGGAACCTCAATCTTAGGTCTTTTTCTGATCTTGAAAATGGCCCAAAAAATCCTTTCTTCCTCTTGATTCAAAACTTCAACTTCTGCTTCTTGATCATCATTTCCTTCTTTGGCTTCATCCTCACTTTCGTCTCTAACATTAAGATTCATTCCTCTATGAATCTTTTCTTGCAATGCTCGCACTTGTCTCTGGAGCTCTCTAACCTTAGGTGTCACAACACCAGCTCTTCCACCACATTCCCTTTATGGAGTTATTTTTGCGCTTATCATTGAAACCCTAACCATGGTCCTGGTGCAAACTGCCTCACAGTCAGTGATCTGTTTACACAGAAACCCTAATCTAGGGTCCTAGTGCAAACTGCTTCATAGTCAGCAATCTATTTACACACTCAAGAACTCCTTCTCTGATACCACTTGATGAATGAAGCTCCCCTTAATACCGTAAACACACAATATAAATAGAGAACAACAACAATTTTTAAGAACAGAAAATGGGCTTCTTATTATCTCCACAAATGGGGATTTACAAACTTTTAGAATTACAATATGCAAAGCCACATGGGCATCTTCCTTATAATATTCTGAGGGACAAAGCCTCAAATGATTACCCAGAACTACTTTGAACTGCCTAAGACAACAGTATGACCTTCCTTACATAGGCAATTTTCCACCGCCTGGGAAGGTTCTAGAATTTTAGCCAATAAGGCCAACCAAACTTAGAATTATTTTTTTTTACAATTTATTACATCAAAGTCAGCGCAAAATAACTTTTGAAACCCAAACAAAAATTTTGAAGGAAAATCATTTTTTGCCATTTCAGGTGACCCAACTTCCGAATACCATAAGTCATCACCAGTTGACCCAGTTGACTATTATAACCCCATTCTAGAAAGGGCATGAAGCACTCTATAGCATGACTCACACAAGTGCTTGTCACCCAAAGTTTTGACCTCATTTGGGGTCTCTAAAGCCTTCAAAACTGAGTTCAAAGTTTCTGTATCCTTTTGCCAATACCAAAAATCTTCAATATCTACAAAGCTAGACTTGGTTCGTCAATGAAACTTTACTGGTAAGGTGATATGACCAAAATGAACCTCCAGGAAAGAAAATAAAACATTCTGGGATCATATGACCAACTTACTAAAAATAGAAAGTTTCCATAAATAGAAGCTCTGCACAAGATAGCCCTTATTGAAAACAAAACCAGAAATATTTTTGGGTGATGCAAGATTGCTCTTACACCTAGGATGCTCCTGCATCAATGGATTAGCAATGCTATATATATTCTTGATACTTCTTTTTCAGTTTCATCTTCTTATTTTGGAGATATTGGATTCACTTTATATACGAGCATTTCAATTCTATTTGTAGAATTGGATGATTTTATCTTAGGAGATATTTATTATGATACCATGTGTTACTCAATATTAGGGTTTAGAGGGAGTTATTAGCAGTGATGTGGAATCATGATTTGATAGTTGATGATCTTCTTTAGTGTTGTAGATTTTTATAGAAACTCTTGATCCTATTGTTTCCAAAGGGTCTTTGACAATTGAAAATTCACTTTTTGGAGATTATTTTTTATTAAAGGTATAAACTAGTTTTACATGGATGAGAAACCCAAAATTCAAAAAAATAGAGAAACAAAAAAGTAACTGTCTACAACCAACAACAAAAAAATGTTAACCAACCAGTAGAAAAAAAAGGTAAAACAAGGTACCAAAGCCCCAAACAACTACAAAGACTTAACTAGTTTTGCAGTTTTCCTAAGAACATCCTCATGAATACTACTAACCTTATTAACTATAATATCATCATGAGTAATTCCCTTATCTTTGCTTTGGAGTCTAGTTGTAGGGTCAAGAAGAGTAGATTTGTGTTGGTCACCAAAAATAACAGACACATCCACATTGGAACATGTGTCTCTTTTGTGTCTAACTCTAGTAGATTTAACACTAATAGAGTGAGAAGAAGGAGCACCCTTAGAAAGAGCTTGAATTTCCTCTGCTTGTTCATTCAGTTTCATAAGACCTTCTAGAGAATTATCTATTGTTATCTTACTTACAATGACCACAACCTTATCTCTACCATGTAAGCTACTGAGAGTTCCATCCAACTTGTTAACATGATTTTCATGATTCTCTTTAATATCATTGATGCCTTTAGCTATGGCTTTAGTGCTATCCATAATACTATCTAATTTGGGGTTGTTGGAGGAGAGATTTTCCTTAAATACAGTGATTTCATTAATCATTTAATTACACACAACTTTTTGGTTGTCATTTACGTTCTTGATCAGGCTAGAAATAGTTAAGTTCTCAAGTACAGAAGAGCCCTTTTCCATCAGGGTATCCTTTCTCACCTCCAAAGGAATATCCACATGGATATCCATGTGAACCTTCTCAATAGTATCATGCAAGGGGTTCTCAAGGGAAATAGGGATATCCTCCTCCAAATTCTTATTTTTCTTCATCTATGAAAATTTCCTTGACTCCATGCGGGGAAGGGACCTAGTTGGGCCACTCTTATTTTTCACCTTAGCAACAAACACTTTAGATTTCTCCTTAATAGTTTTCAAAGAACTTGGGTCAAAAGTGTCAGGAATAGAATGCATGGAGGGGGTATTTTCTGACCCATGATATTTATAAATGACTACCATATTGTGGGTAGAGGCAACAAGTCTCTTCATAGTATTCAAATGGAAAATGTTGTGTCTATCCAACCCATAATCATAAAGATAAGTAGCCCCTCATCATCATAGTGTACTCTCACATTTTTTTTCATATTATAAAATAATTTTAGGAGGGGGGTTTATCTCATTCGGTAGATCAAAAGCATGCTCCATTTTTGATGATTTTACTAATTTTTATAATGAGCATGGGATAAAGAGATAGATATCTACACTGAGAACACCCCACCAGAATATGATTGTTGAAAGGAGGAATAGATCAATTATTGATTGCACTCGAACAATGATGATTGAAAAGGATATTGCAAAAATGTACTGGAGAGAAGTTGTTATTATTATCATTTATACATTGAACTGAGTTCAACTGAAGAAAGAATCAAACAAGACACCTTATGAGCTATGGTATGGTTACACATCTAATGTGCATTATTTTAGAATATTTGGAAGTAGATGTTACATTTTTAAAGATGATAGAAATGGAAAACTTGATTCAAAAGGTGATGAGGGCAATTTCTAGGTTATTCTACAAGAATTAAGGCGTATAACTGTTTGAACCAAACTACTAAAAAAATGATTGAAAGTTCAAAAGTGAGAATTGACAAGTTTGAAGGAAATAATGACAAATAAATAAAGAAAGAACCAGAAGACTATGGTAGATTTTTTTATATTGAAGAACCTGAAACTCTAATTGGGAAATAGTCTAACATTATTGAGCAACATAATAATGCTACTCAGCAACAAAATGATGCTACTGAGAAACATTCTATATAGACCGAGCATCAACAAATAGTTAGTGATGAGAATGATGATCATGCACCAAGTGGAGAGCACATTGAAGAATAGAGATCTGAACCTATACTTGCAAAGTATGTGAGAATACACCATCCAAAAGATCAAATAACTAGAGACAAAGGAGTGGGAATGATGACTAGAAGTTAGTTAAGAAACAACACATGTTTAGTTTATGAATTTGAGCCTATAACTTGATGCATGAACATCCTGGGTGTAAGAGCAATCTTGCATCAACCAAAAATATTTTTGGTTTCTTTTCAATAAGGGCTATCTTTTGTAGAGCTGCTATTTATGGAAATTTACTATTTTTTGTAAGTTGGTCATACGATCTTGGAATGTTCTGATTTCACAGTTGGAGGTTCATCTCAGTCATTTCAACCTACCAGTTGAGTTTCATTGTCACATCATTAGTATTGGTGAAGTTGTTGAGGTTTTTGGGTACAAAATCTTTCAGGTCAATTTTGAAGGCCTTAGAGGCTCTGGATCGTGATTGATCCCTGACTAACTAATGCTAGTGTGTGTCAAGCACTGTAGATCTCGTCATGACATTTCTGAAAAGTGGTTACAATAGAAAAATAGATTTATGGTTAAAAAGTTATGGCCTCTGAAAGTTGGGTTACCTAAAATCATATTTTGTATTTCTTTTGAGCCGACCCTATTGTAATAATTGTGAAAAATAAATAATTCAATGTTTAGCCAGCCTAGAGGGCTAAATTTCTGGAACCTTCTTGGGTGGTGAAAATTGTCTATATAAGAAAGGTCTATAGTGTTGTCTTAGGCAGTTCAGAGCAGTTCAGAGTAGTTCTGGGTAATCATTTGATGCTTTGTCCCTCAAAATATTGTAAGGAAGATGCCCATGTGGCTTTGCATATTGTAATTCTGAAAGTTTGTAATTCCACATTTGTGGAGATAATAAGAAGCCCATTTTCTATTCTTGCAAATTATTTTTGTTCTTTATTTATGTTGTGTGTTTGCGATATTAAGGGGAGCACCCTTCATCAAGTGTTATCAGAGCAAGAGTTCCTGAGTGTGTAAATAGATCGCCGACTGTGAGGTAATTTGCACTAAGACTGTGGGTTAGGGTTTCTATGTAAATAGATCACCGACTGTGAGGCAATTTGCACCAGGACTGTGGGTTAGGGTTTCTGTGTAAATAGATCATCGACTATGAGGTAGTTTGCACCAAGACCATGGTTAGGGTTTCAGTGATACACGCGAAAATGCCTCCACGAAGGGAATGTGGCAGAAGAGCTAGTGCTGTGATACCTAAGGTTAGAGAGCTCCAGAGACAAGTACGAGCATTGCAAGAAGAGATTCATAGAGGAATGAATCTTAATGTCAGAGATGAAAGTGAGGATGAAGCCGAAGAAGGAAATGATGATCAAGAAGAAGCTGAAGTTTTGAATCAAGAGGAAGAAAGGCTTTTCCAGGCCATTTTCAAGATTAGGAAAAGACCTAAGATCGAGATTCCTACATTTTTAGGGAATCTTAACCCAGAGGATTTGATTGACTAGATCAATGAATGTGAAGAATATTTTGAGTATGAAGATATTGAGGATCCTGATCGGATCAAGTTTGCAAAGGCCAGACTAAAGGGTCATGCAAAAATCTGGTGGCAAGAGATTCAATTAGAGCAAAATAGAAGAGGAAAGGATAAAATCACAAGATGGGATCAGATGGTGGATAAATTGAAGTGATAGTTCATTCCTATTGATTATGAACTTGACCTACTGAAGAAAATGCAAAGTTTGAAGGAAGCAGGAAGATCTGTTTAGGAGTATACAAAGGATTTCTATCGAATCCTCATCAGAACAGGCCATGCAGAAGCTAATAAGGAGAAAGTTGCCCGTTACCTTAATGGGTTGAGGCTAAGCATTTAGGAAGAATTAAATCTAGCTTGAATGAATAGTATTGAAGAGGCATACCAGTTTGCCCTAAAAGTAGAGGAAAAGTTGAACAAGAAGTTTGAGAGCAGACAAAGGGAAAGAGGTTGTGATGAAAGATTTGGGGGATGGTCATATGGAGATCGAAATGAAGATCTGAAAAAGCAGGATGAGGCCAGTAATAGTCAGAATCAGAGAGGAGATAATTTTAATTGTTTCCAGAATCAGAATAATAGAGATCAGAGAGGAAGAGGAAGAGGACAAGGATCTGGAAGAGGAGGCTTCTGTGGAAAATGTTTTCACTATGGAGAAAAAGGGTATAGGGGATTTTAATGTCCTCAATGCCAAGGATGGAAAAATGGGAGGAATGAAGACCAGGCCAAAGTTGCACATGTAGATGAAGATGCCAAATCATCATATTCTGAAGATGCTAAAAGAGGAGAAATTTTGATTAACAAAAGAGTCCTACTAAGTGGTGAGAATGAACCTGAATAAAGGAGGAGCCTATTTCACACCAGGTGCAAGTGTGAGGGTAAGTGTTGTGATGTGATTATTGATAGTGCCAGTATTGATAATTTGGGGTCAGAAGAGATGCTGACAAATTTGAAGCTCAAGAGGCAAAAACATCCACATCCATATCAGGTTGCCTAGGTGCAAGATGATCACAAGTTCATGTTCAGTGAATAGTGCCTAGTGAAGTTTAAGATCGATGGGTACCAAGATGAGGTATTGTGTGATATCATATCTATGGATGCATGTCATATGTTGTTGGGTAGACCATGGCAGTTGTACAGATCTATTGTACATGATGGTTGTACAAATACCTATTCCCTGATAAAGGATGGAGTGCGACATAAGCTAAAACCATTAAAGGAAACAAAAGAAAAGGTATGTGGTAATACAAGAATAATTTTTTTTGATAGAGTAAATTTCTTAGATGACACTAGTAGAAAGTGAAGAGTTGAAGACACATTTAAAGTTTAGTTCATCACATCATCCACAAATTGTATATGAAAGTAGTCCAAGGATGCATCTGAGTTGAGGAAGATAGATAAAGGAGAAATATGTAGTGCTAAAGCTAAGGATTTTATAGAACACTTGAAGAACATCAATGAGGAGGTGAGGAAGCACATTACCAAGATGAATGCATGGTATAAGGCTAAGGCAGATGAGAAAAAAAGGCATAAGGAATTTTAGGTTGGAGATGAAGTCATGGTTTATTTGCGGAAGGAGAGATTTCCAGTTAGTACATATAACAAGTTGAAAATGAAGAAGTTTGGGTCGTGTAAGATACTGAAGAAGCATGATTCTGGAAATGCCTATGAGGTCGAGTTGCCTACAGAGCTGAATATTTCACTAGTATTTAACATTTCAGATTTGATAGAGTATCATGAAGGAGGTGTTGAAGATGAGATCGCAACAGCACTGTGGAGTATTCCAATAACTAGTTCAAATACAAAGGAGATAGAGGATATACTAGATAGTCATGTTGGAAGAAGCACAAGGAATAGGACATATGAAGAATATTTGGTCAAATGGAAAGGATGAACTGTTGAAGATTCATCATGGCTGACAAAGGAGGAGGTTAGCCGTCTTGGTTTTCCTCTTCACACGTGAGTCATGACAGGGTCACTTCTCAAATTAGACCGGGTGTCTGATGCAGGAGCATCCTGGGTGTAAGAGCAATCTTGCATCAACCAAAAATATTTCTGGTTTCTTTTCAATAAGGGCTATCTTGTGCCGAGTTGTTATTTATGGAAACTTACTATTTTTAGTAAGTTGGTCATACGATCTCAGAATGTTCTGATTTCACAGTGGGAGGTTCATCTCAGTCATTTTAGCCTACCAGTTGAGTTTCATTGCCACATCATTAGTATTGGTGAAGTTATTGAGGTTTTTGGGTATGAAATCTTTTAGGTCAATTTTGAAGGCCTTAGAGGCCCCGGATCGTGATCAACCCGTAGCTGACTAGCACTAGCGCATGTCAGGCACTGTAGATCTCGTCATGGCATTTTCGAAAAGTGGTTACAATAGAAAAATAGAGTTACAGTTAAAAAGTTATGGCTTCCGAAAGTTGAGTTACCTAAAATCATATTTTGTATTTCTTTTGAGCCGACCCTATTGTAATAATTATGAAAAATAAATTATTCTATGTTTAGTCGGGGCTAAATTTCTAGAACCTTCTCGGGTGGTGGAAATTGCCTATATAAGAAAGGTCTGTAGTGTTATCTTAGGCAGTTTAGAGTAGTTCAAAGTAGTTCTTGGTAATCATTTGATGCTTTGTCCCTCAGAATATTGTAAGGAAGATGCCCATGTGGTTTTGCATATTGTAATTCTGAAAGTTTGTAATTCCACATTTGTGGAGATAATAAGAAGCATATTTTCTCTTCTTGCAAATTGTTGTTGTTCTCTATTTATGTTGTGTGTTTGCGGTATTAAGGGGAGCACCCTTCATCATAACTATTAAAGATGCATTGACAAATAATGAATGGATTAAGGAAATGAATGAAAAATTTGAGAAAATAAAGAAAAACAAGACATGGACATTTCTACTGAGACCAAAAGTTAAAAAATGTGATTGGAACTAAATGAATATTTAGAAACAAATTGGATGAGAATATAGATGTAATAAGGAATAAAGAAAAACTAGTTTGAAAAGGTTATGGACAAGAAGAAGGAATTGACTATGGAGAAACCTTTTCACCCATTGTTACACTTGAAGGAGTAAGAATACTAGTTGAATATGCTTCTTATAAAGGATTTAAGGTATATCAGATGGATATGAAATCTGCATTTCTGAATGGGATACTTGAAGAAGAGGTATACATTGAACAACCTAAAGGTTTTGTTGATCCTAGTCAGAGGAATATGGTATGTAAGATACAGAAGGCATTATATGGACTGAAACAAGCACCGAGAGCATGGTATGAAAGACTACATTCTTATCTCATAAGAATTGGATTTTTTAGAACAAGTGATAACAACGATTTGTATTTGAAACATGGAATTGATGATAAGATTCTTATTGCTGAAATATTTGTTGATAATATCATATTTAGAGGTAATGATAACCTATGTAAATTATTTGCTGATGAAATGAGGAAAGAGTTTAAAATGTCGATGTTTGGTGAGATTAAATTCTTTCTTGGATTGCAAATACTATAACACAAGGATGGAATATACACCGCATAATCTAAATACATTAAAGAAGTTTTGAAGACATTCGGTATGAAATATTCAAAACTAGTTGGTACACCTATGGTAACCGGATGAAAGCTGACAAAGGATGAAAAATCAACTGATGTAAATCAAACCTTATATAGATCAATGATTGGTAAGCTTATGTTTGTTGTGCCCAGTAGACCACATACTCCTCATGCAGTTGGAATTTTAGCTAGATTTTCTACTAATCCTAAAGAGTCACACATGACTATTGTGAAAAGAATATTGAGATACTTGAAGAACACTGAAAATTATGGATTAGGGTATAAGAAAGAAGAAAATTTTAAACTGAAAGTTTACACTGATGCTGATTGAGCAAGAAACATTGATGATAGAAAAAACACTACTTGTGTAGCATTCTTTTTGAGAGAAAGATTGGTAAAATAGATAAGTAAGAAACAAGGATGTATTTCTCAGCCCACTGCTGAAGTAGAATATGTTTTTGTTGTTGTTTCTAATTATTCAAATATTGCATGGATAAAATAATTATTGGAAGGTATGAATGAGGAGATCACTAATCCAACAATAATCTATTGTGACAATATAATAGCTATTATTATTTCAAAGAATCCAGTGATGCATGCAAAGAAAAAGTACATATCTGTATCATCTTAAAATGGAAGCACTTCCATGATAAGAGTGTTTAGCCCTCTGAGTAAGTGGTCTAGGATCATGTTAAGCACCTTGATCAGGTCTTTGCATATATTTGGCTTTCTCCCCACTTTCCACTTCTTCCTGGCACTTGATTTCTTCATTCTAGGTAAAATTAGGGTTAGGATCTCGAGGATTCTCCTTATTTTCCCTCTTCCATGGCTCTATTTTCTAGGTAGGATTTAGAAATAAGTCTTTCTAGCCTTCATCACAGTAATCATAGCATTTTATGTCTATCCCTAACATTCTGTCCTCATCTGATATCATTTCTAGGTTTCTGGGCATCCCCGGGACCTCCTGACCTAGCTCTGACTGAATCTGGGCCCAAGGTCAAATTCAAGGTTGATCCTGACTAGGTCAGGATCAAGCTCGAACTTAACTAGGTGAAGATTGAGGTCAAACCTGACTAGGTCAGGTCCAACCTTGATTTTTCCCCTCTCATTCAAATTTCTAGAATCCTGGATTTTCGGGATTCGAGCTTTCAGAATATTTATTTTCCTGCCTCCGGATTAATCATTTTGGGTTTTGGGATGGTAAATTCTTTAATTGTATTTCATCTAGATATATTTTCTAAAGGTTAGGATGCAATTGGGATTTAATTCTCCAAGGTGGCCCCTCTAGAGGATTGTGCCCTAGTTCACTATAAAAGGAGGCCTTCCTCTCTCTTTTTCTCAATCAAGTTTTGGGAGAACATCCATTATTCACATCGCATCTCAAGAAATTTCATGAGAAAGCTCTCAAGTGCAAGAAAGTGAATTCAATCAAGAAATTACAAGTCTTCAAGCATTCAAGTGTTCAAGCATTCATCCATTAAGGAGATCCATTGTTAGCTATTAAAGGATTCAATCTCTTTGGAGCCCCCTTTGACGATCCATCCTTCCACATTCATTCAAGCCTTCTCATATGCAAAGACCAAGTCAAGATTTGTGTTGAAGATCAAATGCCATTGATTGGAGACATCCTACATTCATCCTATATCCATTGAAGCATTCCTACTTGTGGATTTGAGGAGTCAAATCCTCTACAAGGACTTCAACATAATCGAGGTGATTTGTTTCAATTACTTTGTTTATGCACACTATATTTCAATTCAATTTGAAGGTTAATTCCTAAATTGGGGTTTGACCAAGGTAAACCCCCCCAAGAATAAAAACCCCCATTTTTTTGTAGGTACAGGTGTAGAATTTTAGATCTGAGAGAGAATTTGGATACTCTTTTTAGAAAACTTCTGAGATCTGCGAACAGAATTCAAATTGGACTTCAAATAAAGAATGTAGTATTTGACCTTTTATGAGGGTCAAACTTGACCTGAGCTCATCTTGGAGAAATTTTTTTGGGTTTTCTCTATCTCGGCATTTCCAGTCCAGAACAGGTTTTAGAATTGCCCAAAAGTACACACAGACATCAGAATTTAACATTTTCCATATTTGCCCTAATTTGAGGTTAGTATTTGTATTTCAATTATTTCATATTCCAAGCATAAAATTCTTTCAATAGGGAAATATTGGATTTACTCTCTCTCTCTCTCTCTCTCTCTCTCTCTCTCTCTCTCTTCCATAGTCCCATTAAATTGATTCAATTGTGTATTAACCTCTTGGTTGATCAAATTGGAACTCTTCTTTGGGAATTTGGGTTTGAGGATAGATCTCATATCTCCCCCCCCTCCCCCCTTTTACATTTGAATAGGGATGAATCCATTTTAACCCTATTCAATATCTATTAAGCATCACTATTTAACAGAGAAAGTTCAATAAAACAAGTCAAATTGGAATATGTGAAGTCGCATGAGTAGCTTGCTGATATATTCACAAAACCCTTATCAAAAGATACCTTTAAATACTTGAGGAGTAGACTAGGGGTCCATCCCTTGTCTAACAGTCACTAAGGTGATATGAGGTTGCATCAACATATAATTTATCAGGAGATCTAATGATCTTGATGCTTAATGTTCATATTTTGGGATTCTTTAGGTTTTGAAGAAGAGGAAGATGAAAGACATATCTATACATGCAAGGTACAAGAATCTGAACTAAACAACAAAGATACTAACTTGGATACTAAAAGAGCTGATTTCTTCTTGACATTATTGTCAAAGGGAGAGAGATTATTGAAATATACAGTAGCGGAATAAGGGAGAGAGAATGATTCACAGGGTGAGTGATACATGAATATTAGTTAAAAGTTAAGCTAATCGAAAGGGGGATTCTTTAGTTGATGTTGTGTAGTGATTAAACATATTAAATGCACAAGCTAGGGAGAGCTAATATATATATATATATATATATATATATATATATATATATATATATATATATATATATATATATATATATATATATATATATATATATATATATATATATATATATAGACACACACACACACATATATATATATTTCCATCAATGCCAAAGGGAGAGATTGAGAGACTACAACTTATTGAATATTTGAAAGGGATAGATTGTTACACTAAAACTGATTGATTAGTTGGAAGAATAGAATGTGAAGAGATCACAAAGCTAAAAAGGTATATGTGACACATTAAATTAGTTATTATATTGTCATTGATGTCAACTAATTTTGAATGTTCTTATCATGATAGTTGCAAACATCTGAAGAAGGTAATAATGGTTAAGGAACAAGATATTAACATGAAAATGAGATGTATGAGCAATATATGAGTATGGTATTCATTGGGTAACTTATTGATGAGTCTATGACATTATGTTAGTGATTTTATTGTATTACATAATTCTGACTAAGAATTGAAGATCACGAATGTATAAATTTATGTAGTTAGTAAATGAAGAACTTAGTATACACCAAGTTGAAAAAATGTCCATTGAGTAAGTGTAGTGTATACTGAGTACAATATTAACTGAGTAAAAAGTTATTAACACATCACGATATTGATCAAGTGAAAGAAATAATATGGAACATGTGATTGCCGACTTCAGATGATGAGCGGCATGAATGTGGATGATTCTAAGGTTATATATTTTTTTTATGAAGATCAAAGATTGACAAAATTCAAGGATGATTAGATGATCTAAATTGAAACATGTTTAAGGCACAAGTTTCGAGGAAGGTTGAAGTGGAAAAATCAATGATGGAGATTAAGAGGAAAAATCTATGGATGAGAAGAAAATAGTTTATCATGTCTATAAAAGGAGACAAAAAAATTATAATAAAGATAATGCATATCAATAGAAAACTGCATTCATGTGAAGCTAGTCAGACTGGTTAAAGTGATCTCGAACCGAGCAATTTTGTAAACTACACCAAGCATAAGAGAAAGGAGTTAATTGAGCATAACAAAGTTGGAGGATAAAATAAATTGAAGTGATTATGATGGCCGATGGTATTATGAGCTTAGTATAGATCTAAAAAGCTGCAAAGGAAGATGTATTTGAATCAAATCATTTACTGTTGCATTCTAACCATTTCTAGAGATAAATCTCTTAACCGAGTGGACTTAATCGTATTTATTTATTTCATTATGAAATTCAATGAATGTTGATTTTTTTCTTGTTGACCCCAAGTGAATGTTTGGTTACAAATAACTGTTAGTGATAAATCCTCTAAAAAGGTCACACCTTACAGTGCATTTTATAACCTTTAATAGGGTTGGCTCTTAATTGAGATCACTTCATATGAGTGAAATTATTTCAGGTACTGATCCCATGTGGTTTTTCCCCCAACAGGGTTTCCATGTTAAAAATAATTTTTATATGTGTATGGATGTGATGATTTGTTATTTTTATTTACACATTACATTTACTCGTTTGATCGGTATATACACTAGTTAATTTTACTCGTATTCGATTAATGAATAGAAAGGCACAAATGATGTTTTATTGAATTGTTTAAATTATTTAAAGTATTCTTTTATACATCTGGGAGTGTTTGGGATTGTAGGATAGCTATACCTCACTGATTCACCCCCTCTTAGTTATCTAACAAAGCTGTTATAAAATAAATGTAGAAGCCCCCTCTTTTTTATAATTCCTTTACCATTGACAAGAAGTAAATATTGTTCTTACCATTGAAACCAAAGAAGACACAAGTTGAATGACCCTCTTTTTCCAAAGATATTTCTTGTATCCTTTTCATTTGTATTCACTACAAAATTTCCCAATCAAAATTAGCAGGAGACCAAAACTTGAAATGGCAATCCTAAAATCTTATGCAGGGCAATGTTGAGAGAACAAATCATATTGTACTATGTATACAAAATATGGCAAGAATGGATTGTAGGGTAGGGTATGTATTCAAGATATTGGATAAAAAGCTAACTTGTTTATATGGACAATGATTGCTACCAATAATATGTTAAAGTCATCTGAATACATGGGAATGCCCAAATATATGTAGAATAGTATTCTTAGATAAATAGATTAAGTCATGCTATATTCCAACCTAGAAGATAAAGAGGCAAAAAAAAGAATACATGCAATTTTGAAGAATGAAGACCTTTTCTGCATTACCCTGAAGAAAATGGTAAATTTGATCCCAGCCTGCGAATATTGAAGAAATAAAAAAATGTATTGTGTTGAAGTTATTAAAGGATGTTGGTTTTAGGGCTTGTACTAAGTAAGATCCCAACATGCTTTGTTCAAGTTGGAAAGAAAAATCATGATCAAACATCCTCATGGTTTGTTATCATGTCGTTCTTTTATAAAATCATGAATTTCTCATTTTGAATTTAATTTGTTAGTAAAATTTTGTAATCCTTTGCATCTACTTTTATTCATAGGCACTTGAATTTAGTCAATTAGGATCAAATTAAGCCACATTTATGCCGTAGGTCAAAGGATCAATCATGAAAGGAGATAAAATGGTAAAGGAATTGGAGTTAAGAGATATGAGCAGTTGAATACTAAATGTGGTAGGTGAAGTAAAGTAGTCCATTGGGTACACTTGCTTGATGGCTATAATCTCAAAATAGAAATGAAAATGAATCCACGACATTGGACATGATTAAATGCACGAAGGATTGTAGAGAAAAAATGATCAAAGTAAATTGCACATAGAATGAAAAATTTGAAAATGATAAACGTAAATTGAAAATGAAGACCACCATATGATTTCACGAAAACTGCTCCACAAACCGGTTTAATGTGTGAGGCACTGTGAGAAATTTTTGGTAGGTTTTTTTGCAAGGCCTATTGGCTTAAAAATATAAGATATTTATAGGATAATGTTCTCACAAGATACCCATATGCAATATACTATATAGGATTTAATATTGTCAACATGCCTTGTGTATAAAAAATGATAAATATTTGATAAAAAGTAAATCATATCTTAGTTGATGAAACATGATTTTCTAGAAGTTTTGAAGGTAACATCAAGATAGAAAAGTGGAATAAATTAGTAAAGAGATCATTTGATTAGAGTAAGGACATTAGGTTGTATGAATGAGAAGAGTTACCAAATATAGCATAATGAATACTGCAATATTTTTTGCATTTAAATATATGTCTATATAGGTGCTCTATTTAAGTTAAGGATATGGTGATCTATCATTTATAGTGGAATATTATATAGGATGAATTTGTGACACCTAGTGTGGTTTATAAAATTTACCAATGTATGTCTAAGGATAATATGTGACACTAAATGAAGTGAATTAGTCTTGATAGATTTGGTGATAAAAATATAACTTAGATATAATATATGTATGGATGTGATTATTAAAGAAAATGTTGAAATGTAGAGAAACATAAGAATAGGATGAGTATTACAATGGAATGATAATAAATAAGGGATTGTATGATTTTCTAGATGCAAGAACACTATGTCAAAGTGACTACACCTATGTGACTACATGATGCCCTTTGATATAATTATACAAAAATGCATTACATAAAAATACATAATGCCTATAAAATAGGATAAATAAGAATATGAGAATATGATTTCTTACAATGTAAATGATATGGAGTAGAATATGATATAAAGTTAAACTAAATAAATGAGTTTTAATGTATCATATACCAATTTAACCTCGTGAGTCAAATAAAAGTGAAATGCATAAGATGAAAGCATTCAAATAATTTTCATAGATATAAGAATTACTAAACCAGTTAGCGCCTATCTTCTAGTTGAAAATTTAAGAGTTTTCTTTGCTACTCTCACCTTATTTCAAGATGTAAATTTTTCTCCTTTTACTTTAATAGCCTCATAAACTGCATACTACCTTAGCACATTATGTTTTTTGTGAGCCCTACAACTCTTAGAATCTTATGTAATGAATGGTTATATTGGTTTAGTATGATATTATCTCTCTTGCTACATTCCTTTGGTTAAATGTGATATCTTTAATGGCCATTGCTAGATCTATAGAGGTGCACAACCTTTTTTATATTGGTATGTGCATAAGTGTTTTGTGGGTCCAAAAATGTTTATTGGTGGGTGCATATATATACAACATATACATTATCTTATAGATGACATATAATACATTTTTTAATTAGTTGAAGCCCACTTTAGCTATAAGTCAACAAATTTTAATTAGATTTTAGAAAAATAATTATGAAAGAAAACTATATAAAGGATGAAAATTGACAAGATGTTGAGATTATCTTTTGATACTTGCATACAATATAGTATCCACTATTCCTTTAGAAATCAAAGAGAAAATACTTGTGTTCAAAAGTGCAGTAAAAAAGAACGAGGTTATTCTTAAGGTTTAAATTTTACTTGAGCTATCAATGTTTATTCATGTCCAGTCTAGTATATTTCAACATGGTAACCAAGACTATATGAAGGCTCATAGTGGTTATTTGGATAAATTATTTTTAATGAAGTAGGAGATGCACTAACCTCATGTACCATCATAAAAATTTAGCACCCATAGTTTATTTCTCTATCAAGCCCCATTTTGGTGATTTCAATGTCAGATGCTTGTTATACTTGATCCTAGCAATCTGATTCTTCTTTTCCCACTTCTACTCTACCAGCCCAACACCGAGTTTAAATTTGAGTTTAAAATCCTAGGTGTGGTCATTCAAACAACCTATATCTAGGTATAGGTAATTTTAAATGAGTTGTACCCTCATATTTTTCCTAAATTTAGCCAAGAGGTCTATCTTAGCTAGGGTGTTAAAGGAAAATCTAGTCCTATGTTCAACATGGATCAATTCTGAATCTATAAATAATGGAGTAAGTATAAAAGCACCCTATATCTCCTAATTTTGGTTGTGCAAGTGTTGATTCACCCTTTGCATTAACTAACTTTGTGCCATCCTCAATAATGACATCAGTCAATGGTGTAGCTTCCTAAAGGGTCTGTAAATACATATACTTCTTCAATACTACCAAAACTACAACATGAACTATGGGTCTTTTACCTAGATGCCTCCTATGGTGCGACTAGACCACCCTATGACCCTCATCTCTATCCTGCATAGAGCCTCTCCCTCTACCCTAGAACTATCAGATGTCAAAGTAATTTGGCTTCTCACCGAGGATAAACTCACAATATAGCTTTCCCAAAAAAATCTAAAGGCACCTCCCAATTATTACAGGGTGCTTGGTCAAAGACCATATGACACCTATTTAAAAATGCAATTCTCATCCTATTGTGAACACACAAATGTATGAGAAACTGATTCATAGTTATTTCTAGGGAGTTGCTACTATTAAGATCGATTAAAAGAGAACATGTATCTTCTATCATGCCAAAAAAGTTGAGAAAAAAACACCAATCAAAAAATTTCTAACACACACTAAAGTTGTCTAGTTTAACTAATTAGTAGCAGTTAATAGTTTAAGGGTGAAGACCTTGAACGAGTCTAAGGAGTATCATGACCAACATTGACTTGGTCAACCTCCCTCTAAGATTAAAGTCACAAATTTAACTTTCTAATCAATTTATCATAGGAACACCAAGATAGAAAGCTTGACTAAGTGCTACTATATTTTGACTACAGTTGACTAAAATTAACTATCTAGTTCTAAACATATTATTTAATTTCAATAAAGAATACTAATTAAATTCTCCTTTTATTAATTTCTTAATTAAATAAGAATTGATCTAGGATTAAAACAAGCATGAATATTTATTTTATAAGAAACATTGATAACATTACAACAATACAACCAACTACAATAATAAATATTAAGAAATATAAGAGGTGCAAGAAACATGACACAGTTACATATCTTCTTATGCAAGTGGAATTCTTACAAAACCTCAAAGATTCACAATCACACTATTAAATTTTATGAGATGGTTACACGCATCCACTAGTTTGCTATTATTTAAGTGATTAACAAGCAAGGTTCATCCAACTTACTATGTTATTTATTTTATAACAATATTCCTTTTAAACCAAAGGTATAATTCCTACCATGATTAGTCATACAAGTTCATTTACTGATTTATCCCCATAGACTGCATGAATCTATTCTACCATTTTTTTACCAAAGTGATCATTAGTTGATCTATTTTGACTTGGGAAGATATATCTCCCAAAAATGATACTCAAATATAGAAAGATCTAACTTAACACACATGTGGAAATGCTCATTGTTTAGGAAATGAGTAACTAGATGTGACATTCTCTAAACAAAATAAGAAGCAAAAAATAAACCTCCACACTGGGGAGTGCCAGAAATATGTATATCAAGGACGTAGGTACTCAAATACATTAAAAACATAAAATATATGTAATTCAACATCTAGATCTTCTAACATTTCAGATACATATTCTGATCATCATAAGAAGAACAATAACATAAAAAACAAAAATATTCATCATCAAGAATAAACATGATCAAAGGTAAACATACTTACATATACAATGCAACAAGATAAATGAGCTCTCAAGCTCTAATTGCTAAAGTTGGAGGAAATATGTCTCTGTACACCGATCCCCAACAGTGGTATAGTTAGCAATGCCTCTCAACCATATAGTACTCGTAGCCCCAACTCTCGTGCTCGTGGAGATAGTAGTTTGGTCACAAACATAAGGCAAACACACAAACAAGGAGGTGGCTAACACACATGCTAAAAAATGCATAACTCATAGGAGAGCACAATGACCAAACACTATATACATAAGTACAAAAACACCACAACATGAAGAACACTCAGCATCTGGACCAACGTCCAAAGTGCATACCAAGCACATCCATAGAACAACACGGTCACTACTTAGTACTAAATGTATGCACCCTAAAATGGTCGCCTAGATTTTGGGCCCCATTCTTCATTTTATCAATGTTGGAATTATTTTATCAATTTTTTGAATCAATGATTTTTAATATTTTTAATTCAAATCAATTTATTTGATCAAATTGTAATTAATTCAAAAATTTTAATATTTCCCAAGTTTTATTTAATTAAGAGAACATGCTCCCTTTAATTAAATAAAAATCTCTTTTAATTAAATAAAAATCATTTAATTAAATCATCAAGTCATTTATTTTAAATCTCATTTTAATTAAAAGAATAAATCTTTTTAAATAAATAAAAAATATTTTAATTAAATATTGGAACCCACTTTGCTAAAAATAATAAATAAAAAAGTAAAAATAATAAAATAAAGTGCACTTTCCTATGAGATAGAATCTTTTAACTTTTTGAAAAAGGTTTTCTCTCTTAATCTCTTCCACATATCTTTTTGCCTCTTAACCATGTCTATTTATTTTGCCTCTTGAGAATCTTGAGCACATGGATCAACCAAGATTTAATCACCACCATTGCTCATTTCTTTTTGCCTCTTAATTTTGACCGTCCATTCATTTCTAAATTCCTTTATAAGGAGGCTCTCTCCTTATTCCTAATAATCCATCTTTTGCATCATCCACCTTTTGCTTCATCCATCTTTTGCATTATCATCCTCTTGGAGTCTTGACATCTTAGCATCTTGAAATCTTGGAGTCTCTCAATCTTGGCATCTTGGAGCTATGGTATTCTTAGATCTCGCATATTGAAGCATTACATCATCATTTTTACTTTCTTTCTTACATCTAGTTTAATCCATCTAGCTTAGATCTACTTTTATTTTCATTTGCATGGATATTTGATGATCATGGAGACTAGTATTCTTGTTTTTTCTCTTTGAATCTCTCATTTTATGGTGTACTTGCATGGGTACAAACTAGGTCAAATCTAGGGGCCTCCATGAAAAACCCTTACACTCCATGAATAGAGAGCTATGAGTCACCGTTTGAGACCTCATTCTTGAGCAATCTTGGATTTAATGACTCATAGAAGTGTGACAACATTTTAGCACACACTAAAAAGGTCATCTCATCACAATGATGAAACACATCTAAAATAAAGATGCAACAAGGCATAAATCAAAAGGACTCAAAAAGTCATAAATATCATAATGATTAAGTAAAATTAATTGGTCTCAATACCAAGGGTACGTGTCCCTCAAAACTCGGCATAAGAACATAACTCAACTATATCTTGGATGTGGTCTCAACACCCGACATCCACATACCACATGAGATTTCATTCTCAAGCATGATGTGTACTATCACAAGGGCAGGAGCAAAAATAATAACAAAGGTAGAATTGCACCGATATTAAAAACAAACAAACACTCGAAGCAAGAAAATTACATACCACACGCTCTATTGGCCACATCGCCAAGAGTACAAATCTCAAGATGATCTGATAAATAAACATGTGGTATAAATATTTTTTACATATTTCATGACATGTCTATTACTCAAATATTGAACAAAAAGCCCAAAACATAAAAATACTAATTTCTGGCAAAATTCAATAAGGTTTTTGAAAATCAGCATTTTAACCTGAAAAATCACTTTCGGGTCAAAATAAAAAAATACCTAGAATGTCATATAACCATTCTGATTTGTCCATCATATTCTTTGTAACAAAGATAACCTATATTAAAATCTAATTCATGTACAACATGAAGAATGATGGGTTCTGAATAGTACACAAAATGATGCGATGAATAAAAAGTCTAAAAATCAAATTTGGATTTAGGCTATAAAATTAAAACTCATTGGTCTAAATCTACCCAACAACACACTTTTCAAATAAAATTCTAATTCTAGATTCACAATGAAATTTTGTTATTCACATAAATTATCACATTTGCATTTTTATATCACTATTCACATGTAATCTTTAAATGACCATAACTATATGAGAGTGAACTCAAATTGATCAAATAAGAAATTATATTATATAATTCTATCATTCCACAAAATAATATGAATTCAAAATACACAAATTCTACTTTTTACATTTCTTCCATTTTTCAAGCAAAATCATAAACTCTCATAAACTCCATTAAAATAGCTTTAATTTTCAAATTTCAAAAATCAAAATTCTAAATATACCCTCTGGTTCTAAAAGTGCCCAACACCCCTCTTTCAACATAAAATTCACATTTTCATTATTTCTAAAAATTTGGGCAGCATAACACTATTTTACTTCATTTCTTCAAAATGCAAGCATACACAAATTCATACAAACCCAATCAGCTGAAAGAAATACATTAAATCATAGTAAAATGTCTATTTTCATCCCACTAAACTACTCCAATTTACTTCAGGCAAAAAGATGGACTAAAACAAAAGATACAGAAAGATCTACCTCGCAGTAAAAGTATAAATCTAAAATGAAAGAGAAGAAATAAATATGGCATGAAAATAGATGAAAATTTTGGCATTGTGTAGCAATCCCGCCATGATTTCAACGAGCCGCTCCATGTTCAAATCTAGCAAATGGATCGCTCCCAATAAAAAAAATCCCCAAATTGCTTCCAAGAGGGTTTGAACAATTTTTCTCTCCAAAAATGAAAAAAAAGTGTCTAAATAAGTTCTAATTTCTCATTATAGGTCACTTTTTCCACTTAAAACCAAAAAAGGATAAAACAATAACTTAAATTAAAACAAATTAGAACCCAAAATTCACCCCGAACTCAACATGGATTAATTTATCCAATTCTAATTAAATGGAATAACACTATGATAAAATTATCAAAAAAATGTAAAATACTTTATAATAATAATTAAAAATAGCATTATTAATTAAATCATCTTTAGTGACAACTATGAGACTCTAATGCACAAACACACAACTGGTCTTTCACAATGTGCAAAATGAATTTTGAATTTACCAACTTGTATGGGAGAGAGTAATATAATAATAAATTATGGATACATCATCCAAACAAGGACGATATTGGCTCAGTATGAAAGACCAAAACTACTATCTTATGTGCCACTGTCGGGAATATAGACACACACTCAATCCCTATAGCTGAGGGTGAATGTATCTGATACCTATTCAATAACATACAAACATCAAGTGCAACTGTTCATAATATATAAATAATCGAAGCACATATAACACATATAATCATAATGAAGAATAATGGAACACCGTGTGGATCTCACAAGCAAGTGACTACGGCTCCATATCACTTTGTACCACCACCAATAGGAAAAATGCATAGCAAGATGTGGTGCATCATACACAACATATAACCATATATTATTGCATTATCTTGAAGCTTTTAAATAAATCATTTCTAACAATACGAGCTTATGTCAATTTAAATCTTTCTAAAATTTCTAGTGGCATATAAAGCACAATATCTAAGAATTAGTGACAATCATCATAACCTACTAGTTCAATATTTTAAATGTAAAAACTAATATATTTAATCAATGAAGTACCATCATGAATATACTATTCAAAATGGTAAATAACAACCTGATATAACATCATAATATTTCATTTATTGCATCGTATTCTTAGTTAGCCAAAATAGTATTTAACATCAAGTATACTTAACTCATTATACTTGCAATCCAAAGTTTGAGGCTCTATTACTTCCTTGCAATGATAGAGTTGAAGAGGCACTACATTTAAATACATAGACTCCTTCAATAGTACCAAAACTATAACATGAACTATGGGTCTTCTAGCTAGACGCCTCCTATGGTGGGACTAGACCACCATATGAACCTCATCTCTATCCTATATAGAACCTCTCCCTCTACCCTAGAACTATCAGATGTCAAAGTAATTTGGCTTCTCACTGGGGATAAACTCACAATATAGCTTTCCCTAAAAAATATAAAGGCACCTCCCAATTATTACAGGGTGCTTGGTCAAAGACCATATACCACCTATTTAAAAATGCAACTCTCATCCTATTGTGAACACACAAATGTATGGGAAACTGATTCATAGTTACTTCTAGGGAGTTGCTACAATTAGGATCAATTAAAAGAGAACATGTATCTTCTTTAAGTATCCTTTTATTTTTTCACTTGATCATATGACAATCCATCGACATAAAATTCATGAAATCTATCCCTCCATGAACCCCATGTTGTAACCTCCTTAGACACCTCATTCACACTATTAGTCATTCTTTCTAAGGAAGTTGTGAGGGATGAGTGGTGCTCAAAAGTAGAGGACATCAACCTATTAACCAATATGGATATTTGGGCACTATTTTGTTGAAGACGATTGATAAGGTCCTATTGTGGGGCATCAATATGACATATTGGAGGACACAGGGGGTTTGGATTCGGGATTCACAATGGATTTGGATTTTGCTTAGGTTTTTCTTATTGTGGGGCTACGTTTTGAGGGTTCTCTTCTTGCTGATTTTCAACATTATCAATATTTTCATGTGTTTGAAGAGGTATTTTCTCTGTTTCATGGTCATGGATTGTTTTCCAAATCTAATGTCAAAATATTTAAAAAACTTAAATCAATTCAAAAAACCCTACTCAATCAAAATTAAAACAAAAACAATTAAAAAAATAAATTCTTACTTCTTTGATGACGTGGCATGCTTGAAAAGTGGTCAATATAGAAACAAAATTGAATAAAAACAAGAACCTACTTGGGTTTTGGCATTTTCTTTTCCTTCTCTCCTTCAAACACGATTTTGGTGTGAAGAAAAATTGTAAAAACATGGGTTTTTAAAAAATGTTTATGACATTCAAAACACGTACACAATTTGTAAAACATTTTTTTATCTACAAAATGTGTATGCATTTTGAAGAAATTAATTTTTTAAAATTATTTTTTGTGTCTTGGCAAAGGCTCGAGTTTTCGAAGCCTAGTTTTTCAAATTTTGAATTTAACCCGAGTGGATTATGAAAAGTTTTGGTTTTTTTTTAGGTGGCCACCGTTTTGCACACCATCTTGGTCCAGTTACCCCACACACTATTTTAAGTATTGTGGCTACTGAAGACTTTCATTTGAAATAACTTAATGTTAAAATAGCCTTTCTCCATGGTGATTTGGAAGAAGAAAAATATATGCAACAACCACAAGTTTTTGAGGTTAAAGGTAAAGAGAACATAGTATGAAGATTGAAGAAAAGTTTATATGGATTGAAGAAAGCACCTCGACAATGGTATATTAAATTTGATAGCTTTATGGATGAGCATGGCTCTGATCATTGTAATTCAAACCATTGTGTTTATTTTAAGTGGTTGGATGATGACAGATACATTATTTAATATGTTTATATATGGATGATATGCTTGTAGAAGGGTCGAACATGGATCACATTAAGTAGTTGAAAGAATAGTTAGTAAATTATTTTTGTAAAAAGGATTTAGGGGTAGAAAAATGAATTCTCATTATAAAAATTTACAGAGATAGAAAGAACAAAAATTTGACTCAATCTCGGGCTGATTATGTTGATAAGATGTTGCAAATATTTCGTATGGATAATGCAAAATTTGTCAGCACACCTTTTCCTAGTCATATGAAATTGACTAAGGAAATGTGTCCAATGACACAAGATGAAGAAGACAAAATGTCCAAGGTATCATATGCTTCAGTTATAGGTAGTTTTATGTAGGCCATGGTATGCACTAGATCAAATATTCCACATGTTGTAGGAGTTGTTAGAAGGAAAATGATCATCATGGACTTGATTATTGGAATGTAGGTTAATGGATTCTCAAATAATTGAGAGGTACACCCAATAAATGTGTAAGATATAAAATATGGACGGGGTTTAGCACAATAGGAGTTTTCCCATAAAAGAGGCCCCGAAATTGATATTTTACGCATACATGAAATTCTAATGATATGGAAAGTAAATATAGAAGACTAATATTGAAATGAAGAATTAAAATGTACTTACCTCCAAAAAAGAATCGGCTGAAAACCATGTCAAACAGTCTAAAAAACAATTGATTTTGCAATATTAAACCGAAACTCTCAGATCTACAAAACCCATAAACATTTTTATTTTCTAAGTTAGGTCAACCTTGACCCAAACCAGGGGTAAGATCTTACCCCGGGGTGCAATCTTACCCCTTGATGTTGACCTTGACCTAAACTTCTCCTACATAAATTTTGTTTACAAATCTTGAAAGTTTGTGAAAAAGGGTATCCATATCTGCACTGATATTCATTGTTCTGCACTTGTACCTACAAGAAAAATAGTTTTTTTTGTTGGGGGGAGGGGTTTGCCTTAGTCAAACCCCAATTTAGGAATTAACCTTGAAATTTAATTGAAATTGTAGTAATAAACAAAGTAAATTAGACAATTCACCTTGCTTATGTCGAAATCATTGTGGAGGATTCGAATCCTTTAATCCACAAGTATGGATGCTCCAAATGAATGTATAATTGGATGTAAGATGTCTCAAATCAATTGTCTTTACATATTCAATACCAATCTTGAATGGATCTTGGAATAGGAAGAAGCTTGAATGGATGGATGAAGAAATCTTCAACAAGAGGGCTCCATAGAGCTTGAATCCTTCAATTGCTACTAATGTATCTCCTTAATGAATTGGATCTTGAATGCTTGAACACTTGAATGATTGAATGTTTGAGTGCTTGAAATTATTTCCTTCTTTCTTGCCTCTTGCTTTAGAGATATTGTGATGTGATTATGAGAGATGAAATATGAATTGAAATGAGAGAGAAAGGTCTCCTTTTATAGTGATCTAAGGTGCAAACTTCTAGGGAGGCCACATAGAAAACATTAATTAAGGGTCCATGGCACAAAAATATATAGAGGTACACATGGAGAGTAAATTAAATTAAAGTATTGACACAAAACTCTAGAAGGTATCCACCCTTAAGATAGAAATAAAAATAATTATTTAAGAGCCTTGTCATAAAATTTGAGGTAAGCCTAACCCCAAAATTAATTTAAGCATTAGGCACAAAACTTAAGAAATTCTAATCTCAAATAATAAATTAGGAATCCTACATATAGCTTGAGAAAGGTCCACCTCAAATATTAATTTGAGGATTCAACACTTAACTCAAGACATAGTGGCCCCGAAGAGGGAAAAGATAAAATTTTGATGAAACCTTAAAACTGGGACCTAGGCCGGGGTCGAGATTGACCTTGAACTAGGTCAGGTTTGAGGTTGACCTTGACCTAGAGGGTCATGACCTTAGGAAATGTGCCCAAGTCTTAGAAATAGAGAGAAGAGGCAGAAAAGAGGGGCGGAACAAGCACATAAGCACATGAAACCCAATGGAACCATGAAAGTGTTTGAATCAGGATCAAAGCAGCCTAATAGGGAGGGTTAAAAGGTCTCAACATGGAGTGCATCCATTTTAGGATGATACATTTAGCCCCCACTTTAGCAAGAGTATGAACTTGATGCAAAATCTTGGTAAAGGAGATCACAAAGAAAAATAAAATCTTATTGAAATCAAAGGGACAAAGGAAACCTCAATCCCCAAGGGACTCAAGTCTTCGTCAAGTCCAAGATTACAATAAGAGAGATGTCACTACAAAAAAGAGAGAAAAGGGGAGAGATGAGTGGCTAGCTCACCCAGTAAGATGTGTTTATCTCACTGTGAACCACAAAAAGGATAGGATGGCCCACCAAGGAAACACTTGATAGTCACCCATAAAGTTGTGCACCTTCTAGCGGCTTCGTGCATGTATGTAGTACATCTTCTAATGACTTTTATGAAGTACCCATGGATCCATATCCTCATATCACCATAGAATACATTTGTAAAATGCATATCTCTTTAGGATTTAAAAACTTATGTGAGTTACCTTCCAAGGATTTAGCATGCTACAAAACATAAGGTTAGAACAAAAATGTATAGTATAGATAGAGGGAGGCTGTATATATGTCTCCCTCCTTAAGATGGAAAAATACATACTATTTTGACATGTTAAGAAAAGAAAAGAACAAGGATAAAGCCTTCTTCAACATCAAGACAATATCCATAAACAACACCCAATCCAAGCCAAGAAGGTCACAAATCCTATGAGGCCATGGAAGGGATGAATGCAAAGAGATATCATGAAAGAAGGGAAAAAATAACCCTTTTGAGGGATAGCACACTATTCAGCTTCCAAGGTGAGAGATTTATCAACCATGGAAACCCAATGTCCAAAATTGAAATAGGTTATGATGAAAGACAAAGATCCTCAATGCAAACCAAAATTTTCATGTATGATTGGATATCACATAATAGATAGATATTGTTTAACCAAGGGAAAAGTGGATCCCAGAAAGACACAAGGGAAGGAGATTGTATCCTTTCCCCCAAGCATAGGAACAAAGATGGAAGGGGACCTATTATATTGCTCACAACACTATACAAGACAACGATCCCCAAGGATTAGGCTAACATTGTTTACATAATGTGGAGCTCCATAATAGGAAGATAAATGTTATTTAGAGAAAACATGATTGAAATACAACTCATTGCCATATGATATATAAATAACCTTACTATCAATGAGCTGCCTGATCTTATAATGTAAAGCTTGACATTCATTAGTACAGTGATCATGATATCTATGATACAATAAAAAAGAAAGAGTGTTCAACTATGGCCTAGGTTTATTTTTGTGTTTAGGTCTAGTAATCATCTTAGAATGAAGGAGTTTAGGCAAAAGTACTTTTTGGTCAAATTCCTTCATAGGTTGATCATGTTTTGAAGTGTTAGTTGAGATGTTGTTAACATTGTTTTTTGTTGAGAATTAAATCACAATCCATAAGAATGCTCATGCCCCCCATTCTATAAGTGAATTTGAATTTCATGTTTATGCTTACCACATCCTTGACCATTGAATCCTTGTTTAACTAGGAAATGATAACTAGGACCATAACAAGAAACCAAATCAGTAGGATTCAATGGAACTTTAGTAGTCACTATGTTATCATTAGTAGGTTTGATAGATTCATTGTGGGTAGAAGCAGTGACAAAGTTATTATGAAGGGCGTTAGAAGTAGAGGCAAAATCTCATTGTTCAAATTCTCTTTGTTTCTTCATAAAATCAAGATCAGAAACCTTATACTCTCCCATAAAGGTAGGAATAAAATCCAAGGTTCCCCAATCATCACTAGGAAGAGCATTAGAGGAAGAAGGATTAGGAATATGAGTATATTAGGTTTGAATATTCAAACAAGGATTAGGTGCATCATCTGCATGAAGTGTATACATTGTGTTGTTATAAATAAACTTGACTTTACAGTAAAGGGTGGAAGGAACAACATGCATCTCATGCAACCAAGGTCTACCCAAAAGGATATTATAATTAAGAGGTCTAGGCATAACATGAAAAGGAGTATTCAGAATTACTGGACCTATTTTGAGAGGTAAGGTAATGATTTCCAAAGTGTTCTTAGCAATGTTATCAAAGCCACGTATATGAACATTGTCAGGTTGAATAGTTGAAAGAACAGTTTTAATCACTTTGAGCATGTCCATGCTACAAACATTAAGCCTAGATCCATTATCAATCAAGGTCCTAATAATGATACTCTTATTGATAGTAACATCAACCATAAGATAATTATATTGATTCTAAACTTCTTTAGAAGGTTAATCCTTTTGAGTAAATATAATGTCAGGAGCACCTGAGGTAGCATGAATGCATTGTAAGAAGTTATTGATGTTCTCTTGATTAGGAGGTGGAGTGGGAAGAATAGCTATATCTTTTTGCAAGGCTTCATAGTAGGTAGGTGAATTTTGAAGAAGCTCCCATAGATAAATCTTGGCAGGGGTATTCAATAATTAGTTTATCAAATCATACTCCTCGCTAGGAAGATGGGGTGGAGGAGGAAGAATGGGTTGAGAAGGTGGCAAAGAAGTAGCAATGACCGGATTAGGTTGAAATTTATTCCTTGGGTATGATATGTGTGAGCTTTCAAATCTTAATAATTGAAAGACTCTAAAGACTCCATAGGTTTACCTTTGATAGTAATTTGAGGACAACCTTTGATAGTCAACAAGGGTTTTGGATAAACCATGTTAGTTGTCTCAACACTACAAATAGATTCACAAGAAGGAAGCAAAGAAGACATCCTAGGAGGAGATGAGGTAGGAGCTTGATTCTCCATAAGATAATCACTAAGAGGGAGAGAATTAAGGGAATTCATGTCATTTTCTGCTAATGCCTCATCACTAGAAGGAATGGAAAATAGAGGTAAATCATCTATAATGTCATCTTATTTCGCTAACATGTTTGCATAAGGGTAGTATATTTTAGAAAAAGAGTCACCATCATGTATGAATATGTCATCCATTAATAAATCACACTCTTGTATCAAAAATTCTTCACGAGGAGAGGATAAATTAATGTCTTTATTCAAGGGATCATCCACAATGGTTTCATGAGGAAGAGAGTAATCAACATCCACATCTAAATATTCAATAAAGCACTTGAAAAATAATTGAGATAACTTGTGCAACATCATAACGACTAAAGCAATGCATAGAAACTAGATCTAGATATATCTAAATGTAATCAAATGAAATTTATAAGTAAAGGAAATCGAACACCACAAACATAATAGGGCATCTAATTCAACAAAAAATAGGGGGTAAGCTTGTAAATATTTTTGTATTTTTAAAGAAATTTTGCAATTTTTTTTGGATTTTTTGAAATATAAATGCAAGTGTATAAAATAATTCTACTAAATGTAAATCGAACACTAAAAAGAAAGAGTTGTCATAAAAGGGTTCACCAAAATGTAAGATATAAATGAACACACAAGGTTATACAAAGGGAGATCTAACACCATAAAAGAAAGAGTTGTCTATCGCGGGTTCACCAAAATGTAAGATATAAAATATGGATGGGGTCTAGCACAATAAGAGTTTTCCCATAAAAGAGACCCCAAAATTGATATTTTACACATACATGAAATTGTAATGATATGGAAAGTAAATATAGAAGACTAATATTGAAATGAAGAAATAAAAGGTACTGACCTCTAAAAAAGAATCAGTTGAAAACCCTGGCAAACAATCTAAAAAATTATTAATTTCTATAGTACTAAACCAAAACTATGAGATCTACAAAATGCAAAAATCTTTTTCTTTTCTAAGCCAGGTCAACCTTGACCCAAAACAGGGGTAAGATCTTACCCCAGGGTGCAATCTCACCCCTTTATGTCAACCTTGACCTGCACTTCTCCGATGGAAATTTTGTTCGTGGATCCTGAAAGTTTTCCGAAAAGGGTATCCAAATCTGCACTGATATTCATTGTTCCACATTTGTACCTTTAAGAAAAATGGTTTTTTTGTTGGGGGGAGGAGCTTTCCTTAGTCAAACCCCAATTTAGGAATTAACCTTCAAATTGAATTGAAATTACAGTAATAAAGAAAGTAAATGAAACAATTCACCTTTCTTATGTTGAAATCATTGTGGAGGATTCGAATCCTTGAATCCACAAGTATGGATGCTCCAAATGAATGTCTAATTGGATGTAGGATGTCTCAAATCAATTGTCTTTAGATCTTCAATACCAATCTTGAATAGATCTTGGAATAGGAAGAAGCTTGAATGGATGGATGGAGAAATCTTCAACAAGAGAGCTCCATAGAGCTTGAATCCTTCAATGGCTACTAATGGATCTCCTTGATAAATTTGATCTTGAATGCTTGAACACTTGAATGATTGAATGCTTGAGTGTTTCAAATTCTTTCCTTCTTGCTTACCTCTTGCTTGAGAAATATTATGATGTGATTATGAGAGATGAAAGATGGATTGAAATGAGAGAGGAAGGACTTATTTTATGGTGATCTAGGGCACAAACTTCTAGAGAGGCCACATAGAAAACAATAATTAAGGGTCGATGGCATAAAACTCTAGAGAGGTGCACATGGAGAGGAAATTAAATTAAAGTCTTGACACAAAACTCTAGAAGGGGTTTGCCCTTAAGATAGAAATAAAAATAATTATTTAAGAGCCTTGTGACAAAACTCAAGGTAAGGCCAACCCCAAAGTTAATTTGAGCATTAGCCACAAAACTTGAGAAAGGCTAATCTCAAATAAAAAAATTAGGAATCCTACACAGAGCTCGATAAAGGTAACACTAACCCCAAAGTTAACTTGAGGATTCAACACTTAACTCAAGAAATAGTGGTCCAGAAGAGGGAAAAGATAAAATTTTGATGAAACCCTAAAACTAGGACCTAACCCCAAGGACCCTAGACCCTAGGGTCAAGGTCAAGGTTGACCTTGACCTAGAGGGTCAAGACCTCAGAAAATGTGCCCAAGTCTGAGAAATAAAGAGAAAAGGTAGAAAAGAGGGGTAGAACAGACACATAAGAACATGAAACCCCATGAAACATGAAAGTGTCTGAATCATGATCAAAATAGCCTACTAGGGATGGCTAAAAGGTCTCAACATGGAGTGTGTTTATTTTAAGATGATACAGAATGGTTACGTACTGGGGGCTCTAATACTGATTTGAAAGGCTATGTTGATTCAAACTTGGAAGGGGATTTAGATACTAGGCAAAGTACTATAGATGTATTTACTATGGGTGGGATAGTAGTGAGTTGGATTTCTCTCTTGCAATAGGTGGTTGCATTATCCACTACAAAGGAAGAGTATGTTGCACCTATAGAGACAACTAATGAGATGATATGGCCATAGTTATTCATGAAAGAGTTGGAAAAATCAAAGTCTAAAAATTATCTACTTAGAGATAGTCACAATGTCATCCATCTTGCAAATAATTCTTCCTTGCATTCAAATACTGAACACATATAGTTGAGGTATCATTTCATTCATTCAGTGTTGGATAATGGGCAATTATAGCTAGAAAAGGTATATACAGATGAAAATCTACTAGATATGTTTGAAAAGGAAATAACAAGGGAGAATATGAACTTTTCTTCACCTTTTATTGGTCAATAAAGTCTACAGCACATCAATCCAGTGGAGGTTCAGGGGTAACAGTGTTGCTATAGGACTAGTCTCCAAGTGGGAGGTTTTTCAGTGTGCATCCTGACCAGTCCCCAAGTGGGGGATTATTGGTTTGTGGTGACTTATTAGGAAATTACTGATGTAGGAGCATTCGAGGATCAAGGTTGTTGACATAGATGTGGGTTTTGGTCGAAACTTACTTTTGAGGGTCATAACTTTTGACTCAGATGTGGGTTTTTACTAAAATTTTATAGGCAGTTGCGTGAGGCTGATCTATTTGGATTGTTGATGGAGCTTAGCTTGATTGGAGGTTGTTTTGACCTTTTTCTAGGAGCTAGAAATATCATCTTGGCCTTTGAAATTGGCTTTTCATGTTTTTTTCAAGTTTTTAGAAAGTTGGTCTTTTGTAAGAAATTCAAAATCATGTTTTTGATTTTGTAGATTAGTTGGCAACTCATCTTGCCTTAGTTGGGGGCATTTCTTGGGAAAAATAAGGATTCATAGGATGGGTTTTGAAAATTACTAAAAATGGGAAAATCTGATTTTCATAGAAATCTACCAAATATGGTAATTTTTAGAATTGTAATAACTAGCAGTTTTCTTTCATTCTAGAGGTAGAGTAAGTTGGAGAAGTTTAATGAAGAGTTTGGAGTTCTAAAATTTGTGTTGTGCATTTTTTGAATTGTTGTTCTTGAAGTGTTTGTGCTACATCATTTACTATACACTCATTAAGCATTTTTTAGATGACTCATCAAGCATTGAACCCTAGGTTGACTTGCCAAACTTTTCCCTAAGTTGACTCATCAAGTTTTTTATGGTGAACTTGTTAACTGACATAATTCTTGTTATAATGGAATAGGGTTAGGGTTTTTCATCATAAGAATTTTGTGGATTCCTATAGTGGTATTGAGTTGTAAGTGATTGCAAATTGTAACTGGCTAAAATTATTACATAATAAGATTGGACTCTCTATTTGGTGGATGTATCACAAGATTGGGTGAGCCACATTAAATCTTTGTGTCTTCTTCTTCTTCTACTCTATGTGATTTATTCATTTGCATTATTAGTTATATTTTTATGAAAATATTAGATTTCTATTTTCTAATCCTAACACTTACATGTTATTCCCATATTTAATGGTTTAAGCATGAAATTATAAGATTTTCTAAAGTCAACACACCCAAATTTGACTAATTTGGACTATTTTGATTCTATAAATTCTTTGTCTTCTTAATGTAAGGTCGACATACCTATATTTAACTAATTTTCCATTCTCAAATTACTTATTACAGATGAGTGTTATATTAATTTATATCCCATCATATTCATTAGCTAGCGATGATGATGCATAAAGTTTTATTGTATACTCCTCAAAATAATCTAAGCCATACAAATTATTTCTACAATAGTGCACTTTTACTAAATTATATCTATAAATAAAAATTATCCAGTAATGTTAACTATCTTATAAGAAGAGCTTAATAAGTGAAAAATATATTATTAAAACTGAGCGAATATATTTTATTGATTTTTTAATATAAATAATTTCAATATTCATATTTAAATTAAAATTGGACCCAAAGAGGATACATAAATATAAAGGAATATTTATATATAATAGGTTAATAATAATATGCAAATGACATAAACTCAAAATATATTTGAAGAAAATATAGAGAAGAAAACATCAATTAAGGAAAGAAAAATCATGAGCATGGTAGTTTAGTTCGACCAATGTGATTAGATGTATCCTCCTATCCCATTGCAAAAATAAGAATGTGATTTCTTAAAAAAATATAGACAAAAGCATAGCGCTATTTTGAAAGGTTTGATTTCATCCTAGAATATTGAAACCATAAAATTCATGAGAGTGATGGTTTAGTTTGATCAATAGGATGGAATAAATCCTCCTATCCCATTGCAAAATAAAATTATAGAAAAAGTAGAGAACTTCTATGTAAGCTTTAATTTCATCTTAGAATCTTGAAACCTAACCATTTTGCGCAGAAAGGATAGCTTCCTTAACTATTGATATTTCCAACTTTAGTAAGTTACATCTAAGATACTGTAGGTTAAAGAAAATATTCTCTTAGAAAAAGAGTGATGTGATGGAAGGAAAACAATAAATATTTTTTGAATTTCTCAACTAATTAAACACATGAATACTATTCTCTACTTCTAGCACATCTCAAGATATTAAATCTTTAGATGAGGAGGAAAATAGATTAAAAGGCTACTACAAAACTTAATTGATAAGAACTAATATATAGTTACAAATGGTGCATACAAACTTTCTTCAAGGGTTACATTAAAAATCAAACAAGAATGATAAACGAATATGAGTACAATATTATTAGGAAACATCAATATGTAAAACATATTTATTGATCTAAAAAATTTTTTTTTACAAGAATTCCAAGTAGTTTCTAAGGGTGATAACTATGAGAATAATCCACTTGAATAATCAATATGCATTGGATAATTGCTATTCACCAAATAAACATATAATTACAAAAAGTATTTAAGTTTAGTTTAGATACATATCCATTATCTAGAATCTCAAAACATTTTAATTGTATAATTTTAACATTTTTTTCGCCAGTAAAATAAATCGCACATATTCTACTTAGAGAGTGTGTGTATATATACATAATACTTCATAAATATCTCGTGTACGTTGATATATATTTATGTGTAATCATTTTCTTAGATTAACCTACTGAAAACCCTAGAGATTGTTTATTCGCTTCTCGAAAAAGTTCGTCTCAATCGGCATGAAGCAAATGCCTCGCATTGAAACGTCAGGTCAGGCCCCTTAATGGAAACGTCACAGCGAATGCTGATCAGATTTATTAAACCATCCTTTCGGCCAAGTAGGAAAATACCACATAAAACTTGCGTTTTAACATAGGTAACTTGTAAAGATTGAGATGGAGAAACGAGTCTGGCAAACCCTGCCCGATGAAATTGCGTTGAATATTATAGCAAGGCTGCTCCCACGAAGAAGTCTTTATAGATTGAGGAGTGGGTGGAAAGAATGGAATGAGATGCTATCCTCGTATGCTGCCACGCAGAGAATGTATCCAAACATTCATCTTTCTTACACTTCAGCTTTTTTATTTCAATTCTGCCCTGAAATGTCTACATCAAAACAAGGCATCAAGACATGGGTGATGGAAGGAAGTGGAGAGTTTTACAAAGTTAGTGACTACTCCCATCGAATAGAAATAGCAAGTAACACGCTATTCTGTTTGTTTAGCAATTTTGATCTTTTAATAGTCCACGAAAAAAGCAGGGCAACTCCAAAACGCATCCGTAACTTTGACAAGTTGGACAAATATTTTGGATTTGCAATCAATTCTTCCACCGACCAACTTCTTTTTACGATGGGTAGAATCCCGGAGCGGACTGAAATGTATGATTCATCCTCCGATTGCTCCAGTTTCAGAGATTTAAATTGGGACCACACTGATCCATTTTGGGTTTCAGGGCGGGGAGTTTACCACAGAGGAAGATTTTACTGGTTGGATCATGTTTCCTGCAATGGAGGGGTTGTGGAATTGAACCTTTCCAATAGTCTCTGGACAAAAATTCCACCCCCTCGTGATGCAATTTATAGACACTCAAACAATACATATGAAAACTTTCGTGATAGAGATGTGGACCACTTCACAAGCATTGCTAGCGTGTATTGGGATTTAGCTGGGAATGATATTGGTCAGCTGATTTTGATTGACAAGGAGTACGGGATTATGTGGAAATTAGAGAATGAAGAAGAAATCTTGAACTCCAACAGGTGGTGTCGAGCAGATATCTGCTTGCCTAGAGAAATTAGACTAATTTCAGTTAACAACAGCGGATGGACTGTGGTGGTTGGTGCAGAAGGAATAAATGTATATGATGGTAACCGAAGACTTGTGAGAAAATTTGCAATTGGTGAAGTGGATTCAGAACTTGCAAATGCAATAGTTCAAAACAAAGTTCCACCGTTTGAAGTTTGTGATTCATTATCGGTGTTGCCTTTTGAGTGCACGTACATATGGTGGCCCTGGGAAAAGAACATTCTGAACTCATTGTTTAGGATCACATAATGATGAACGCTGAATTTCGAGTGTTATCTCAAACGAAGAGGGACAGTTATTTTAAGTTCACTCCGAGATGATTTAAAGCGTGTAAAAATAGAGATTGTGATTTCAACATTACATGAATGGGATGAAATTAATGAATACATATTTAGTGATAAGTTATTGTATTATTTTTCAATGTTTCTCTTACCTTTGAAACGTCTGAAATCGTAAGATTGAGTGAATCTCGCAGGTAACATCTTACTTTCATTTCACACGGCTTTTAAATGACAAAATGTTTAAAAATATAAGATATTTATAGGAGAATGTTCTCACGAGATCCCCATATGCAATGGACTATATAGGATTTAATATTGTGAACATGCCTTGTGTGCATGCTTTGAAATGGAGTTAAGATTGAATATTTACAAGTACATATAACTTGTAAGTTCTTAAAGTTAACATGGACATATTAATGATATCACGTGTACAAATATATAATGTACTTAAAAGGAAGAATATTACCATTACATCCATTATATGGTATTGGAGTATATACGATATAATCACGTGAATGTCTTTTATCCATGTTCTCAAATAAACTTAAACTTTTAGTTCTTGGTATGTATGTATTATGAGAGTTTATGCTATCTATAAAGGTGGTTGGAGCTTTGGGACAAAAGATATGAAGGGAAAATTTATAAATATTTGATAAAATGTAAATCATATCTTAGTTGAAGAAAAATTATTTTCTAGAAGTTTTGAAGATAACATAAAGATAGAATAGTAGAATAGATTAGGAAAGAGTTCATTTGATTAGATTATGGACATTAGGTTGTATGAATGAGAAAGTTATCATATATAGCATAATGAATAGTGCAATATTTTTGCATGTAAATATACATCTATATAGGTGCTCTATGAAAGTTATGAATATGATGATCTATCATTTATAGTGGAATATTATGTAGGATGAAGTTGTGACACCTAGTGTGGCTTAGAAAATTTATCAGTGTATGTCTAAGGATAATATGTGATACTAAATGACATGTATTAGTGTTGATAGATTTTGTCATAAAAATATAAAGATATAATATATGCCTTGAATTCATTGTCAAATAAAATGTTGAAATGTAGAGCTACATAAGAATGGGATGAGTATTACAATGGAATGATAATAAACAAGGGATTTTATGATGTTCTAGATGCAAGAACACTAGGTCAAAGGAATTGCACCTATGTGACTACATGATGCCCTTTGATATAATGATACAACAATGTATTACATCAAAATACATAATGCCTCTCAAATAGGATCAATAAGAAAGAATAATATGATTTCTTACAATATAAATGATATGAAGTAGAATATGGTATAAATTTAAACTAAATAATTAAGTTTTAATGTATCATATACCAATTTAACCTCATGACTAAAAAAAAAATGAAATAGAGAAGATGAAAGCATTCAATAATTATAATAGGTATAAGCATTAGTAAACCACTTAGAGCATATCTTCTAACTAAAAATTTAAGCATTTTCTTTCCTACTCTCACCTTATTTCAAGATTTAAATGTTTCTCCTTTTATTGAAATATCCTCATAAACTTCATACTTCCTTAGCACATTATTATTTTTATGAGCCCTACAACTCTTGACATCTTATGTAATGAATGGTTATATTTGTTGAGTATGATGTTATCTCTCTTACTACATTCCTTCAGTGAAATTTGGTATCTTTAATGGCCATCATTACATGTATAGAGGTGCACAACTTTTTATTACATTGTATGTGCATAAGTGTTTTGTGGGCCCGACTATGTTTATTAGTAGATGCATATATATACAACATATGCATTGTCTTATAGATGACTTATAATGCATTTTCTAAGATTTTGAAGTCCACTTTAAGTCTAACAAAGCAAGTTGTAATTAGATTTTAGAGAAATACTTATGAAAGAACATTATACAAAGGATGAAAATTGACATGATGTTGGGATTATCTTTTGATACTTGCATGCAATATAGTATCCACCATTTCCTTGGAAATCAAAGAGAAAATATGTGTGTTCATAAATGGAAGAAAAAAGAAAGAGGTTATTTTTCTATCTTTTTACTTCAGTTTTCAATGTTTAGCCATGTCTAGTCTATTGTGTTTTATTGTAGTAACCACAAGTATATGAAGGTCCATAGAGGTTATTTGGATAAATTATTTTTAAAGATGCGCTAACCTCATGTACCATCATAAAAATTTAGTACCCATAATGTGTTTCTCTAGTAGGCCCCATTTTGGTGATTTCAAGGTCAGATGTTTGTTATGTTTGATCATGGCAACCTAATTATTCTTTTCCCGCTTCTAATCTACCATCCCGACACCTAGTTTAAATTTGAGCTAAAAAAATGAGGTATAGATCATTTTAAACAACCTATATCCAAGTATATGAAATTTCAAATGAGCTATAGCCTCATATTTTGGCCTAAATTTGGCCACAACCTCGATGTTAGGGTGTTAATGGAAAATCTAGTCCTATAGTCAACATGGATCAATTTTAAATGTAGAAATATTGGAGTAAGTATACAGAAACCCTATCTCTCCTTATTTTGGCATCCATTATTATACATTCATGATCTATAAATTTGGACTGAAGTTTTCAAGAGTAATCAAGGAATCAACAGAAAATGAGCAATTAGATTCAATATTTGAAGGTAATTATCCAATATCTAGGTTATCAAATTTATTTAAGTACATCCCAAGGTGGTCTTATCAATTGAATAAAGTTTATCTCCCATGATGGCCATGTAGATGAATTATTAATCAAGAAAGAAGATCATTTTATTCCTTTCATCCATCTACATTCATCTCTCATTCATTGTAAGTAATTATCAAGTATATCTCTATTGGAGATCTAGGAGTGGTGTTCATAGATCTATGCATTTATGAGGGAATCCTTGATTTATATTCTAAATATCAAGTTCAACCACTTTATTATAATTACACTCAAGCATATTTATGGGTAAGAGATTTCAAAGTCCATCCATTAGGGTTTATGTAAGGTGAATCTAGCATTTACCTTTTCTACATACTTTCATCTTTGCAATTTCAATTCAATTTTGAGGTTAATCCTTAAATATGGTTTTGAACATAGGAAACCCCTATTACCCAACACTTTTCAAATTTCTTCTATAAAGGAATAAGCTATAGAGTTGTTAGATCTTTTTTGAGTAGATCGAGAATAGTCGAACAAGCCTTGAAAGTTTTTGGTGAAACTTTGGGTATTTTTCATCTCACATAACCTATACCTAGGTATATTTCATTACAATAATATATAACCTCATAAATAGGTTCAAATTTTAAAAGTAGACAAATTATAGTGTCAAGATATCAAAATATTAGATACAGGTATTTCCTACATTTGAATTGTTAGTTTAGATATAAAATATCTAGTTTGTATTTAATTTATAAATACAACTATTTCATTCCTAATTAATAATTTTGTCCTTAATTTCTTGTTTCCATTTCAAAATTACATATTTAGTGAAGGAAACATTATCCCCATTTAGCGCTTAAGTCATCGCTTTAGCCTACATGTAGTGTATTCCTTAATGTTTGAAAATATTGAAATGAGTGATGATCCACCCTAGTTATACATTTCTTCCCATTTCACCTTGAACATTTTAGTAAGCCAACTCATTGTTACCTATTTTTTACTTGTATCTCAAACAAGTAGAGAGTGGATAGCTGTACAACTAAGGTGGAAAGTACATTTTAAAATTTAAGTTTTAGGTTAAGTGTTATGAATTGAAAGAAAAAATACAAGACAAAATAATAGTTCATTGATAAAATAATCATTACAATGACATGAAAGTATGTTACATTAGAAAATTACAAGTACATTTTTTCTATCTTGAGCTCTTTTATTCATTTACATGAGAAAAGTACATAGGACCCACACATGATATAGGATACATCTTAAAATGATGCAACATATTATTAAATGTGCATAGAAGTCAGGATATAGAGAAGGTGATGAGATCTATTATTACTTGTTGAATGGAAAACTATGGTTCAATTTGAAAGAATTACAAGTACATTTTTTCTATCTTGAGTTCTTTTATTCATTTACAAGAGAAAAGTACATAGGACCCACACATGATATAGGATACATCTTAAAATGATGCAACACATTATTAAATGTGCATAGAAGTCAGGATATAGAGAAGGTGATAAGATTTGTTATTACTTCTTGAATGGAAAATTGTGGTTCAATTTGAAAGAATCTTCCTATAGTCACCTTTCCTTGTGTCTTCAAAGAACATGTAGGGTTGTGAAAACAATATTTTAGAGATCAGGATATAGATTTGATCTCTAAAAATTAATTGTTATAGGTGCATACTTTTATAGCACCTATTGGAACAATCAGAAGGACAAGTGAAGGTATAAAACTAAAGTTCATGTTTTTTTAACAATTTTGTTTCATGTGTAGGAATAGGTACACATATATTGTTTAATTGTATGTGGAGGAAAATGTTTTTCTCATAAGAGTTGAGCCCAACATGCCAATAAATAATAAATATGTTGTTGAAGGTTATAATTCATATCAACATTAAAACTAGTAACCTATTAAAAGGACATACCATTATGGAATGAAACATTTTAGTTAAAATACCTCAAGATTAGGAATAAACACTTATCAATAACACAACAAATAAAAGTAAAGCTACAAGAAGCATGATAAAGACAACCACATTGATCAATTCAAAGCTAACAACCTATATCATACAGATAAGAAAACATGTTCACAATATCAATAAAGAGACAAGATTTCCATTCATTGTAGAAAATTGCAATCACATGACTATGACTTTCAGAATAATAATGGTAAAGGGTAAGTGTAAATGAAAAAATAGAGAAATGCCAGTAAAATTATAGGATAGTCTCATTTTCAGTATGTTCTCAATGCTTCAAAATAGGGAAAAAGTGAAACAAACAACAATACTATGCAAAGGAGCATATAACTACTTGAGAAATAATATCTATAGTTCTAATGACAATAACAATGATACAATAATTCCAAAAACTATTAGGGATAATTAGGATATGTTCTAGGTAAGGAAGTTTAACAAAAATTCAAATATAAGTTCAAGATTCGTTATTCAATATGTAGTGATCCTATGTCCACAATAGTGATCCTTATTAAGAAATAGATTAATAAAACTAGAAATATGAGTCTATATATACTATTTATATTAAAATCCACATGAACATTAATAACAATGATTCAAGTTAGAGACAACAAATCTTGGACATGACTAACACCTTGGCTAACCTGGTTGTCAAATTGGATGAAGTCATGACTTGGAAATGAGGTAGTAAACTTAATGTTGATTTGAAAGCTAAGGTGGTGTATAATAAGATTCATAGTAGGAGGGCTGATTTGGAGGATCTCCATAGAAATAATGACAAGAAAACTTTTCAGTAAGGGTTATTATATCATTATGGAAGGTATTGTCTGTCCCAACAATGAGAGGAGAAGACATGATGTTTTATAGAGTGCTGACAGGTTTTACCTTTATCCTATTTTTCCTCTTACACAAGTATCTTTCTGTGTATCCTCATTGGTTTGTTACTTCTATTGATAGGATGGGTGGGGAGCTTAATCATTGTGAACCTAAGAATTTTAAGAGATGGACAAAAGAGAAGGAGGTCTAGGATAAATTGTGAAAAGGAGGGCTTACTCTCTTCATGGAGAAACTGTATGGCTTTAATGAAGGGGTTACCAAGAGTTTTGTTCATAGCTGGAAGGATGGCACTGTAAATATTGGGGGGATGGATGTCAAGATTACCGAGGATCTCATTGTGGATTTTTTAGGCCTTAGCATGAATGGGATGAAATTTTTTAGGGATAAGGTCTCATACAATGTCATTCACCACTTCACTAAGGATGAAGATGAAGATGTGAATCTTGTCAAGGATACTAGGGGCTTCTATGATATCATGAGCTTCAAGGAAATATGGTCCAAGGTGATGGTGACTATTATGGAGTACATAACCCTTCATGGGAGGTATAAAAGGGCCCATTCTTATCACTTTGTCCTTCTCTACCATTTTAGGCATAAGGTTAGGGTTTCTTTTCCCTATTAGTTTCTTACCTCTCTTCAATAAAGTATTGTTGATCATAAAAGAAAAAAGAGTAAGCTTATCCTTCATGAAGAGCTTATCCTACTCATTATTGAGAATGTTAAGAAAAATGCAACTCTTAGCCCATCTCCTCCCGAGTTTCTGGGTGGTGGGTTTGCTATTATTTTGGTGAAAAGAGGTAGGGAGGAAGAGGTTAAGGATGGCTCATATTCTCAATTTTTTTTTGAAAAGAACAATGGCATGGAGACTGAGTCGGAGGGGGTTAGTATTGGGGGTTTCTCATATTTTAAAGGGAATTCTCTGAAGAAACATAAGGATATTAGAAAGGACTCTCAGTCTGGTACTATTAGTGACACAAAAGTGGGGGAGATTCAAAACATTGAGATTGTTTTGGACATGGAAGATCAGAATGATCTTGTTGGTCAGAAAGTCCCTAGCATGGTTGAGTATGCTAGTTCAGTGGACCATGATGTCCCCATTTCTGTGACCAAGGAAGTTTCAACTAAGGATACGTGAGATAAAAAGGATAAAGATGTGAGATATAATGTGACCAATCTGAAGAATGATATCCCATCCTCCTCCAGAACTATCACTTTCCTGAAGACTATTGATATGTAGGAGAGAAATGTTCAGCTCCTCAAGGAAGATCTCGATGACAAAATTGACCCTCCTATTGTCCTTTTCAAAATGACCAAATCTATGTCCATGTATTCCTTCCACCTAGTTAAATGGTTTTTTCATCAGATGAAGACCCTCAGTCTTAATCTCAGATCCCTTTCTGCTAAAGTAGACAATATTCAAGAGACGATGGATTCTAGGTCTGAGTGGATGAAAAAAGTAGGGGAGAACATGGATGAAGATGGCTTGCTATAGGATAAGGTCGATAGGATGAAGGCCACCCTCAAGAAGATTCTGATGGATAGAAACTAGTTTATGGGTACTACAGTTGAGTGCATTAACCACATCAAACAAAAGTTGAATGTCAGGTCCCTTGTTAAAATGTATGATACCAAGAATGATGATGAGGATCAAACCAGGCCTGGAAAGCGTACTACATCATCAAATAAGAAGAAGATTCAGGAGATGATTCTGGAGCTCTCAGACCTCAATGCGGCCATCACTAAAATTTCAAGGCTAGGAGAGATATGGAGGCAACTCTGTTAGAGTTTTCCTAGTTCCTTTTCTTTGTGTTTTCTATATTTTTTGTGTTTCTATTGCTAGAATTTTGTTTCTTCTTACTAGTTTTAACTTAGTTTTTTTGTTGTGGGTTCGGGTCTAGTGGCGGGCTGGTTTTTTTGGCCCTATCTTTTTTTTGGTGGATTTAATGTTATATATTTTGTAACTACCTTGCAAGGGTTTTAGGGTCCCTCCTTTAAAACCTATTTTTACTAGTATTCAAAAACAACTTTTGGACACAACTGCAATTTTAATTGTAAGAAAGATCATAAAAACCATTAAGGTATATATTTTGTATCATAAATTATCTAGGTTTCAAAGTAAGAAATATTATACATAAATGAATAAGCATTCGTATTAAATCATAGACACAATAGAAATCATATGTATCAATATAAAAGACACTCATGAAAGATAGGAAGTTATCATTCTACTTTATATTGTATATTAAATGAAAGAAAAAGAAAGACAACATCAATCATGAAACAATGAAGAAACGTATAATGACATGCAAGTACTTACAAGGAAAGAAACCATAGAACTACAACAAAAATGATTTAATGAAGTAAGGGGTCACCAAATTAAGGGGGTGTACATTGTCATATATATCTAAGCATGAGATATCTTCTAAGTTTTAGAGGTTTTCAAAATGGAAAATTTCAAAGCTTTCTAGACCACATTTAGTAATATGAAAGTGAAATCTTTAATCCATGTCATGGTGTACAATAAATTCATGAACTTCAATTTTATCTCTTTGAATTTATTTTGGAACACTAGAATACCCATATCACTCATGAAACTTGGATGTCATGACCTATGCAGAGTAAAGGCTCACACCAAATATTTTTGCAGGATAGGAAAATCATGGAAAAGCTTAAGGGTTTAAATAAATTTTAAAAGGTCAAAAGATAAAGTCACAACCACTGAGGATAGGAAGATATAAATTCTCATGTTATCAATGCATAATAAAGTAGAAGTAGTTAAAATTAGATAAGTACAAAATCTTTCAAGGAGCTATGGTCAACATAGTTTGAAGGAGCCCAAATTGCATTTATATTACTTATTCTATAAAAAAAATTGACATAGAGATATGGAGTGCTAATGATATATCATGATGAGAAGATATAAGAAACAAGAAATAAAAATAAAGATGTTTCCATTGTGTCTAATAGACCTAAAATATATAAGATAGTTGTGTATGGATAACCACATTATGAGAAGATTTAAAAGATAAGTAGATTTAGAAATTGAAACAAAGAGTAGAGACAAAGTTTTAAAAAATAGAGCTCGAACCTTTGCAATAAAGGCATCCCTATAAAAAAATGAAGTTTGCAAGAAATCTCAACAAAATCCTCAAAGAGAAACTCCCCATGGTGGTACCCATATAGAAGAGACAACAAATATGAAAATGGAGTTTGAAGTTAGGATTTGTTATACCCTAGAAGCATCGATGGAGGGAAGGAATTTTGACTTTTATGTTATCAAACATTTCATTTAAAATATTCTCCTCATGTGTTTCTATAAAAGGTTTTAAACTTTATAAAAATAATAATTTACTATGTCACTTAATAAATTCATTTAGCAAAATAATATATTGCTTAATAAATATTATTTAAAATTTAATATTTATTACGTAATATATTTTGTACTACTGAAACAAATATTAAATATATAATAAATTAATATTTTTCTAATTTTTTTTAGAAAATACAATGTGATTAATGCCTATGACATGGTGAATTATAAATTGTGTAATAGGTATTAAATTTTAATACAAAATTAAAAAAAAAGAGGGGTTGAGTTTGTATTTAATGCGAGAAGGAATTTTTGAGATTGCATATCTTAGAGGAGTGATAAGGGGACTTGATTGATAGTTATACATCAGTATTGGGAGCCACTTAAGTTACACATGAGTGGAGGTGGCTTTTATAGTTAACTACATCCTTCTATCAATTATGATTCCTTTTATGCATGATTTTAGGTTTTGTATCACACATTAGATTTTTTTAGAGTTTGAAAAAGAAGACAAGGAGAGACTTTAGTTGAACATCAACTTCAATCCACTTCCTTCTTCAATTCACATTGGTGATTTTGCAAGCCTTCCTATAATTCTTTTCTATGTATTTTATTTTGGGGAGTTGTTTTCTTTTCTAGGGCATGTATTGTAGCTTTGCCAAACTTCTTTTATGCTTCAATATTATAATTGAGCTCCCATGATTTCCAAGTTCTTTATCAACTTTTTCCTTTGGATTTGCAATTAAGAGAAGAGTTTTCCTTCTCATCCTTGTGTTGTTAGGTTTATGGAACTGTGCTTGTATGAATCTAGTAATCTAATTTGTGGAGATATTTTCCCCTTCTTACAATTACTGATAACTTGGGCCTTCCTTAACACTAATTTATTGCATTTGAGTTGTGAAAATTAAACTTTATTAATAATTTATTGTGAGTACATATATCTATAATCACCTAAACTTTATCTAGCTAACTAAGTGTGCCTAATGTCAATTAAATAATTAAAATAAATATGCTAAAGATGATTATGTAAGTAATTAAATCAATTGGATTTAATAATTAAATCAATCATCAAATAATAAATTAACTAAATAAATAAATTGATTGAGAATAAAAGGTTATTTTAAATCAATTCAATTAAAATCAATCAATTAAAAGGTTTTAAAATACTTTTAATTAATAAAATTACTCATTCAATTTCATGTGGACAACTTTCTAATTCAAAGAAAGACTTAAAAAGAACAAAAATTTGAATTTGAATTTCTAAATTAAATTTGTAATTAAAAGAAAGACTTAAAAGAATTTAAATTTCTAAATTGACTTTCTAATTAAAAGGGAGAGTTAAAGGAATAGAAATTGCTAATTTCTCTCATAGTCACATCCAACCGCAACAAGTTTCTAAAAATCAAAGAGAATCTCTACCACTCAACACGATGAATCTTAACTACACATTTATTTTGGCATTTCTATATAAACAAGTCTCTTAGCTCATTCAAAAGATATAAATTTACTTATTAAATGTATTATGCTATTTTTATGCTAGATTATATGCACATCTTTAGCTAGTTTTTTGAATTCTTAAAAATCAACTTGCATGCTTATATAACAACTTCTAATTTCTAAAGCAATCATCAAGCAATGGGAGCGAGCAGTGCTGGGAAATGTAGTCGCGGCTGCGTTAGGGTTTCTACTGGCCCATGAGAGAGTGATGAGGAAGGCAGGGAAGATAGCGAGGATGGTGATGGGGAGGAGATCCCTGTCTGTCCTATTGCAGCCGATGGTGGAGGGCACCGTTGGGTCGTGTATCTTGGTGGTAGAGTCCTTTGCTACCTCTGCTACAATGATAGGATAGTCTAGGATTTTTTTTTGTGAAGATCTTTGATCTTCTACTGTATGATGGGAGGGACACTGTGTATGGAAGCCTCGGTGTTGGGGTCTGTGCCTCGCTTATCTTTGCTGACCCCTGTTCTTTCTTACAGGATCTTGATTGGGGTGTTGTTCATGGTTCTAGGTTTCCTAGAATGCAGTTTTCCTGGGGCTTGGAGGTGTTTTCCATGCCCTTCTTTGAGGGTTTGGAGAGTACTTTTTTGTTTGTAGGGTGGGTGCTCTTGTTTGCTGGAAGAGCATTTTTTTTTTGTGTCCCCTGGCCTCAATTTGTTTCTCTTGCAAGGATGGTCCTCCCTTTGTCTAGTTTCCTCTTTGCAATATTGCTATTGAGGTGGGGTATTCCCTATTGAGGTGGATGTCTTTCACATGTCTTCCTGGTGGTGGATTCTCTCTAAGCCTATGTTCTCTTCTCCTTTACTTCCTTTTGAGGTGGAAGATCCTATCGAGGTGGAGGCTCAGCCTTTTGAGGTGGTCTGCAGCTGTTGGGAGGAGTCTGCTGATGGTGGTGTGAGCTCTCCTCCTTCTCTTAGTCATGTGATGGCAAGATGGAATTCGATGAGGGATAGATCTCTTATTTTTGAGATGGCCTAGTCTGTGGAGAAGCTTCTCTTTAGTGCCGGGGATGATCCTTTGGGCTCGATGGTTTTTTTCTGGTTGTGTTTGTTGGTGGTGGCTATTTGGAGCCTTCAGATGGGTGCTGATAATTTTCAAGGGCCCATTCTAAATGCTGGCTATTTTTGGTTAGGGTTTAAGGTTGGCTTCAGGGCCACGATACTCTTTGATGTTGGTATTTTTAGTTCTGGGTCCCATGTCAAAACCCTGGGTCTTCTTTAGGGAGTTTTAAAAACTCAATATAATTTAATGATGTAAGGCTTAGGCCTATTTTCTTGATAGCTGGGGGCCCTTTCACTTATTCTTTTACTGGTTTCTTTATAACTTTGGGCTCCTAATTTTAAATTGTTCACTCCTTAGCAGTGTTTCTTCTTGATCGGGTTTTAGATTCCTACCTAAATCTATTTGTATAGGGTTTCAGGGCCCCTTCAAAACTTGTTTTTACCCTAATAAAAAAATAGCTTCTAATTTCTAGATTAGTCATATAATCATGTTGGTCTCATTGTTAAATTAATTATTTTCTTATATTAATGAGTCTATCTGATGAAGGGTGTTCCCCTTAATACCACAAACACATCATAGAAATAAACAACAATAATTTGCAAGAACAGAAAATGGGCTTCTTATTATCTCCACAAATGTGGAATTACAAATTTTAGAATTACAATATGCAAAGCCACATGGGAATTCCCCTTACAATATTATGTAGGAAAAAGCCTCAAATCATTACCCAGATCTACCCAAAACTACTCCGAACTGCCTAAGACAACACTACAGCCTTCCTTATATAGGCAATTTTCCACCGCTTGGGAAGGTTCCAGAATTTTAGGCAACAAGGCCAACCAAACTTAGAATTATTTTATTTTACAATTTATTACATCAAAGTTGGCTTAAAATAAATTTTGAAACCCAAACAGAAATTTTGAAAGAAAATCATTTTTCGCCATTTGAGGTGACCCAACTTTCGAAGACCATAAATCATCGCCAATTGACCCGATTAACTATTATAATCCCATTTTAGAAAGGCCACGAAGCACTCTACAGGCTTGGTTGGTGCAAGCACCTGTCACCCAAATTTTTGACCTCATTCGGGGCCTCTAAAGCCTTCAAAACTGATTTCAAAGTTTCTGTACCTTGCTGCCAATACCGAAAATCTTCAATATCTTCAAAACTAGACCTGATCTAGCCATGAAACTTTGTTGGCAGGCTGATATGACTGAGATGAACATCCACATGTAAAATCAAAACACTCCAAGATCGTATGACCAACTTACTAAAAATAGAAAGTTTCTATAAATAACTGCTCTACACAAGATAGCCCTTATTGAATACAAAAATAGAAATATTTTTGGGTGATGCAAGATTGCTCTTACACCCAGGATGCTCTTGCATCAGACACCCAGGATAATTTGAGAAGTGACCCCATCACATCTCAAGTGTGTAAAGGAAAACCAAGATGGTTAACCTCCTCCTTTGTCAGCCATGATGAATCTTCAACAAGTCATCCTTTCCACTTGACCAGATATTCTTCATATGTCCTATTCCTTGTGCTTTTCCCAACACAACTATCTAGTATGTCTTCAATCTCCTTGTTATCTGAACTAGTTGCCAGAATACTCCACTGTGTTGCTATAACCTCATCTTCAATACCTCCTTTGTGATACTCTATCAAATTTGAAACATTAAAAACTGGTGAAATATTCATCTTAGTAGGCAATTCTACCTCGTAGGCATTTCCTGAATCATACTTCTTCAGTATCTTACATGGCCCAAGCTTCTTCATTTTTAACTTGTTATATGTACCGACCGAAAATCACTCCTTTCGCAAATGAGTCATGACTTCATCTCAAACCTGAAACTCCTTATGCCTTCTTTTCACATTGGCCTTAGCCTTATACTACACATTCATCTTGGTAATATGCTTTCTCACCTACTGATGGATGTTCCTCAAATATTCTACAAAATCCTCACCTTTAGCACTACTTATTTCTCCTTTAGCTATCTTCCTCAACTTAGATGCATTTCTGGGACTACTTCCATTTACAATCTATGGATGATGTGATGAACTAAACTTCAAATCTATCTTCAACTCTTCACTTTCTACTAGTACTACCTTATTTGGAAAACTAGCTCCTGGATTCAAGTCCATCTAATGAATGATCTTTCTGACTGGTGGTAATCCATCAGGCACATTATTGGATATGATATCCTGAAACTCATTCAATAATTCTACAACTTCTACAAGTACATCTTCTACTTCCTCTTTCCCAACCTTTGGAATTAAGGTAAAACACATATGCTCATGCCGCATACCATCTAAGAAATTTCCTCTATCAACAAAAGTTATTCTTGCATTACCACATACCTTTTCTTCAGTCTCCTTCAATGGCTTCAGCTTATGTCGCACTTTGGAATAGGTATTCACATGACCATCATGTACAACACATCTGTCAAACTGCCAATGTCTACCCAACAACATATGACAAGCATCCATAGATATGATATCACATAGTACCTCATCTTGGTACCTGCTGATCTTGAATTTCACTAGGCACTGTTCACTAACTATGACATTGTGGTCATCCTGCACCCAGGAAACCCAATATGGATGTGGATGTTTCTGGCTCTTGAGCTTTAACTTTGTCACCATCTCTTCTGACACTGAATTATTAGTACTGCCACTATCAATAATCACATCACAACCTTTACCTTCACTGTTGCACCTGGTGTGAAATAGGCTCCTCCTTTGTTCAGGTTCATTCTCACCACTCAGCAGGACTCTTCTGTTAATCAACATTTCTCCTCTTTCGACATCTTCATAATGTGATGATTTGGCATCTTCATCTACATGTGCAACTCTGGCTTGTCCTTTATTCCTCCTATCCATCCATCCTTGGCGGTGAGGACATTCAAGTGCCCTATGACCTTCTTCTCCACAGTGAAAACATGTTCCACGGAAGCCTCCTCTTCTTGAAACTTGTCCTCTTCCTCTTCCTCTCTGATCTCTACTGTTTTGATCTTGGAAATGATTGAAATTATCTCCTCTCTAATTTTGACTTTTACTGGCCTCCTCCTACTTTTTCAGATCTTCATTTCAATCTCCATATGACTGTCCACCAGATCTTCCATCATGACCTCTTCCATTTTTTCTACTCTCAAACTTCTTGTTCAGATTTTCATCTACTTTTAGGGAAAACTGGTATGCCTCTTCACAACTGTTCATTCAAACCAGATTCAACTCCTCCTAAATGCTTGGCCTCAACCCATTAAGGTAGCGGGAAACTTTATCCTTATCAACTTCCGCATGTCCTATTCTGATGAGGATTCGATAGAACTCCTCTGTATACTCTTGAACAGATCTTCCTACTTGCTTCAAACTTTGCATTTTCCTCAGTGGGTCAAGCTCCTAATCAATAGGGATGAACTATCACTTCAATTTATCCACCATCTGACCCCATCTTGTTATTTTATATTTCCCTCTTCTATTTCGCTCCAATTCAATCTCTTGCCACCAGATCTTTGCATGACCTTTCAGTCTGTCCTTCGCAAATTTGACCCGATCAAGATCCTCGATATCTTCATACTCAAAATATTCTTCACATTCATTGATCCAGTTGGTCAATTCCTCTAGGTTAAGATTTCTAGAAAATGCTAGAACCTCAATCTTAGGTCTTTTCCTGATCTTGGAAATGGCCTGAAAAATTCTTTCTTCCTTCGGGTTCACAACTTTGACTTCTCCTTCTTGATCTTCTTCTTCGGCTTCATCCTTGCTTTCATCTTTGACATTAAGATTCATTCCTTTGTGAATCTCTTCTTGTAATGCTCGCACTTGTCTCTGGAGTGCTCTAACCTCAAGTGTTACAACACCAGCTCTTCCACGACATTCCCTTCATGGAGGCATTTTTGTGCTTCTCACCAAAACCATAACCACGGTCCTCATGCAAACTACCTCATAGTTGGTGATTTGTTTACACATAAACCCTAACCCATGGTCCTAGTGCAAACTACCTCACAATCAGTGATTTGTTTACATAGAAACTCTAACCCACGGTCCTGGTGCAAACTGCCTCACAATCGGTGATCTATTTACACACTCAGGAACTCCTGTTATGATACCACTTGATGAAGGGTGCTCTGCTTAATACCACAAACACGTCATAGAAATAGAGAAACAACAACAATGTGTAAGAATAGAAAATGGGCTTCTTATTATCTCCACAAATGTGGAATTACAAATTTCAGAATTACAATATGCAAAGCCACATGGGCATTCCCCTTAAAATATTCTGTAGGACAAAGCCTTGAATCATTACCCAGATATACCCATAACTACTTCGAACTACCTAAGACAACACTACAACATTCCTTACATAGGCAATTTTCTGCCACCTGGGAAGGTTCCAGAATTTTAGCCAATAAGGTCGATCAAACTTAGAATTATTTTATTTTACAATTTATTACATCAAAGTAGGCTCAAAATAAATTTTGAAACCCAAACAAAAATTTTGAAGGAAAATCATTTTCTGCCATTTGAGGTGACCCAACTTTCAAAGACCATAAGTCATCACCAGTTGACCCGATTGACAATTATAACCCCATTCTGGAAAGGCCACAAAGTGCTCTACAAGTCTTACTAGTGCAAGCGCCTGTCACCCAAATTTTTGACCTCATCCGGGGCCTCTAAAGCCTTCAAAACTGATTTCAAAGTTTCTGTACCCTGCTGCCAATACCAAAAATCTTCAATATCTTCAAAACTAGACTTGATCTAGCCATGAAACTTTACTGGAAGGCTGATATGACTGAGATGAACCTCCACATGTAAAATCAAAACACTCCAAGATTATATGACCAACTTACTAAAAATAGCAAGTTTCCATAAATAGCAGCTCTACACAAGATAGCCCTTATTGAATACAAAAATAGAAATATTTTTGGGTGATGCAAGATTGCTTTTACACCCAGGATGCTCCTGCATCAGACACCCAGAGTAATTTGAGAAGTGACCCCATCACATCTCAAGTGTGTAGAGGAAAACCAAGGTGGTTAACCTCCTCCTTTGTCAGCCATGATGAATCTTCAACAAGTCATCCTTTCCACTTGACTAGATATTCTTCATATGTCCTGTTCCTTGTGCTTCTACCAACACAACTATCCAACATTTTTTCAATCACCTTATTATCTAAACTGGTTGCTGGAATACTCCACTATGTTGTTGTAACCTCATCTTCAACACCTCCTTCATGATACTCTATCAGATTTGAAACATTAAATATTGGTGAAATATTCATCTTAGTAGGCAATTCTACCTCCTAGGAATTTCTTGAATCATACTTCTTTAGTATCTTACATGGCCCAAACTTCTTCATTTTCAACTTGTTATATGTACCAATTGAAAATTGCTCCTTCTGCAAGTGAACCATGACTTCATCTCCAACCTGAAACTCCTTATGCCTTCTTTTCACATTAGCCTTATCCTTATACTGCACATTCATCCTGGTAATATTCTTCCTCACCTCCTCATGGATGTTCCTCAAATGTTCTACAAAATCCTTAGCTTTAGCACTACCTATTTCTCCTTTAGCTATCTTCCTCAACTCAGATGCATTTTTGGGACTACTTCCATATACAATCTATGGATGATGTGATGAAGTAAACTTCAAATATATCTTCAACTCTTCACTTTCTTCTAGTACTGCCTTATTTTGCAAACTAGCTCCTGGAATCAAGTTTTTCTAATGACTGATCTTTCTGACTGGTGGTAATCCATTAGGCACATTATCAGATACAATATCCTGAAAGTCATTCAATAATTCTACAACTTCTATAGGTACATCTTCTACTTCCTCTTTCGTAGCCTTTGGAATTAAGGTAAAACACATATGCTCATGCCACATACCATCTAAGAAATTTCCTCTATCAACAATAGTTATTCTTTCATTACCACGTACCTTTTCTTGAGTGTCCTTCAATGGCTATAGCTTATGTTGCACTCCATCCTTTGTCAGGGAATAGGTATTCGCATGACCATCATGTACAACACATCTATCAAAATGCCAAGGTCTAACCAACAACATATGACATGCATCCATATATATGATATCACATAGTACCTCATCTTGGTACCCACCGATCTTGAACTTCACTAGGTATTGTTCACTGACCATGACCTTGTGGTCATGTTGCACCCAGGAAACCCGATATGGATGTGGATATTTCTGCCTCTTGAGCTTTAACTTTGTCACCATCTCTTCTAATAGAAAATTATCAGTACTACCACTATCAGTAATCACATCACAACATTTACCTTCACACTTGCACTTGGTGCGAAACAGGCTCCTCATTTGTTGAGGTTCATTCTCTCGACTCGGTAGGACTCTTCTATTAATCAACATTTCTCCTCTTTCAGAATCTTTAGAATGTTCCTTGGGATATATTTGTGTATCTCAGAGGCAAGATGGGAATGATTTACCCTCCTACTAAACACCAATGTGAATATGTATGCATCATTTTGGTGGGATTAAAAGTCTTGTTTTTAAATATAGATTTCTATGTAGAGGATACTACTTACGAGGAACAAGTAATCTTGGTAAGTTATTTGTTAAAATTTGAGGAGTAAGATGTTTGATCAGATTTTTGGCTTCTATGGCTCATAATATATATGTTCATTTATGATTTATGTGAAAGGGGGAGAGATATTAATGTGAGGAAAATGGGGGACAAATTTCCACTATGAGAGGAATTATAGAGAGACTCTGAAAGATAATGTTTGATATAGTATTGTTGGTAGTACTAATGATTGTTAATCTCAAGAGAAGATTGTTGATTTTGTTGTGCATTAATTGTTTTTCACATCACATATTTCTATCAATACCAAAGGGGGAGATCATTTGTAAGTTGGATGTGTTGTCATTGATGTCAACATATCTCTTTATCAGTGGTGCAGTATGCTCAGTATGATGGTGTTGAATATTAGTGGTTGTGGATGTCAAAAAGTGAGGATCAATAGTTTTGGATCTCATAGATTTTTTATAGTTTGAAGATGATTCTTTTCATTCTTTACAGGCTCTCATAGTATATTGGAGGTTCACGTGATGAGGTATGGTGACTAGTTCATACACTATTTTCCAATGTTACCAATATTACTAAATTGTGGCAAGTTTTACTCCGCATGGTGTGATTCTTGGTTGTGGAAATATTGAATATTATTGGGACATTTTGATATGTTTTAAAGTCAATTTGTTCATGGTATAGAGGTTGCAAAAGGAATTTTCAAGTGTATTAGTAGATGGTGATAGTGTTCTTGACATCTAACATGAGATATATTGGTGAATCCAATGATTTGGTTGGCTTTAGATGTTTATGTATTCTTCATGATGCATATGGATATTCTTGGACTATGTGCCTACTAATTTGGTGGTTCACATCAATTGTGGTGATCTAATTTAGATTATTCTCCAATCAGTGGTGATTTTCTTTATGTTCTTGGACGAATTGATCTTTAAAACATTTTGTGGATGTTCAAGGCGTGCTTTTGGGAAGTGCTACATGCTCAAGGTTGGTGATAAGAGTCTCTTCTATTTTTTTATAAGAAAACATGAATTTTAATATATCATTTTTGGCATGTGGATTTGTACTTTTAAATTGGGTTTATGTCGACCTTGTTTATTCTTCAAGGCTGAAGAATTATATATAGATTTAGGGTGATATTTTTTATTGTAGATTCATGAATGAGTGTGAAGCAAGTGTTCCATATATATTGAGGTCAAATCGTTCATCTTTAGGAGGTAGAGAAGGTTTTGGATAGATATCTAAATTTTACTTCATTGGAATTGACCTGGTCATAAGGATAGATGTCATTATACAGTTCTATTATCAATAGATTTTGTTTAATTATCGCAAGCTCTAATTTTCTCAAAATCACCCCATAATCTTTAAAGGTGTGTTTCACTCAAATTTTTAGTTCCTTACATATACACCTTTTTAGTTGAACTTGAACTTTGAACTCTCGTAATTCATGATTCAAAGTTCATTAACATCCTTTTGTATGATCATCCCTATTTGAAAGCTTAGCAGCATGTTGTCTTTGCAACGCGCACTTGTCCAATGAACTGTGAACTTTGAACTCCAATGGTTCAAGATTCAAAGTTCAACAGATGTTATCCTTTTGCAAGACGCCTTCTTTATTGATTATCTTTTTCCTTGTCGCTAGTTATTTTTTTGCTTTATTTAATTAAATCATGCCAAAGGATGGTCCTTCTGCCATCTTGTTGAACTTGAATAGTGAACTCTCATAGTTCAAGGTTCAAGGTTCAACATGTGTTTGTGATTTGTAAAAGTGAAAGTGGTGATTTGACATAAAGGACAACTGGCAGTTGATTATGAGATCCGCGCATGGCGTGGATATCATAATTAATATAAATGACACTTAAGTGTCACTTTGCCGTTGGGAAAGTATAGTAATCAATGTTTAAAGTGGTGCTAATTCCCTGTGATCATTAATTGAACCTCATGAAACATAATTTTCCATTTATTACAAATCTCCAATGATTTTTTAACTGTTTTATGATAAATTGAAGAGCATAGCCATTTTTGTTCATAGTGGCAAAAACATCTCAAGAAGCCAGCGCAAAAAAAGGTATCTTTCCCTCCTCTCATGAGCATAGTGCATCACACAAAAAACATGTGAGTCTCTCTTTTTGGCCTCCATGTTTAAGTTAAAGCTCATTACTTTGTCAATTTCAAAGTCCTCTAAGGCTACTGTGTCTCGTAGTTTATTCCTAGATTGTGAGCCAAAATGAAGAACCCAGTCCCAAATTTTGGAAATAATTCCCCTTTGATTTTCTCTCTACCCGATTGTGAAGATACCCTAATCAAAACTAGAGCCTTAGAGGAAATTATAAGCCAAGTCAAAGAAACCATTCCTGGATCCATGCTAGAAAAATCCATTCTAAGTGGTTTGACTGATGCAGTCACTCTCCCTATAGTGGCCCCTTGTCAAGAACTAGTTCTGGAGTGTGCAAGAAGATATAGTTTTGAAGAGAAGTGTATTAAGAAGGTTGATGGGAGTCCGCTGGTGTATATAAGTAGAGATGTCATCCAGAAGGCAATTGGAATTCTTGAAAGAGACCCATATGAAGGGTGGAATATTCCCTCATCCCAATCAGTCTTTGCCACCAAGAGACAAATCTATAGGAATGAGATAGCTCAATACTAGTTGTTGAAAGCCCAAAAAAGAGGATCCAAGCTCCCAAAGCCACTTACTGTAGATCGCTTCAAGACTGAAGTAGCTGAGCTAGTTAAACTTCTTAATAGGATAAAAGGGAACCAACATGCATACTATTGGGATGATTGGATGTATTTCTACATTCAAGTCACGCTTGGAGGGGGAAAATATATTAACTGGGCCGAAACCATTGCTGATGAACTCAATCATTAGTTAGTAAATTTCCCAACTGGAAATAGCTTTCACATGTCCTCCTACCTATTCTACATCTTAGCCTATACCAGGGAGTGGAGAGGTTTGTTTCATGAACAACCCCTCCCAAATATGAAGGTCTATGATTACTACCCTCGCCTGCAAAAGGAATATCATGTTGACAGCTTTCTAAAACTGAATGGGGTTTTCTTTGGGAGATTAACCTATGAAAATCAAGGGAATACGGAGTAGAGAATGTTTGAAGAAGCTAAAACCTTTGTTAATACTTATGGAATTTTCTTAATCTAGTTCAGAAGGTTCACATATCTCAGAATTGGTAGTTTTGAAGGGGAACCATTCAAGTTTACCAAATATTTTTTTGATAGCTTGATTATTGCAGAAGTGGCTTGTCAATTGGCATATATTCATAAAGGATTCAAGGAAAGGAAAGGTAAGGAAAATTATAGCTTCCTAGTTGAGTTAGGGTATTATACCTATAAAACCTCTTCAGATGCCCTAAATCTGGAACATGAATTAAGGATATGTAATTTAAAAACTTTTGAACTCAGATAAGATTTTGATAGTAGAGGATATGCCACTCAAAATTTTAATTTACCTTCCATGTTCCAACATATTCCCCAAATAGAATATTATTGGGAGGGTTGTGTTGATGATTTTGAAGTAAGAAGAAGCGCCTAGTCAAGGTTGACCTTGGGACAAATTGTCTCCTTAAATATTCAGATTGATATCACAGCAGTAGATGAGGATAGTGATGAAGAGGTAATTGATGATCATTTTGAAGCCAAAGTTAGGGGCATGCCACTACCTGAAATAGATTGGAGTATTGAGGAGAGGGAGAGCATAATAATCAAAACCCTCAATGTAATAAAAAGAACTAAGAAATGGGTCAAGAGAAAGCAACCTCCTCCTCCAAGGAGACATAATACAAGGAGAAAAGCACATAGTGATTCAGTAACCAAGCCTAATGATGTTGGTAACAAAAATACTACTCTTGCAAGTACATCCAAAGCTAAAAATAAGAAAAGGCCTAAAGCTAACCCTATGAGATAGTCCTCTCTTTTCTCTTCACCAACAACAAGAACCTTTAGAAATAAAGCAAGTAAGGAAAGTGACAAGCCAATTGAAAATCAAGAGGTGATTGATCTTTATCTCATGTATAGTCATATGTCAGAGCAAGCTAGTCCAGATAATTTGGGTGAAGACATATTGACTCGAAAAGGCAATCAGCAGGATTGTGGAAATCCCTCAATATCTATGGTGAGTGATACTTTTCAAACCCCACCTCCTACTCTTGGATGTCTTGAGAAATCTATTAGTAAGAAATGAAATGTTCTACCAATAACTCTACTAGTTGAAGACATGGTTAGTAAATGTTGGGGGGCTACAGTCAAGCCCAAAAGGATCCAAATGGAGTCAATGATAGATATAGATGAAAAAACTAAGAGATGGATGGTAGAACGTGTAGTACCAAAGGCTGATAAAAATGTTTTTGAGGCTTCTACTAAAGACTTTACTATTGAAAAGATGGACTTGGGAGTTGTAAGCATGGTAGAAGATGCTAAGCATCTTGAATCTTCCACATGTAAAATATTGCACAAGACTTTCAAGGATGAGAGAGACAAGAAGGAGTTGAAGGCTACCATATAGAGGCCATCAGAATTCATCCAGACAATTCAAGAGCCTATTCCGCTCCCATTGACCCAATTACCTCATACATTTGATCCCCATTCACCTAGAGTCCACAAAACCTTAGATCACATTCAAAGGAACAAATTGGTATTGGAGGTTTTCAATAAATGGGTTGCAAGAATGATTCAATGGGGATGTAATTATATTACTCAATTGATTGAAGCTCATGGAGACGTGAGTAGAACCATCTCAGAGATGTTAATTGAACTGACTAAATGGAGAAAGGAAAGAAAGAAATGGACAGGTATAACTGATTAGTTGACATAAATTGACCATTATGGAGTTCCCAAGTTCCTTTTCGAAAAACCAGTCCTTGGCTTGAACAAGGAAGTTCTTTATGTTTCTATGAAGAGTATTGAATGGCAGAATTCAATCATTAAAGATGGATGTGAAGGGGAAACTCCCTTTCTTAATGATCTTAAAGGTCTGATAGATACAATGCAAAAAAATCTTAAGTGCCTGAATATTGTTCAAATGGATGAAGGAACCCAAGATATTAAGAAGGTAGAGAAAATGACTTAGGAATTTGAAGCATGTATAGCAGTGATTAGGGATAGTAAAGAGCTTACAACTTAAGATCTCATCTCTATAGCCAATACTGAGGATATGCTGGTCATTTGTGTAGATCACCTGGAGTCTCACACATCAAGGCTAAGTCAAATATGTAAAGATAAGAAAGTTCTCAGATAGAGAATCACTCTCATTAGCCTACCATATCATGCCACAACCATTAGCGCATCACCTGCTCATGAAGAGTGGAGGTAGAAACATGTATTCAGATCTTCTCAAAACTCAACCAAAGGTGTCCAGGTCAGCCATGACCAGCAATCATGCTCCACTTATTTTCAGTTGTTGTTTTTCAATTTTTCTAGTATTTCTTGTTTTAGCATACTTTTGGTTATCGTAAGCAGTTCCAAGCCCAAACTCAGGGAGTTTCATAGACATTATTATTTTTGATAAATTGTAACTGATGGCTATATAAAGCCAAGGAAAAACTTTTGAAAGGGATGTTAGTAGTTTATTTTTCTTAGTAATAGAATTGTTTAAGCCTTAGTAATTTTGTAGTGAGACTTTCATTGAAGTTTTTAAATCAACGAATAGAAGAAACTTAGTCATATAAATTTGTTGGTTTATGCCTGTGAGTGGGTCTCTGTTGGGATATATTCCATTGAATAAAATCTTTCATTTGATGTCTTTATTTTCTTTGAATCTTTATTAAAATTGTGCCTTGGATTAGTGTAATGTTTGTTTATTGAAGTCTGTGAGTTTCAAATCTTTAGTTGTTATCAATTCCAGTAATTATGTCATATTGATGAATGTTACTGTTTATGCCTTATCAACTTTGTGGTCAAAAGTTTGATGTTTGTAGAAATGCATTATTATATTTCATAAGTATTCATTGAAAATCTAGCTGGGAGTTGTACCATAATTCAGAGGATTAAATATTTCATGTTGAATCCATTTTTTAGTGAAGAGTTAATTTTTCTTGATGGGTTATCGAGCGTAGAAGTAAAAATTTGTAAAAGAGACAAACTCATTTACTAACAGTTTTTTGGTGACTCTACTAGGGAGCTAAACTAGTAAACTAGTGTCTTTGCTTGGTTTAATGTATAACTATGTTATTGCCTGCTCATATAATACCTGGTCAAGCCAAAGTTCTCCAAGTTCTACAGCCTGGTCTGCATTTTGATGATACCCAAGAGGATATTATTGGAGATTTAAATGACCTGGCTTGGAAATTAAAAACAAGTAATGAAGAATATTAGCAAGTTAGATTGGTGTTAGAAGAGGAGGAAGAAGTCGGTGAATGGTTAAGAGGTTTCCATGTGGCTCAGGAAGATGCAATAGTTGATAGAGCAATACCAAGACCATATAACTTCCAAGCTAGAGTCCACACCTTACACTAGGTCTCAATTAGAGGTGGGTATTTTTGATAGTATTTTTGAAGAATTATGAAATCTTGAAACCACAAGAGTCCATCCCTCTGAGAAAAAGGCTCAAAGTAGACCTTCTTCTCCTCCTAGAGAATCTTTCAGTTCATCTACTAAGACTTGTGATTGGCAAGCCTTGACTTTATCAGGGATTCAAGGCCCTCCCCTCTTAACTATCTTTCTAGCAGTTATCATGGCTCAACCATCGGGTAATGAAGTAGGCCCTTTAGATTTAGCTTCTCATCATACTCTTCCTAAAGGAGCCAAAGATGTTCTTCCAAGGTTCTCTGGGGATGGCAAAGTAGCAGTAGAAGAACATTTCAATTCTTTTAATGTAGCCACTAGCATTTTAGGAGTACAAACTAAAGATGTAGTAGTTAGAATCTTTGTTCAAACCCTCATAGAAGGAGCATTAGAGTTGTTTGGGAACCTTCCTCCAGGATCCATAACTGATTGGAATTCCATGAAAACTACATTTGAAGGTCGTTACAAAAGTGCAGATGATGAGCATTTGTTGTTATCGCAACTTACACAAATGAAAAAGGAGATCCATGAGCCTATGAGAGATTATGTGGCTCAGTATAACAAAGTCATTCATAAGATTCCTGTTGGAAAAAGGCCCATGCTTGAAAACCAACAATGTTTCTTTGTAAACTCTATGCCCCCGGACATTGGTTTTCAACTTAGAAGGAATAGGCCCGTAGACTTGGCAACTACTCAAAGCCAAGCTATTGGGTTAGAAGATGATTTTATCACCACAGGGAAATGGAGAAAAGATGTCCAAGTACCCAATGCACATAATACATCTTCTTCTGATCCTATGCTATAGAGATTAGTAAATGATGTGATTACCCTCAAGAGACAACTTCCCAAAGGTAGTGCCAATTCTCCTCCTTTGTATTGTGATATTCCCATAGGAATGCTTGGACAAGCTGGACCTAGTCACAGATCTCAAAATTACCCCTCATCTAACAAGAATTTATTGGAAGCTCCTCCTAGAAGAGCTAATATGTGTACCTTCCACCTTATGGATGATCATGATAGTACCTCCTATCCAGAAATGATCTGATCAATGCAGATGCATGTGAATCAAGGATTGATAGAAGAATCACCTGATGATTCAATGAGTCCTCAGTTGTTTGGTGGCTATGGAAATTATTATATATAATATGAGTCTGACTCTGAGTGAGGAGGAAGGATTTTGGCAACTTTACAAGACCTACATGTACTATGTTAAGTAGAAGTTACGGCAATTCTCAAGCCAATGACATGCCATCAACATCACATCGATGGGATAAAGGTAAAGACTTTTTGCAAAAATCATCAACTTTTAAAAGTCATATTTCTAAAGAAGATGAATCGTTGAAGAAAAATAGTTCTAGTACTTCTTTTGACATTGTTGATTTTTGTGAAAGTTTTAAGATTCAAGTTTCCCCTACTGAATATCTTAGAATGCATCTAAAAGAGTTGGAAAGACTTTTCAAACATGTTAAATTAGGTCAACCTCCTGCAGATCATTCGATTAGTGAAACTACTAATTCAAATTTCTCAAAACAAGCTATTGTAGAAACCCAAGCTACTAAACAAAAGAGTCCTCCACAAGAAAAGAGTCCTCCTGTAGGATTAAAACCAGAGCTATTTTACCTGTCATTATTTATTCATGGTTTTAAGTTGAACAATTGTGTCATAGATTTAGGGGCATCTGACAATATGATGCCTGCTTCAGTTGCCAAAGCTCTATATCTTCCCCTCACTGCGACCTTTGGTCAATGCTATTCCCTAGATGCAAAGAAAGTTCCCTTAGTTGGAAAATTCAAAGATGCCCAAGTAGCCCTCGCAGCATACCCCAATAAAAAGATTAAACTAATTATACTTGTATCTGTTATTCCAGCTAGCTATTGTCATGCCCATAAAAATCAGTCTAAAATCACACAAATTTTTTTTTTTTTAAAAAGGAAAGGATTAATAGATCTAATATTAATGTTACAGGTTAACAGGGTGATCATGGAAATAGATCGCAAGGACTCCAGATAATCAAATTGATAACCAAAGTCGGTCACCAAAAGACACTAGCAGTTAAAGTTATGACAAGGGATTCCATTTAAGTGGTGACATTGCAATCCAGTTCAATAGGGATAGAATGATCTATTCTCGATTAGCATTAGGTGATGCCAACAAGGTCTATCCAAGGATTCCTAATAGGTTAGTGTTCAACCAATCCCCAAGTGGACATGTCATGGCCTCATGTACACACATGTGTCAAGTGACACAATACAAAAAGACACTTCACATGCCATGTATATATCCACTTGGGCTCTCTCATAAAAAATAACATTCACAAATACATATAAATAAAAAACATTCATGCATCACACTTTACAAAATAAATACATCACAACGAGGTTATTGGCTTCTCACTAGAAGCAACCTTGGCTCAACAGATATTCACAATAGTCTCTATGATGATTCCCTGAATTTCCATGGCCTATCTCCCTGCACACTCAATTCCAATATCAGTAGTCCAAGGAAATTAAAAATGAACATGTAAATACATAGCATTAGTAATCAAGTAATTCATCTGACAATTCATAAATTACATGACAATTGATTATCCACAACATACAACTCATCTTAAATACTTAATTCAATTAAATTCAAACATAAACATCACATACATTTATAATTCGATTACAATTAAACATTATCAACATGTCATATTCATTCGTCTATACAACACATCGTGAAGTATTCAATTCTTCACTAAATTAAGTATGTAGCGTATTGCATATCCAATTCAGTTGAAATTAAATGTCATCATGACACTCCTAAACTTCCCCTAAGTAATTAACATTTAGATTCATATTAGAAATCTCATCGTATCATATTCGAATCAAATCTCCATTTCCTAGTTACTTACATAAGAGTATAAAATCCACCACTTCATCCAACATTCATAAATCAAAATACCATAATTTAGAATTCACATTATATCATAAAATAGTCATCAATAATTCGTCGCCTAGTATTTAACCCAAAATGAAATACACACTTCAACCTAATCCATTTCTTGATTTCATTTTCCTAACAACTCCTATCGACATAAATTCCCTAATTGCTCAACTCAGTATTTCATCTAGATCAATCATCATTATGTCAGTCATAGTGTATCATACAGTCAAAATTGTGAGTAAAGAAAGCATCATAAAATGTAGTGTATTCTCATCTACTGTAATCTAATCTCTGACCCTAAGGAGTAAAATTGACTAACTAGTCAAAACATCCAGCCAATTACTAGGTCTACCATAGCGATAATATAAAAGCTATGATGGGTCTAGGGTGAGGCCTCACATCCTCCCCCCCCAGGCAAGAACTTCCTCCTGGAAGTTACGCCACTTAGGGTTAAAATCCCAAGGTTGACATCTAGCTTAGCCCATTGGATAAATTTTGAATCACTGACCTCATGCAATGAGGAAGTCTAATGTTGATACATGTCAAGGCTATGTTTTTTCCTTATTTTAAACAATTCTATCATTTGCAAGTATAAACACAGTACGATTGAACTACTCACCACACCTCACAATCTAAAATTATTTTACATAGTTATCATAACTTCTTCTAGCAACAAGATCACATAAGGTAACCCCCATTCAACACATTAGTGTTGGGTCCGAGGTCACAAGGAATGCACCTAAACAAGGGACATCTTCCTTACAACATATCTCAAAAGTACACTAACATTACTCTAGATGTTGGTCCCTATGAGCCTCATTATCTAGAGTATAGGCCCAATATTATGCTAAAGCTATCATTTGTCACTCTATAAATCCTTAGTTTGCACCAACTTTATATTATAAAATATCATAATAACCATGAAGAAGATCATAATGAAATCTTACAAGGACTATGCATATCACAATCCATAAAATACTCTTACCAAGACCACTGGCATGGTCAAAGATAGCACTAAAGACAAGGGTGATCATAGTGTGACAGTAAACCTCTTGATAGATTCTCCCTATTTATAAAATATGATGGATTTCCCCAACAAATATTCTCCCTCATACAACCTACCACAAAAGAACTTGGCAACAATTGCAACCATAAGAGCCTCATCAAATAATCATAAAATCCATAATTTAAAAATTGAAGTTTTAAGATTCAAGTTTCCCCTACTGAATATCTTAGAATGCATCCAAAAGAGTTGGAAAGACTTTTCAAACATGTTCAATTAGGTCAACCTCCTATAGATCATTCGATTAGTGAAACTACTAATTCAAATTTCTCAAAACAAGCTACTGTAGAAACCCAAGCTACTAAACAAAAGAGTCCTCCACAAGAAAAGAGTCCTCCTGTAGGATTAAAACCAGAGCTATTTTACTTGTCATTATTTATTCATAGTTTTAAGTTGAACAATTGTGTCATAGATTTAGGGGCATCTGACAATATGATGCCTGCTTTAGTAGCCAAAGCTCTAGATCTTCCCCTCACTGCGACCTTTGGTCAATGCTATTCCCTAGATGCAAAGAAAGTTCCCTTAGTTGGAAAATTCAAAGATGCCCAAGTAGCCCTCGCAGCATACCCCAATAAAAAGATTAAACTAATTATACTTGTATCTGTTATTCCAGCTAGCTATGGTATGCTTCTGAGTAGGACTTTCTGCTAGGATCTTGGAGGAGAGATCAAACTAGAATGGTCACAAGAAATTATTCCAGTTGGAGATAAAAGGGTTTTTTTTACAACTAGTGGGAAAATCAAAATACATGATATTCCCATCTAAAGATCCCAAGTCTTAGATACTCTATCAAGAATCTGAATTTGGAAATTATGTGATCTCATCCACACTAGACATGAGTTAGCAGGTAATACCTAATAAGTCTGATGGCCTTTGGACTTTGGAGTTTGATGGCAGGTACACTTCTATTGGTTCTAGAGCAGGGGTTGTATTGATATTGCCAGAAGTAGATCTTTTCCAATGGCCTTTTAAGCTAGAATTTGATAATACAAATAACACTTTTGAATATGAAGCTCTTTTTCTTGGTCTAGAGAAGGCGAAGAAGATGGGCATTAAAGCACTCAAAGTTAAAGGTGATGTTGAATTAGTTGTGAGACAAGTTAGAGGAATGTATTCAGCCAAGAATGAGGGACTCAAACACTATAGGAATTAGGTTTGGGATGAGATCAAGGAACTCAAAGCTTTCTCCACAGAGGCCATTCCTTGAGAATTGAATAGCAGAGCTGCCTCTCTGGCACTCTCTTCTTCACTGTTGCTGCCATATTCAGATTTCAAGAAAAATACCTAAAAAATTGAGATGGTGCATAGGCCTAAAGTACCAAATAACACCGAGCATTACCGGGTCTTTCAAGATGATAAAAAATTGATAAATTCTTGCAGTTGGCATAAGTTTTTAGTACTACCTTCTTTGAAGGATTCTCATCAACTTGTGATGATTTTTTCCCAGATAGTGTTACATATGAAGGAATCTTTCAATTAAGAGGGAATCATATTGCTAAAGGGCTTGTCTCTCTTGAAAGCCAATTTGATAGATATGATGCTCTAAAATCTCCACCACCACCTCAAGAAGACATAGATCAAGGTGACTATGAGAAGGTAAATGTAGGGGAGGAGGAAGAACCTAAGTGTATAAATTTGGGCAAATATTGCACTTTAGATGAGAAGTAGAGATATGTAAATTTTCTGAAGGAATATTGGGATACCTTTGCTTGGTCCTACCATGTTTTAAAAAACTTCAAAGGAGGAAAATTCCAGCATAAGATTCCTCTCAAACTGGGTACTCACCTTTCAGGTAGAAATTAAGAAACTATAACCCAAAAGTTTATGAGGCAATTCAGAAAGAGGTAGAAAAAAAGCTACAGGCCCGTATCATTTATCCTATTCACCATTCTACCTAGATTGAAAATATAGTTCCTATCAGGAAGAAAAATGGTGAGATAAGAATCTATGTAGATTTCAGGAACTTGAACTGGTGTAGCCTAAAGGATAACTATGGACTCCCTATCATGGACCATATCTTGCAAACTATGGCACGTTCAAAGATGATGTCAATGCTAGATGGTTTCTCTGGTTACATCTAGATCAAGGTGGCTGACCAGGATCAACATAAAATAGCTTTTACCACTCCATGGGGCACATATGCTTATAATAGAATGCTTTTTGGCTTGATAAATGCAGGTGCTACATTCCAATGTGCAATGAATTAATCTTTTAGTAATCTTCTTAATAAGGTAATATTTTTTTTTATCTTGATGATCTAACTATGCTTTCCAAAAGGTGTACAAAACATTTAAGGGATTTAAGATCAGTTTTAGAGAGATGTAGGGAACATGGCATCTCATTAAATCCAAAAAAGTTCATCTTTGTAGTCATTGAAGGGAAATTGTTGGGCCACATTGTGTCAAGAGAAGGGATCAAGATTGATCCAGAAAGAGTTAAAGAAATCCAATAGCTTGGTTTACCTTCAAATAGGATTGGTTTTAATTCTTTCTTTGGGAAAACCAATTTCCTCAGAACGTTCATTCCTGACTTTGCTGAAACAACTAAGCATATGGTAAGCCTTTTGAGTGAGAAGAACCTATTTAAATGGATTATAGAGGTTGTAAAATCATTTTATGTCATCAAGAAAGCTATAGAACATGCTCCCACTTTAATAAATCCATACTACAAGAAAAACTTCATAATACACTGTTATGCCTCAGAACATACGGTTTCAGAATATTATTGCAAAAGAATGATAAAGGTGAAGAAGTGCCCATTTATTTCATGAGTATCCCTCTCAAAAATCATGAGTTAAACTATCCATTGGTTGAGAAGCAAGCATATGCAGTAGTAAAAGTGGTGAAGACTTTTAGTTTCTATATTCTATATTCTCAGTCAATTGTTTTTGTTCCCACATATGATGTCAAGGATGTCCTAACCCAGTAGGAGATAGGGATGAATAACTGAGCCACATGGATCTCTAGGATTTAGGAGTTTGACCTAGAAATTCATACTACTAAGTTGGTTTGAGGTCAAGGATTTTGTAAACTTATGTTTGAGCAAGATCCTAATAACAATATGCCCTTAGTTCTTTTTGTCAGTCTTCGTGATTCCTAGTTTTCAGATGTAGCATTCTACCTCACTTATGGAGATTGTCCCCCTCATTTAAACCTAAAAGAAAGAAGAAATCTTAGGTTAAAGGCTGCAAAGTATGTTATTGTGGATGACATACTATATAAGAAGGGTTTGGATGGAGCTTTCTTGAGGTGTGTTGACAAAGAACAACAAGAGAGATTACTCAAGAAGTTTCACAATGAGGCATGCGGCAGTCACTTCTCTTCCACAATAACTACTTTTAAAATTCTTAGGAATTGTTATTACTAGCCAGGGATGTTCGGTGATGCTTATAAGTCAGTTGAAAATTGTGAAAAATGTAAGTTTTTCAGTGGAAAACTACAGTTAGCAGCACTCCCTTTGAGTCTAGTGGTCGTAGAGGAACCTTTTGAGCAATGGGGGCTAGATTTCATTAGACCAATCAATCCTCCTTCAAGTGTTGGACACACCCATATTCTCACAAAAATGAACTATTTCATGAAATGGGCAGAGGCAGTCCTTGTTAAGAAGACTACATCTGAGGTGGTGTGTGAGTTTGTAAAGAATTACATTTTGGTCAGGTTTGGAGTTCCTACCAAGTTGGTCACAGACAATGCTACAAGTTTCTCTTCTCAAGAGTTGAAATTATTTTTCTATGATCATGGCATCTACCTATCCCACGCATCTGACTATTATCCATAGGGAAATGGATAGGTACAATGAAGTACTAAGAACTTGATCAGGATAATGAGGAAGCTAGTATGTGACAATGCTAACGATTGGCATAAGAAATTGTTTGAAGCACTATGGGCCGATTGAACTTCCCCAAAAAGGGTGATTGGCATGTCACCCTTTGAATTGGTTTATGGTGTAGAAGCTCAGTTTTCATTACCTCTAAAGCTAGCTACTATGAAACTACAAAAAATAATTGAAGACCAGGTTTACCAAGATGCCCTTGAGAAATGGATTTTCTATCTCAACAAAATACAAGAAGAGAAAAAATGGTCAGTCAAATAGCCATGCACCAAGCTCAAGTAAAGAAAATTTTTTATCAAAAAGCTAGGCCACATAATTTTATGGAGGGAGATCAAGTACTATTATGGGACAAGAGGCGGGAACCTAAAGGTTACCATGGAAAATTCAAATCACTTTGGAAGGGCCCATTTATCATCAACAAATCATTGGGAACTAATTCCTTCAAATTGGAGCATTTGGATGGTGTTGTTTTACCCCTGATCTTTAATGGTCAAGACCTCAATTTGTATAAACTTTAAGTAGGTTTATCCTGATTTTTGTACATATCTTTTTGCTATTCTTTTTTTTGTTTTGTCCTTTTTATTTGTCACCTTTTTCCCTTTTCTTTTCTAAGTTTTCCCCGATCTACCAAACCAAAGCTGCAGGTTCATCCTTCACCCTCAAGAAGTCCCCTCCCTAGTCAGAGCCATTGTTATCAATAGATTTTGTTTAATTATATCAAGCTCTAATTTTCTCAAAATCACCCCATAATCTTTAAAGGTGTGTTTCACTCAAATTTTTAGTTCCTTACATATACACCTTGTCGGTTGAACATGAACTTTGAACTCTCATAGTTCAAGATTTGGATTTCAATAACATCCTTTGGTATGATCATCCCTCTTTGTTTTCAAGCTTAGCGGCATGTTGTCTTTGGAGTGCGCACTCATCCAATAAATTGTGAACTTTGAACTCCCATGGTTCAAGATTCAAATTTCAATGAACGTTATCCTTTTGCAAGACGTCTTCTTTTTTTATTATCTTTTTTGTTGTTGGTAATTTTTATTTATTTATTTAATTAAATCATGCCAAAGGATAGTCCTTCTTACTTCTCATTGAACTATGATCTCTCATAGTTCAAGGTTCGGGGTTCAACATGTGTTTGTGATTTGTAAAAGTGAAAGTGGTGATTTAATATAAAGGACAGCTGGCAGTTGATTATGAGATCCGCTCTTGGCGTGGATATCATAATTAATAGAAATGACACTTAAGTGTCACTTAGTTCTTGGGAAAGTACAATAATCAATGTTTAAAGTGGTGTGAATTCCCTGTGATCATTAATTGAACCTCATGCAACATAATTCACCATTTATTGTGAATCTCCCATGATTGGTTAACTATTTTATGATAAATTGAAGAGCCTAGCCATTTTTGTTCATCATGGTAGAAACATCTCAGGAAGTTGGTGTAGAAGAAGGTATCTTTCCCTCCTCTCATGAGCTTAGTGCATCGCATAGAAAATAGGTGAGTCTCTCTTTTTGGCCTCGATGTTTCAGTTAAAGCTCATTACTTTGTCAGCTTCATACTCCTTTAATGCTACTATGTCTCTTGGTTTATTCCAAGTTTGTGAGCCAAAATGAAGAACCCAGTCCCTAATTTTGGAAATACTTCCCCTTTGATTTTCTCTCTACCCGACTGTGAAGATATCCTGATCAAAATCGAGCCTTAGAGGAAATTATAAGATGAGTCAAAGAACCTATTCCTGGCTCCATGCTGAAAATGTCATTCTGAGTGGTTTGACTAATGCAACTACTTTCCCTATAGTGGCCCTTTTTCAAGAACTAGTTCTAGAGTGTGCAAGAAGATATAGTTTTGAAGAGAAGTGTATTAAGAAGGTTGATGGGAGTTTGCTGGTGTATATAAGTAGAGATGTCATCTAGAAGGCAATTGGAATTCTTGAAAGAGACCCATATGAAGGGTGGAATATTCCCTCATCCCAATCAGTCTTTGCCACCAAGAGACAAATCTATAGGAATGAGATAGCTCAATATTGGTTGCTAAAAGCCCAAAAAGGAGGATCCAGGCTCCCAAAGCCACTTACTGTAGATCACTTCAAGCTTGAATTAGCTGATCTAGTTATAAGTTACTTAATAGGATAAAAGGGAACCAACATGCGTACTATTGGCATGATTGGATGTATTTCTAAATTCAAGTCACTCTTGGTGGGGAAAAAGATATTGACTAGGTTGAAACAATTGCTGATGAGCTCAATCATCAGTTAGAAAATTTCCCAACTGGCAGTAGATTTCACATGTCCTCCTACCTATTCTAAATATTTTCTTGTACTAGAGAGTGGAAAGGTTTATTTCATGAACAACGCCTCCCAAATATTAAGTTCTACAATTACTACCCTCACTTGTAGAAGGAATATCATGTTGACATCTTGCTAAAACTGAATGGGGTTTTCTTTGGGAGATTACACTATGAATGTCAAGGGAATACTGAGCAGAGAATGTATAAAGAACCTAAAACCTTTGTCAATACTTATTGAAGTTTCTCCATCCAGTTCAGAAGGTTCACATACCTTAGAATTGGTAGTTTTGAAGGTGAACCATTCAAGTTGCCTAGATATGCTTTTGATAACTTGACTATTGCAGAAGTGGCTCATCAATTGGCATACGTTCATAAAGGAGTCAAGGAAAGGAAATGTAGTGAAAAGGCTAGCTTCCCAGTTGAGTTAGGGTATTATACCTGTAAAACCTCTTCAGATGCCCTAAATCTAGAACATGAATTATGGAAACTTAATTTAAAGACTGTTGAACTCAGAAAAGATTTTGATAGTAGAGGATATGCCACTTAAAATTTTAATTTACCTTCTAAGTTCCAACATATTACCCAAATAGAATATTATTGGGAGGTTTGTGCTGATGATTTTGAAGTAAGAAGAAGCACCTTGTCAAGGTTGACCTTGGGATAGTTTATCTCCTTAAATATTCAAATTGATATCACAATAGTAGATGAGAATAGTGATGAAAAGGTAATTGATGATTAGTTTGAAGCCAAAGTTAGGGGCATGCCACTCCCTAAAATAGACTTTAGTAACGAGGAGAGGGAGAGCATAATAATGAAAACCCTCAATGTAATAAAAAGAACTAAGAAATGGGTCAAGAGAAAGCAACCTCCCCCTCCAAGGAGAAATAATACAAGGAGAAAAGCACACAATGATTCAATAACCAAGCGTGATGATTTTCCTAACAAAAATACTTCTCTTGCAGGTACATTTAAAGCTAAAAATAAGCAAAATCCTAAAGCTAACCCTGTGAGATAGTCCTCTCCTTGCTCTTCACCAATGGAAAGATCCTTCAGAAATAAATAAATTAAGGAAAGTGAAAAGTCGATTGAAAATTAGGAGGTGATTGTTCTTGATCTTGTGGATACTCATATGTCAAAGCAAGCTAGTCTAGATAATCTGGGTGAATACATATTGACTCAAAAAGGCAATTAGCACGATTCTGGAAATCCCTCAATATCTGTGGTGAGTGATACTTTTCAAACCCCACCTCCTACTCTTGGATGGCTTGAGAACTCTATTAGTAAGAAATGGAATGGTCTACCAATAACTTTGTCGGTTGAAGACATAGTCAGTAAATACCTGGGGGCTACTGTCAAGCCCAAAAGGATCAAAATGGAGTCAATGATAGATATTGAGGAAAAAAATGGGTGATGGATGACAGAACGTGCAGTACCAAAGGTTGATTAAAATGTTTCTGAGGCTTCTACTGAAGACTTTACTATTGAAAAGATAGACTTGGGAGTTGGAAGCAGGCCAGCAAATGCTAACCATCTTAAATCTTCCACACATAAAATACTGCATTGGACTTTCAAGGATGAGAGAGATAAGGAGTTGATGGCTACCATACAGAGGCTAGCAGAATTCATCTAGGCAATTCAAGAGCCTAGTCCGCTCCCATTGACCCAAGTACCTCATACATTTGATCCCTGTTCACCTGAAGTTCGCAAAACCTTGGATCAAATTCAAAGGAACAAACTAGTAGTTGAGGTTTTCAATAAATGGATCACATGAATGATTTAATGGGGAGGTAATTATATTACCAATTGATTGAAGCTCATGGAGATCTGACTAGAACCATCTTAGAGATGTTAATTGAATTGACCGAATGGATGAAGGAACCCAAGATATTAAGAAGGAAGAGAAAATGACTTGGGAATTTGAAGCGTGTATAGCAGTGATCAAGGATAGTAAAGAGCTTACAACTTAAGATCTCATCTCTATAGCCAATACTGAGGCTATGCTTGTCATTTGTGTAGATCACTTGGAGTCTCACACATCAAGCCTGAGTCAGATATGTAAAGATAAGAAAGTTCTTGAACAAAGAATCACTCTCATCAGCCTACCATATCATGCCACAGTCATTAGTGCATCACTTGCTCATGAAGAGTGGAGGCAGGCACGTGTATCCAGATCTTCTCAAAACTGAACCAAAGGCATCTAGCTCAGCCATGACTGGTGATCATGCTCCACTTATTTTGGGTCTTTTTTTTTCAATTTTTCTAGTATTTCCCATTTTAGTATGCTTTTGGTTATCGTAAGTAGTTCCAAGCTGAAACTCAGGGAGTTTCATAGACATTATGATTTTTGATAAATTGTAACTGATGGCTAAATAAAGCTAGGGAAAAACTTTTGAAAGGGATGTTATTAGTTTATTTTGCTTAGTAATAGAATTTTTTAAGCCTTAGTATTGTTTTTGGAAGAATTTGATTGAAGTTTTTGAATCAATGAATAGAAGAAACTTACTGATATAGATCTATTGGTTTATGCCTGTGAGTGGGTCTCTATTGGGATATCTTGCATTGAACAAAATATTTGGTTTCATGTCTTTATTTTCTTTGAATCTTTATTAAAATTGTGCCTTATATTAGTGTAACATTTGTTTATTGAAGTCTGTGAGTTTCAGATCTTTAGTTGTTATCAATTTCCAATAATTATGTCATATTAATGAAAGTTACTATTTATGCCTTATGAACTTTCTAGTCAAAAGTTTGCTGCTTGTAGAAATGCATTATTATATTTCATAACAATTCATTTAAAATCTTGTTGGGAGGTGTACCATAATTCAGAGGATTAAATATTTCATGTTTAAACCATTTTTTAGTGAAGAGTTAATTTTTCTTGATGGGTTATAGAGCGTAGAAGTAAAAATTGTAAAGGAGACAAACTCATTTACTAACAAGTTCAAAAACTTTAGATCATTGTTGTGGTCTTGGAAGGAGGTGAGCCTTCTATAGGGTTATAACAATTTTGTATTTGATAATTGATCTCTAGGAAGTGTGCCTTAATGCATGTGCATTCCCCATTTGTAATATGTTATACTTATAATAAGGTATAGTCATATTGTGGGTTTTAACCACACAAAGGTTTTCCCTTAGTCAGGTTTCCTCTTTAAAAAATATTGGTGTTGTGTTGTGGATGTGTTTGTATTTCATGCATGCAAGTTTAATTTATTAGATCTAAGATAATGGTTTTAAGATTTAATTGTTTGTGACAATTAATTCACCCCTTCCCCTCTTAGTTGTCTATTATCATATTTCTACCAATATTTCAATAAATATTCAAGGAAAAAAGGACTTGAACTGCTAATAGCATTTCTATAAAATATTTCCAAAATCATAGAAAGGATAGATCCCACCATGCTTCCATTATTGTCTACTACTAATAGTTAAGGGTACTGATCATAAAATACTCATCCAAGTTAGAAAAGAGGCCAATGATGTAGGGTTATTGATAAAAAATAATTATATATAATAAAAAGAAATTAAAATAAGCTTCTCACATATGAAAATGAAGTCTTGGTTCTTGTGATCACTATACAAAACATACACAAAAAGGGCTATTACAAGAAAAATTCAGATGTAGAGCACATGTCAATGCTAATATAAGGACAAGAATAATTATGAAAGAGACACTAAGTTTATTAAAAAATTTATATTCAATATAGGTTCATCGTAGTTTGAATGCATTATCAATATAAATAAACCACAATGCACTTCTAATTATATCTTGAAACCTCTAAGTCTAAAAAATTAGAAATAGTCAAATGTATTCTCAAAACAATATGTGACTTAATCCATGAAATGGGTAATGTTATAGATCCTACTCTTATACCATGTTAGAGCATCTAAAAGAAGAATCAACAAACTGAAGTAAACCTCCACAATGTAAAAAGAATAAACAAAAAGATGATATTGTACTAGGATTGAAAAAACTAAAAATGAGATATTACATAACATACCAAAACCTAGTCTTTTGAATAGCCTACCCAAGCTCTACAACTTCCCACCCGAGCTCATTTTTCAAACTATAGGCTCCCATGCCTGCCTCCCCTAGGGGAGAATCTACCCCCCTGGCTGATCCCCTTGCTGGTCTTGATGGACCCTATGTTGCTCCCGTGAATACCTCTGTCATGGGCGTAGCAATTAAGTCAATGGAGGAGACCCAAAAAGCATCCTCTTCTGCCGATGCCCCCTGTTCTCCAACAAAACCCAGCTAGAAAGCGGCACTTATCAGAGAAGCTCAAAAATCTTTGGAGGTGCTCCTCATTGATTTTGTCCAAACTGAGGAAGGCACTGAACTTTCACTTCTAGATTCCATGGTGAATAGAATGATGGAAGATTTCCAGTTGGCTCTAGTTGGCCGATTCTTCAACTTTTGACCTACCATCGAAATGGTTCAAAAATGGGTGTCAAACCAGTGGAAGATCAAAGGCTCTATCCTTGTTTCTACTATGCTAGTTGGGCTTTTTCTGTTTAAATTTACCACCCTTGAGGATCTGACATTTGTTCTATCAGGATTGTGGGTCTATGGGAAGCACTTCCTGGCCCTTGAAAAATGGAAACTCGGGTTCAACCCAGTGACAAAGTTGACCAGAATCCAGCCTTGGTTTGGGTCCACCTCCCTAGTCTCCCACTGGAATATTGGGATGAGAAATTTTTCTGATGCATAGGTGACTCCTTCGGCACTTTTATCACTATGGAGTAGGTGACCCACTCTAAATCTAGGCTGGTGTTTCCTAGGTTCTCTGTGAACATCACCATGAACAAAACCCTACTCAAATTTGTCATTCTGAAATCTAAACTGGGCAGATGGACCCAAGTGCTAGCGTATGAGAATAATATCTTATTCTATGAGAACTGTGACAATAGAGGTCACTCTAGTGACACTTGTAAGACCTCCCAGTCAGGATCAAAAAAAGGGAGCAAGGACAAGGGAACGACTGAGGTTCCCCCCTTAATGGAAGAAGTGGAAAAGGAGGAGACTAGCCCACCCTTGGTGGCTAATGAGACAAAAAACCTAGCAAAGGAAAACTTGGTGCTTGAGGAAGGTGAGATCACCCCCCTCCAAAGAATGTAGTGAGGCACCCTAGTCTCAACTCTCCAGACTCTCTACCTACATAGGAACTCATCCTCCAGCCGATGGTGGAGCATTGAAGAACCCTTCGATAACCCCCCGGAGAGGAAGAAGATTAGCCAAACTCAAGTGGAACAGCCTGCCATTGTGGTAGCTCTGGAGCTAAAATCCCCAAAATTAGATCCTAAACCTTGCTCACAAATTGTGAGAAAGAAATCTTGTAGCTCCCTCGATGCTGACTGCGGTGTGGAGGAAGATGAGGGGGAATGGAAAATGCAGAAAAAGAAAACCAAGCCCAATAAGGCTGATGTGGGAATGGAAACACCCAAGGGAAGGCCATCAGATTGTTCAAGGAGATCGAGAGGGACCACAAGGGATGTTGCAGAAGGTAAGAAACAAACCCTAAATCTAGTTTTAAAAGTAAGAAATGATTTACCTTTCTTGGAATGTTAGGGGTTTAAACAACTCCCTCAAACAAAGTGTTGTTAAACACTACATTTTTTATCATAAGCTGGATGTTTTTCTTATCCAAGAAGTTAAGATGTCTGCTAGTAATTTTGCCACTCTGGCATCCAATCTTTGGTCGGGTGCTATGTTCCTTTACTTTGAAGCTACGAGTGCTTCCAGTGGAATTTCTACACTCTCGAACCCCAATAAGATAATTGGCTATCAAGTTGCCTCCTCTCAAAATTTCCTTGTTGTTACATTCAGGAAGGATGGGCTTGAGTGGATCACCTTCAATATTTATGCCCCTAATACCCAGTCTGGCAGGGCCTCCCTTTGGATTGACCTATCCTAGTTGATAGATTAAGACACCTCGAAAAACTATTTGTTAGCTGGCGACTTCAACACCCCTCTTTATCCTTCAGAAAAGTGTGGTGGTCTAATGGACTACTTTGATAGCAGGAGGGAGCTAGCTGATTTTATTTCTTCCACCGGTCTTCTTGACATCACTTTGAAAGGGAACCACTTCACTTGGACCAACAATAGGAAGGGATCCCAACTCATCTAGGTGCAGCTCGACTATTTCCTTGCCACCTCCTCATGGGACCTATGTCTGAATTCCACCCTGACCTCCCTCCCTAGAACTACTTCCAATCATAACCCCCTCCTCCTCTATTAGCATGAGTCCCTTAAGGGTGGTCGAACCCCCTTCAGATTTGAAATCATGTGTTCTCACCCATCCTTCAGAGACCAGGTGAGGTTTTGGTGGGCCACTAACATCAAAGGCACTACCATGTTCATAATCACCCAAAAGCTGGAAATTATTAGAAGGGAAGTTAAAGGTTGGAGAAAACACAATTTTGGTGATTTTTGAAAAGAGAAAAAGGAGCTATCTAAAACTTTAGGGTCCCTCGAGGCCCAATTGGCATTTGGAAACCACCTGCCCCAGATATAGGAAGGAGAAATTGACTCGACACGTATCGCAGGAAACTCTAAAAAAAGAGGGAATTTACTAGAAGCAATGATACAGAATCCAGTGGCTTGCTGAAGGTGACAGGAAGATGACTTTCTTCCATAGGTATACCAGTAACCATAAAAGAAGAAACACCATCATTTCTATCAAGGATGAGGGAGGTAATGAAGTCATAGAGAAGGACAAAATCAATCAGGTTGTGACAAATTATTTTAAGGGGTTGTACTCAAATGAGGGACAAATGTTCCTGATTAGTATCCAAAATAAACTCCTAGATCACATCCAAAGTGATATAACTCACAATGATAATGACTAGCTGACTAAGCGTGTTTTTGATGAGGAGGTCAAGAATGTGGTCTTCGCTATGGGTGGTTACAAATCCCTGGGCCCCGACGGCTTTCCCCTGGTGTTCTTTCAGGAGTATTGGGACATCATGGGGATTGATGTTATGCGTGCTCCCAGAGATTTCTTTAGGATGGGGTGACTCCTCAAAAAGCATAATAAAATCTTTATTGTGCTTGTCCCTAAGCATGACAACCCCACCTCTATGGTGGACTTCAAACCAATTAGCCTCTGTAACACTTTCTACAAGATCCTAACTAAGATCCTAGTCAGTAGAATGAAGCCACTTTTGGATAAGATTATCAGCACTACTCAGAAAGGTTTTGTGCTGAGAAGACAATTCCTCGGTGCAACCATAGCCACTCATGAAATCATCCACTCTATGGATAGGAGCAAGGTCCCAAGCATTGCCTTTAAACTGGATATCTCTAAAGCTTATGACAAAGTTAATTGGTCATTTCTACTTAAAATTCTCACTAAAACGGGCTTTAATGAGAAGGTTGTTTACATTATAAAAGAATGTACTCAAATTGTTAGCTTCTTTATGCTTGTCAATGACACCATTGGTGGCCTCTTTAAACTTGAAAAGGGTCTCAGATAGGGAGACCCTCTCTCGCCCTACCTTTTTATTATGGTGGTTGATGTTCTTAGCAGGAATCTGACTATGCTTTCCTCCATGGGAAGAATAAATGGTTCCAAACTTGCTTCTACTCTTCATCAGGTTGTGTTACAGTAGTTTGTGGATGACATCTTCCTTTTTGGGTATTCTTTTGTGATTGAGGCCAAAAAGTGGAAACAAATCCTGGAAAATTATGCATGGGCTTCTGGACAGTGTATTAAGTATCAAAAAAGTCATTTTTTCTTCTTCAATACCACCATGGAGATACAAAATAGGGTGGTCCAGATTTTGGGTTGCCTGTCAACTTTGCTCCCTTCTACCTACCTTGGCCTCCCCGTCGCGGTTAAGGAGGTGTCAAAGGACTTTGGGAACTCTATCATGGAAAGAACCTAGAGGAAACTCATTGGATGGAAAAGGGAAGATCCTTAGCAGTGCCGGTAAACTTCAGCTAGTGGCCTCCACTCTCCAAGGGATCCTGGTTTACTTCCTATCCCTCTTCAAGATCAAAAGAAACATGGAAGACCAACTTGAAACAATTTAGAGAACCCTCTTATGGGATGGCTCTAAAGAAAAAAAGAGGATGTCTCTGGTCAATTGGGACACAATCTGCCTCCCAGAGAGACTCGGTGGCCTGGGCCTAAGGAGAATTGGCTTGATGAATAGAGCCCTTACTATGAAAGTGGCCCGAAAACTTATAGAAGGAAAAGTGGACTAGTGCAAAATAATGGAAGCTAAATTCCTCCAAGGACATTGCTACAGGAGAATGTACCATGATAGTGACCTCCCTAGTGGATCCAAACTCTAGGTGAATATCTGTAAATGCAAGACCCTGTTGTCCAAAGGAGCTCTTTGACAGATTGGAAATGGGAGCTCCATAAGATTCTGGGATGACTATTGGATCCTAAACCACCCTAACCTAGGGGGTAGGTACAGACCACTTATGGACTACCTCAGACCCCTCCATGGTAAATAATCTCCAACTACATCGCTGGTAGGAACTGGAAAGATATAGCTAATCTGGTTAGAGATAGACTATACCTTTAATATTTGGCCGAAGAGCTCATGGAAACCCTGTCTGAGGTCAAAATCTTAGGGCTAGGTGACCAAGACTCCATTATCTGGGCCCCTACCCAAGCTAGCACCTTCTCGGTTAAATTTTCTTACAATTTTCTTCTGAAGGAAGAGAATAACTCAGGGGATTGGAGGAAGGTGTGGATCCCTTAGCTTACATTGAAAATCAATTTCTTCATGTGGACCCTTATGCATGGTGAAATAATAACCCAGGATAATCTTATAAAGAGGGGCTTCTCCAGGGCGAATAGGTGTGTCTTATGCAAAAAGGAGGAGGAAATAGTGAACCATATATTTAGTCATTGTGACTATGCTACTAGCATCTGGAAAGAGGTCATCGGTAAGTTGGGTATCTCATGGGCTATGGGTAGTGATGTGCATCAATTTACCAACTAGGGATCCCACTCCAATCACCCCCTTCTCCAACTCCTTTGGAAAATGTTGCCCCCACACATCTGCTGGAGTATTTGGAAGGAAAGGAATAACACGATATTCAGGGAGGCTAGTATCTAGTCTGACAATTGTCTTCATATTAGGACCAAGCTCCTTTGTGAGAATGCAATTCAGCTAAGTTGAAGCTTGCTACTAAACCCTCCTCTTCTTGAGAAGTCAAAATAGCTGATAATTGGAACCTATTGGCTAGGTTCTCCAAGTTCAACAATTCTAAGCTGATGGCTACAATAGCTACCAGATGTGTTTCCCCTCCTAGAGGATGGATCAAATTAAACTTCAATGAGGAATCTAATAAAACTTCTTAGGGTGGGGGAGGTGTTTTAAGAGACCATAAGGGCACTTGCCTTTTGGCTTATGCTGGGCCGCTAAATAATTGCATTATTAACCAAGTGGAGGGAATGGCCCTTCTATTGGGGGTTAATTTTTCTACCCAAATGAACATTAGATTGTTGGTGATTGAGGGGGATTCCAAAGTGGTGGTGGAGGCCATCAAATGAGGTGCTAATGTGTGATGGCGGTCTAGCTCCACTATGCTTGAGTTCCATGAGCTCCTCAACAACTTCCAATGCACGATAATTGGCCACACGTATAGAGAGGGGAACTCAGTGGCTAACTTGATGGCAGCTCTTAGCCTAAAGAAAACCAAACTCAACAAATGGAGGATGGTCAGCGAAATTTCTAGGGTGACTTAGGAACTCATCAGAGGGGAAATGATTATAACTGATATTTAAATGAGCCACACTATCATATTTATTACGAATCCTTCCTTGACCATGTGCTGGCATAATCTAGAGATTTTTGTGATTATGAAAATGAATACCCTAAACCCCATAAAGAATCATAATCAGTGGGCTTACCTGGCTATCAAAGATATCAAGTGTATCCCTGGCGTTATTGCTAATAATGGCACCTGGAGATCCGTTATGTTTTGTGGTACGAAGCCTAACTTCCAAAAATTCACCCAAGGCCAGCACATTGTGTATAAATTTCTCTCAAAACAGCGAAACCAAAAAACTAGTTTTATATTACATGTCAATAAGCTCAGCCCTTTGTTTCTCTGGATATTCTGACACAGGTGATGCAGAGTTTAGACATGGGAGGCAACACCCTTTTCATTGAACTAGACAAGATCGATGAGACCTTCACCACTGACCCTTTGGTTACCCACTATTGCAAAGAGACAAGGATTTGGGGTTTCATGGAGTGCATGAAAGGTGGGGACGATGAGAGGATATCCAAAAAAATAGTCTCATCTTGGAATAATTGGAGTGTCTCAATTGGTGGCATCCATTTCTAGATCAATAAGGAGGTCATAGCTAAGGCGACGGGCCTCTCTATGGAAGGAAGTACAGAAAGACCAGTCGGACGCCTGACGCTACTAGTCTCAACCAATTTTTTAGGGAGGGAGAGAATCCTGTCAAGAAGCAAGGGGGTTTCAGCCAGGAAGAGCTTCCGGAGTTCTAGCTGAAGCTTTGTCTAATTGTGATGAAATGTTTCACCCTCAAAGGTAAGTTTACGGTGTTCTACTACTACCACTTATCTTTTCTGAATCACATAATAATGACTTAATTTCCATTCCCTTCTACCTCCTACATTCCATAGAAAGTAATATTTTGGATATTAAAGAGAACCCTGATAAATTAATCCCTATCCTCCATCAGGGCCTCCTCCTCTACATTTACCACTTCCACAAGGCTATTTGCACTACCCCCAAAAACCCCCATTATCCAAGAGATTGGCCAAGAGGATTCCCAGTCCAAAACTGAAAACCCCACTTACTCCACCTCCCATTCCATCCAGGTTATCTAGGAGTATGATCTTGGTCATAAAGAGAGTAGAACTAAAAAAAAATGTGTTAAAAATCCATTCAACATGAAAGATGAGTGGGAGGACTCTCAAGTCTTTGAGTCTCTTGAGACTAAAGATAGGAAGGAGTCTGATAGTACTCCTGAGACTGAATGGAATCCCAAAAAATAGAAGTTGCTGGAGAGGTAGGTCAAGCTAGAGGTGGACATAGGTGGCTTGGGTCATCAAAGGTCTAACAGAATCATGAAGGAGTAGTGTAAAACCAAAATATTGGAAGTGGTCTCTAGAGAGAAATCCTTGTTTGGAAAGGATTCCCACTGTACTGAGTCCATAAAGGGCTCTTCTAATGATCACATGAGCCTGATTAGGGCTGGTAACACTCCCCCTCCCAACCCTCAACAAACCTTCGAGATACCCCACCCAACCCTGCCTCTGACTTTACCCCATGATAACCAGGAAAAGTCCCCCACTTTTAACAACAATCCTGGGGTTATGGCTAGCAAAGACAGTCTTAAAGGCACCTTGAAGTAGAGGTTTTTGAATCTAGACAAAGGGATTGCTAACATCAAGCAGGACTTGCAGGAGCTGAAGTTTCACTATAGGATGACTAACAAATTTGTGCTGAAGGTCATGCATGCTTTGTCTATGACCCTTTGCACTGTGTAGGAAAAATTGGCGGGTGGCAGTTTGGAGGTGGATGAGGACATCAAGGATCTCTTCCTTTTCCTGCAGGAGGAGTGGGCCAGGACCCTGATGTCCAAGCATCTAGGTGGAAAGAATTAATTGTTTCTCATGTGGTTTTTACTTTTGTCTGGGCATGGCCCTAAGTTCCCCTGGTTTCATTATGGTTTTAAGGTTTTTTTTCCTAGTCATTGGTATAGCCCTGCATGGCTTCTTACTCTTATGTTAATTGCTACTATTCAGTTCAGATAATCTAGTTTAATCTTTTTGAAACGTAGTATGGTTTTTGATTTTGATAGAGGTAGATTAGACTTGGTTTATTCTGCTATTAAATTGTTGATTGAAATGCTCTGGGCTAGTGCCATTAATATGTTGTTAATGTGCCTCTAGTCCCCTTGTTACTGGGGCCAGCACCCTCTTGCTTCTTTTTCCTATCAAAAACATACCAAAACCTAAATGTATAATTGGGTGTATAAGGAAGTACAAGAACAAACATCAACCAGCTAGTTTAATCCAAAATTAAAAAATCTACTAAACATTATACTAGGAACTAATGACTAGTAAACATAAAATTTTGGTAATTTTCCACGTAAGCTTAAGCCTAGACAAAAATATCATTCATAATGAAAGGTTTTGAAAAAAAATCCTATTCCAAGAAGGCTAGTTAAACATGAATCTAGATGAGATGTATAATTACTAAGTAGAACTATCTAGCATTCATCTCTTCAAATGGTGCATGAAAAATTGATTTCACTCAAAGAGGCAAGCCTTTGTAATATGTTGAGAGGATTCCAATTCCACTAAATTCATATGAAAGGAAAAACATCCCAAGAAAATTACTTTCAAAATCTTGGGGTCCTTCAAAGAGGCCCACAAAAAATTCAATAAAAAAAAATAGTTTTAAATAAGTGACTAGTGAAGGGGTGCATCAAGAAGAATAATAAACATGGGTGACTTCAATAATTTAATTGTGCACCTGTAACTTAATAAATTATTGTTATTATTTCTTTCTAAGGGGAGGAACATTGTTTTATGGTCATAGACCATATTTTATATCTAATTTTGAGAATCTGTCATTGCCTCTACACTTTTATTTGGGGGAGAGGAGAGGGCGGGGGGTTGGGAGGCAAAAAGGGGAGGGAGGGGGTTTTTTAATCCTTCCACTTCTTTTCTCTATCTATTTATGGGGGGTGTACTTTCTTGTTGTCTAAGGGGACTTCTCATTTAGCTAGAACTTTTCTAATTTGTACATGGATGTACCTAATATGAATTTATTCATTGAGACCCATTATCTTTTCATCCAAAAAATCCATTCTTTAGTTGGTTTTTAGTATAGGTTTGAGAATTTTCCTAGTGGATTATTTGTTTTTCCCTTAGTCTTAGCTTTTTTTACACTTTTATTAATTTTTCTTAGATTCATAAAGTAGGTATTCATGACTGGATATGATATTGAGGTGTCCCCTTGCACAAAATATGGTTTCCCCATCCTTAAAGGGTTTACATTTATTAAAGGGAGCAACTTTTTTCTATTTTTCAACTACTTGATATCTACACCCTACTAGATGGACTTTCCACCTCCTTCCTATCCTAATCTCTCTATAAACTCTTTGCATATCTTTTATTTTCATTCTTTTGCATACATTATGATGATCTTCCATAGGTTGTCATTTATGTACTTTGATTCAAGCATTCAATCTTCTACACCATATCTTTGAGCTCCTAATGTAGTATTATCATGTTTATATTTGTACATCTTTTAGAATCATGATTCTATAATTATTTATTTCATTTTCTAGTTTATGGCTTATATCTCTAAGATAAATATCTTTTTTGTGCAGCTATTTTATATTTGTAACATATGCATGTGCTTTAAGTTACATGTGGTGCTAGTTATTCCAATTCAACATGGAAAATTAATAATAATGCACACATGGTGGGTTTTTATTTATTTAAAGGGAGCATTATTAAGTGTATTAGTGATTGAATCAACTCACTCCACTACACAAAGATAAAAGAAAATTGATGATAACCATTAGTTATTCACATAAAGAAATTAGAGATTTTATAACCCTTTATCAATAATCACTAGATGATCAATGTTTAAACTGAGTACAATGTGTGAGAACTCAATCTATAATAGATGCCGCATATAAAAATTATAGTGAATCTTGAGAAAACTAGAGATTAAGGACTGTGAACACAAAGACAATCATGTGCATAATATTTTAAAGCTCAATTTAAATATAGGGACTACATGAAAAACATAGAGGGTGAAATATTGAATATAAGATAATAGATTTAATCAATATATCAATATGTATGTGATCTTAATGGGATCCATTGAATTACTTTGTAACTAAGGATATAAGAGTATAAAAAACTAGGACATGCCTATAGACTATGAATTCACATAAATTCATTAAATGAGACATTGGAAAGGCATTCAAATTATATCCTTGAACCATATTATAAAACCCTAATTAGAATCTTCTCATATATAAGAATAAGTTCTTAAGAAAAACTAAAAGATCCAACTCATCAATTTTTGGAATATTAATCAACATATAGGGCTAGAGAGAAATCTATACATTTGCATCCTATCAGTCTATGGATATTTTCCTACTTATTTTGATTAAGAGTATAATACAAATTGATTTACACCAACCACTTGATATAGGAAGCTAAAGTAGGCTCTCAACTTCAACTCACAACCTAGAAAGCTCTCTACTTGAGAATCCCCATTGTTTTCTTCCTATACCTCATTCAATTTATAGCAATCCACTACACCTTTTATAAAAATACAAATAGACCTAAGAATTTAATTTTCTTTAAAGCTTCTTGAATGAGAACACCTAACACTAAATATTTTCCTTGATACACAAAGCCCTCTGTCATACAAGATTGTGGAAATCTATCCCTCCTTCTCATATATATTTATTATTACTATCTAAATCTCATCTACAAGTCATAATTAAATAGATTGCTGAATGTAGACTTTAAGCTAGTTTTTCAGATATTAAATTTTTTTGTGAGATTTGCATTATTTTTGAAGTGTAACTCTATCTTTGAGATGTTAAACCTCATTCACATTTTGGAATTTGCACTCTTCATACAAATTTTGATCTAGCTAAGTGGGTTTCCATTATGTTAATCATAGCTAAAGGGCTTAGAAAGGCATGAATAATAAGGTAGAAGTGACTACTAGGTTGAGAGAATGATGTCTACTAGATCCATGTTGTTTAACAATGACCAAATGAATAAAGGTAACTACTAGAATATTAAATTCATTCATTATATTTTTAATCAAATGACTACATTTTGGGCAAACATTGGTACTACCACTTCTATTATAGAAATGTTCAAATTGTTGTTTGGACTTGTAATTATATATTTATCTTATTATTCCATTCTACTATAAGACATTATTCTTATTATAAACCTATCTTATCTTTATTCTACCAAATTTTATGAAACACCAACTTGGTTGTGATACTTAAGTTATAAAAAATGAACATTATCTTTATTCTACCAAACTTTATGAAACACCAACTTGGTTGTGATACTTAAGTTATAAAAAATGAACATTATAATTAAAAATATAGAACTCAACATTTGTCTTATCAAATATATAGCTAATGATTAGTTGTCAAGAATTTAAGTTTTTCACATCATATACAACACAGATAAGGCACTAAAAAAAGATGATTACAATAACAGAACAGAACGGGTCATGAAGATTTTAAAGTCCTTCCAAAATTTATCTTGGAGGCAACGTTAGATTATACTATCAAGGCTTCCAAATGACAGCATTGACAAAATTGTCCAGCTTATTTCGCATAGGAAAAGAAGCCGGCTACAAGAAAAACTTGAAAGTGACATTATAATCTACAATTTAATTTTATTGCTAAGCCCGTCCAAACAGAAAGATCGACGGCGATTATCTCGAAGTCTCGTTGGCGAATCCGTAAGGCAAAATGACCTATTATTTCTGAGGCCTTTAAAATCCCTTCTCCACAGGCAATCTGCAATCAGATTTCAAAAGGCTTTTCTTTCTTTCGGTCTTCTAGTTTTTATTATTTGTTGCAATGGCATTCATGGGGAAAGCAATGACTGTAATGGCTTTCGTGGCCATGGTTGCTTTGATTAACGCTGCTGACGTGGCTGCACAGTCAACAGACTGTGGTACCCTGCTGGGAACCATGGCTCCTTGCCTCACCTACGTGGCAGGCGGCGACCCAAAGCCATCTCGAGATTGTTGCGCAGCCTTTAGCGACGTGCTCAAAACGAACGTCAGCTGTCTATGCCAGGCGTTAAATGACAATTGCGGAATTCCTAACCTCAATCTGACCAAGGCGTTAGCTCTTCCCAAAGAGTGTGATGTTGCAGCTCCACCTCCCGGCACCTGCTTAGGTATTAAGATTCAAATTGCAATATAGTTGCAGGGATTTTGTTAAAGAATGGGATTTTTACAGATGATGGCAATGATAAGAAGTTAGATTTTATATGTTTATCTGAGTCTACCTTTTAATAAAAGTTTTTTTGTTAGAATTTAAATAATTTATATATCAATATTTGTAGAATACAATATAGTAGCTGAGTTTTCTACCATTTCATTTTATCTGTATATTTTTCAATTGATTTTTCATATTACATTTAACGATCAATTTATAAAAAAGAAGAGAGAATAACATAATCTGTATCATGTTATAGGAGGCAAACATAATTGTCATATAATATTCGATGATACATCATCATAAGACGAGAAACTTATACTTTCATAGAGGGCAAACATAAGTCCTAACCAAACAGATATTCTCTTTACGATGTACCCATATCGTATATAAGTTCAAGTAGAATTCGGCTATTGTTATTGTCCAATGAGTTTTACTATCAGCAATACATTTGGTAAATAGATTATTTATGTTAAATAGATTTTTATATAGTTATTAAAGTAGGTTGGGAAGGGTTGAACTCTTTAAGATTAGACTTAAATCATTAGAACAATTAAAACAATATGGTATTGTGGGTTAAAATTTTTTATTTTATAATATTAGTTTGATATATTTTTCTAATTGATTATATGAATTCTTTTCTAATAATCATTTACTAAAACTATCTTCAAAATTGTCAATATTTATAAATAAAAATCTTAATACTCATTTTAAAATTTCTACTACTTATATATAAATGACCAAGTAGATCAAAATTCTCACTACAGAACATACAATTGAATCACAAAATATATAAAACCAAATTTGATTGTAAAGACCCTCTCAATAGGAATCAGATCCTTTCAGTGTAAATAGACTCTTTACGTACTTTATGTGGTTTTTTAACAAACTTGTTGTTTCTAATATTCCACCTTCCTTTGTTTGTTCTAGTCGCTGCACCGGTGCCTTCTCCATCACCATGGCCTGGGCACTACCCTACACCGGGTAAGATTTTTGCAATCTCCATGTAAACGTACTTCTATAATTTGTTATGATTACTAGGCACATTAATTCGACATTTGTGGGTGGTTTTGTTTTGTTTTTCAGCTCCCGCTCCAGACACAGGTGCAATGTTTGCTCCTTCAATGGTTGCGATTGTTTCAATGGCGGCTTTGGTTTTAATGAAGATTCTCAATTGAGAAATATCATAGATATCACTTGGCGGGCTTGAGTGTGATTTAATGATGGATTTAGGCAATAAAATGTTAACTAGGTTTCTGTTTTCTTGCATGTCGCATCTCTTAGCTTTGTAGAGGAATAAAATGGTTTGAATTTTGATGTGCATCTATGTTTCATCGTATAGTCATGACTCTCAAATACAGTTGATTATCCAATTTGTAATACATAATTATTAATTATTTTGATTCCATCATTGTCAAATATAATTAAAAGGTAATTAAGATGTCAATTATTAGAATTTTTTTTAATGAAATGGAATTATTATAGGGAAAATAGATTAGGTTAATTAAGAATTAATGAATATAGCATAAATGATAATTTGTAAAAGTATTTGTATTTATATTTTAAATTAAATATAATAATTTATTATTAAGTTGATTTTTGAAATGATGGATTATTGTCATTCAAAAAGTATGGTATGAGAAATTTATAGTGTTCAATTTTTAATTTCTAAATGTTATTTTATAGATTACCGAAAATATATTCTTAAATGTGTATGAAGTTATATAAGACCTCATATAAAACCTTCATTATGTTGTATTATTATCTCTCTTTAGATTGCACTCCACTTCATACTCCTTATTTTCTACTCATGATTTTTATATAAGATCTCAAAATCTTACAACGCTTCCATTTTACCTCTTAATTACTTCCCTTAACTCTTCACATGCATTTCTTTGATTCAAAACTAAGAACAATATACATAGTTTTCCTAGTGACTTGATTTGCAGTTCAAGAGGAATATTGTGCATTGTCTTAATGGTTCTCAAAAGACAAGTTGGACTTTTAAGAACATAATAACAGAATGTTTGGAACTTATTAAGTTGTTCCAATTGTTTAAATTTTTCCCACGCTTCTGATTTGCTAGTATCGGTTCCATGTTTCTTTCCTACAGTAAATGATTTTATTTCATTGTTTGCTTCAGGGTTATTGGATGGCTCTGGTGGGTAGTCTGCCTTGGAATTTTTGCTTGATGTTCAATAATGAGAAATTTTTCTGATGCATAGGTGACTCCTTCGGCACTTTTATCACTACCGAGTAGGTGACCCACTCTAAATCTAGACTGGTGTTTCCTAGGTTCTCTGTGAACATCACCATGAACAAAACCCTACTCAAATTTGTCATTCTAAAATCTAAACTGGGCAGATGGACCCAAGTGCTAGCATATGAGAATGCTACCCTATTCTATGAGAACTGTGACAATAGAGGTCACTCTAGCGACACTTGTAAGACCTCCCAGTCAGGATCAAAAAAAGGGAGCAAGGATAAGGGAATGACTAAGGTTCCCCCCTTAATGGAAGAAGTGGAAAAGGAGGAGACTAGCCCACCCTTGGTGGCTAATGAGATGGAAAACCTAGCAAAGGAAAACTTGGTGTTTGAGGAAGGTGAGATCACCCCCGTCCAAAGAATGTAGCGAGGCACCCTGGTCTCAACTCTCCAGACTCTCTACCTACATAGGAACTCATCCTCCAGCTGATGGTGGAGCCATTGAAGAACCCTTCGACGACCCCCCCGAAGAGGAAGAAGATTAGCCAAACTCAAGTGGAACAGCCTGCCATTGTGGTAGTTCTAGAGCTAAAATCCCCAAAATTAGATCCTAAACCTCACTCACAGATTGTGAGAAAGAAATATTCTAGCTCCCTTGATGCCAACTGCATTGTGGAGGAAGATGAGGGGGAATGGAAAATGCAGAAAAAGAAAACCAAGCCCAATAAGGCTGATGTGGGAATGGAGACACCCAAGGGAAGGCCATCAGATTGTTCAAGGAGATCGAGAGGGACCACAAGGGATGTTGCAGTAGGTAAGCAAAAAACCCTAAATCTAGTTTTAAAAGTAAGAAATGATTTGCCTTTCTTGGAATGTTAGGGGTTTAAACAACTCCATCAAACAAAGTGTTGTTAAACACTACATTTTTTATCATAAGCTGGATGTTTTTCTTATCCAAGAAGTTAAGATGTCTGCTAGTAATTTTTCCACTCTGGCATCCAATCTTTGGTCGGGTGCTATGTTCCTTTACTTTGAAGCTACGAGTACTTCTAGTGGAATTCCTACACTCTAAAACCCCAATAAGATAATTGGCTATCAGGTTGCCTCCTCTCAAAATTTCCTTGTTGTTCCATTCAGGAAGGATGGGCTTGAGTGGATCACATTCAATATTTATGCCGGTAATAACCAGTCTGGCAGGGCCTCCCTTTGGATTGACCTATCCTAGTTGATAGATTAAGACACCTTAGAAAAGTATTTGTTAGTTGGTGACTTCAACACCCCTCTTTATCCTTCAGAAAAGTGTGGTGGTCTAATGGACTACTCTGATAGCATGAGGGAGCTACCTAATTTTATTTCTTCCACCGGTCTTCTTGACATCACTTTGAAAGCGAACCACTTCACTTGGACCAAAAATAGGAAGGGATCCCAACTCATCCAGGTGCGGCTTGACTATTTCCTTGCCACCTCCTCGTGGGACCTATGTCTAAATTCCACCCTGAACTCCCTCCCTAGAACTAGTTCCAATCATAACCCCCTCCTCCTCTATTGGCATAAGTCCCTTAAGGGTGGCCCGACCCCCTTTAGATTTGAAATCATGTGTTCTCACCCATCCTTTAGAGACCAGGTGAGGTTCTAGTGGGCCACTAACATCAGAGGCACTGCCATGTTCATAATCACCCAAAAGCTAGAAATTATTAGAAGGGAAGTTAAAGGCTGGAGAAAACATAATTTTGGTGACTTTTGAAAAGAGAAAAAGGAGCTGTCTAAAACTTTAGGGTCCCTCCAGGCCCAATTAGCATTTGGAGACCACCTACCCCAGATATAGGAAGGAGAAATTGACTCGACACAAATCACAGGAAACTCTAAAAAAAGAGGGAATTTACTAGAAGCAACGATCCAGAATCTAGTGGCTTGATGAAGGGGACAGGAAGATGACTTTCTTGCATAGGTCTACTAGTAACCATAAAAGAAGAAACACCATCATTTCTATCAAGGATGAGGGAGGTAATGAAGTCACAGAGAAGGAAAAAATCAATCAGGTTGTGACAAATTACTTTAAGGGGCTGTACTCAAATGAGGGACAAATGTGCCTGATCAGTATCGAAAATCAACTCCTAGATCACATCCAAAGTGCTATAACTCACAATGATAATGACTAGCTGACTAAGCATGTTTTTGATGAGGAGGTCAAGAATGTGGTCTTCGCTATGGGTGGTTACAAAGCCCTAGGTCCCGATGGCTTTCCCCTGGTGTTCTTTCAGGAGTATTGGGACATCATGGGGATTGATGTTATTTGTGCTCCCAGAGATTTCTTCAAGATGGGGTGACTCCTCAATAAGCATAGTAAAACCTTTATTGTGCTTGTCCCTAAGCATGACAACTCCACCTCTATGGTGGACTTCAAACCAATTAGCCTATGTAACACTTTCTACAAGATCCTAACTAAGATCCAAGTCAGTAGAATGAAGCCGCTTTTGGATAAGATTATTAGCACTACTCAGAATGGTTTTGTACTGGGAAGACAAATCCTTGATGCAGCCATAACCACTCATGAAATCATCCACTATATGGACAGGAGCAAGGTCCCAAGCATTGCCTTTAAACTAGATATCTCTAAAGCTTATGGCAAAGTTAATTAGTCATTTCTACTTAAAATTCTCGCTAAAATGGGCTTTAATGAGAAGGTTGTTTACATTATAAAAGAATGTACTCAAATTGTTAGCTTCTTTATGCTTGTCAATGACACCCTTGGTGGCCTCTTTAAACCTGAAAAGGGTCTCAGATAGGGAGACCCTCTCTCGCCCTACCTTTTTATTATGGTGGCTGATGTTCTTAGCAGGAATCTGACTATGCTTTCCTCCATGGGAAGAATAAATGGTGCCAAAATTGCTTCTACTCTTCATCAGGTTGTGTTAGAGTAGTTTGTGGATGACACCTTCCTTTTTGGGTATTCTTTTGTGATTGAGGCCAAAAAGTGGAAACAAATCCTGGAAAATTATGCATGGGCTTCTGGACAGTGTATTTACTATCAGAAAAGTTAGTTTTTCTTCTTCAATACCACCATGGAGATACAAAATAGGGTGGTCCATATTTTGGGTTGCCTATCAGCTTCGCTCCCTTCTACCTACCTTGGCCTCCCCCTCATGGTTAAGGAGGTGTCAAAGGACTATGGGAACTCTATCATGGAAAGAACCTAGAGGAAACTCATTGGATGGAAAGGTAAGATCCTTAGCAGTGCTGGTAAACTTCAGCTGGTAGCCTCCACTCTCCAAGGGATCCCTGTTTACTTCCTATCCCTCTTCAAGATCAAAAGAAACATGGAAGACCAACTTGAAACAATTTAGAGAACCATCTGATGGGATGGCTTTAAAGAAAAAAAGAGTATGTCTCTGGTCAATTGGGACACAATCTACCTCCCAGAGAGACTCGGTGGCCTAGGCCTAAGGAGAATTGGCTTGATGAATAGAGCCCTTACTATGAAAGTGGCCCAGAAACTTATAGAAGGAAAAGTGGACTAGTGAAAAATAATGGAAGCAAAATACCTCCAAGGACATCCCTACAGGAGAATGTACCATGATAGTGACCTCCCTAGTGGATCCAAACTCTAGGTGAATATCTGTAAATGCAAGACCCTGTTCTCCAAAGGAGCTCTTTGACAGATTGGAAATGGGAGCTCCATAAGATTCTGGGATGACTATTGGATCCTAAACCACCCTAACCTAGGGTTAGGTACAGACCACTTATGGACTACCTTAGACCCCTCCTTGGTAACAAAGCTCCAACTACATCGCTGGTAGGAACTGGAAAGATATAGCTAATCTGGTTAGAGATAGACTATACCTTTAATATTTGGCTGAAGAGCTCATGGAAACCCTATCCGAGGTCAAAATCTCCGGGCTAGGTGATCAAGACTCCATTATCTGGGCCCCTACCCAAGCTAGCACCTTCTCGGTTAAATTTTCTTACAATTTTCTTCGGAAGGAAGAGAATAACTCAGGGGACTGGGGGAAGGTGTGGATCCCTTAGCTTACATTGAAAATCAATTTCTTCAAGTGGACCCTTATGCATGGTGAAACAATAACCCAGGATAATCTTATAAAGAGGGGCTTCTCCATGGTGAATAGGTGTGTCTTATGCAAAAAGGAGGAGGAAACAGTGAACCATATATTTATTCATTGTGACTATGCTACTAGCATCTGGAAAGAGGTCATCGGTAAGTTGGGTATCTCGTGGGTTATGGGTAGTGATGTGCATCAATTTACCAACTAGGGATCCCACTCCAATCACCCCCTTCTCCAACTCCTTTGGAAAATGTTTCCCCCACACATCTGCTGGAGTATTTGGAAGGAAAGGAACAATAGGATATTCAGGGAGGCTAGTATCCAGTCTAACAGTTGTCTTCATATTAGGACCAAGCTCCTTTGTGAGTATGCAATTCAGCTAAGTTGAAGCTTGCTACTAAACCCTCCTCTTCTTGAGAAGTCAAAATAGCTGATAATTGGAACCTATTGGCTGGGTTCTCCAAGTTCAACAATTCTAAGCTGATGGCTACAATAGCTACCAGATGTGTTTCCCCTCCTAGAGGATGGATCAAATTAAACTTCAACGAGGAATCTAATAAAACTTCTTAGGGTGGGGGAGGTGTGTTAAGAGACCATAAGGGAACTTGCCTTTTGGCTTATGCTGGGCCGCTGAATAATTGCATTATTAACCAAGTGGAGGGAATGACCCTTCTATTGGGGGTTAATTTTTCTACCCAAATGAACATTAGATTGTTGGTGATTGAGGGGGATTCCAAAGTGGTGGTGGAGGCCATCAAATGAGGTCCTAATGTGTGATGGCATTCTAGCTCCATTGTGCTTGAGTTCCATGAGCTCCTCAACAACTTCCAATGCACGATAATTGGCCACACGTATAGAGAGGCGAACTCAATGGCTAACTTGATGGCAGCTCTTAGCCTAAAGAAAACCAAACTCAACAAATGGAGGATGGTCAGTGAACTTTCTAGGGTGACTTAGGAACTCATCAGAGGGGAAATGATTATAACTGATATTTAAATGAGCCACACTATCATATTTATTACGAATCCTTCCCTGATCATGTGCTAGCATAATCTAGAGATTTTTGTGATTATGAAAATGAATACCCTAAACCCCATAAAGAATCATAATCAGTGGGCTTACCTGGCTATCAAAGATATCAAGTGTATCCCTGGTGTTATTGCTAATAATGGCACCTGGAGATCCGTTATGTTTTGTGGTACGAAGCCTGACTTCAAAAAATTCACCCAAGGCCAGCACATTGTGTATAAATTTCTCTCAAAACAGTGAAACCAAAAAAACTAGTTTTATATTACATGTCAAGAAGCTCAGCCCTTTGTTTCTCTGGATATTCTGACATAGGTGATGCAGAGTTTAGACATGCAAGGCAACACCCTTTTCATCGAACTAGACAAGATCGATGAGACCTTCACCACTGACCCTTTGGTTACCCACTATTGCAAAGAGACAAGGATTTGGGGTTTCATGGAGTGCATGAAAGGTCGGGATGATGAGAGGATATCCAAAAAAATAGTCTCATCTTGGAATAATAGGAGTGTCTCAGTTGGTGGCATCCATTTCTAGATCAATAAGGAGGTCATAGCTAAGGCGACGGGCCTCTCTATGGAAGGGAGGAAGTACAGAAAGACTAGTCGGACACTTAACCCTACCAGTCTCAACCAATTTTTTAGGGAGGGAGAGAATCCTATCAAGAAGCAAGGCGGTTTCAGCCGGGAAGAGCTTCCGGAGTTCTGGCTGAAGCTTTGTCTAATTGTGATGAAATGTTTCACCCTCAAAGGTAAGTTTACGGTGTTCTACTACTACCACTTATCTTTTTTGAATCACATAATAATAAGGACTTAATTTCCATTCCCTTCTACCTCCTACATTCCATAGAAAGTAATATTTTGGATATTAAAGAGAACCCTGATAAATTAATCCCTATCCTCCATCAGGGCCTCCTCCTCTACATTTACCACTTCCACAAGGCTATTTGCACTACCCCCAACCCCCCCCATTATCCAAGAGATTGGCCAAGAGGATTCCCAGTCCAAAATTGAAAACCCCACTCAGTCCACCTCCCATTCCATCCAGGTTATCTAGGAGTCTGATCTTGGTCATAAAGAGAGTAGAACTAAAAAAAAATGTGTTAAAAATCCATTCAACATGAAAGATGAGTAGGAGGACTCTCAAAGTCTCTGAGTCTCTTGAGACTAAAGATAGGAAGGAGTCTGATAGTACTCCTGAGACTGAATGGAAGCCCAAAAAATAGAAGTTGCTGGAGAGCTAGGTCAAGCTGGAGGTGGACATAGGTGGCTTGGGTCATCAAAGGTCTAATAAAATCATGAAGGAGTAGTGTAAAACCAAAATATTGGAAGTGGTCTCTAGAGAGAAATCCCTATTTGGAAAGGATTCCCACTATACTGAGTCCATAAAGGGCTCTTCTAATGATCACATGAGCCTGATTAGGGCTGGTAACACTCCCCCTCCCAACCCTCAGCAAACCTTTGAGATACCCCACCCAACCCTGCCTCTGACTTTACCCCATGATAACCAGGAAAAGTCCCCCACTTTTAACAACAATCCTGGGGTTATGGCTAGCAAAGAAAGTCTTAAAGGCACCTTGAAGTAGAGGTTTTTGAATCTAGACAAAGGGATTGCTAACGTCAAGCAGGACTTGCAGGAGCTGAAGTTTCACTATAGGATGACTAACAAATTTGTGCTGAAGGTCATGCATGCTTTGGCTATGACCCTTTGCACTGTGTAGGAAAAATTGGCAGGTGGCAATTTGGAGGTGGATGAGGACAACAAGGATCTCTTCCTTTTCCTGCAAGAGGAGTGGGCAAGGACCCTGATGTCCAAGCATCTGGGTGGAAAGAATTAATTGTTTCTCATGTGGTTTTTACTTTTGTCTGGGCATGGCCCTAAGTTCCCCTGGTTTCATTATGGTTTTAAGGTTTTTTTTCCTAGTCATTGGTATAGCCCTACGTGGCTTCTTACCCTTATGTTAATTGCTACTATTCGGTTCAGATAATCTAGTTTAATCTTTTTGAAACGTAGTATGGTTTTTTTTTTTATAGAGGTAGATTAGACTTGGTTTATTCTGCTATTAAATTGTTGATTGAAATGCTCTGGGCTAGTGCCATTAATATGTTGTTAATGTGCCTCTAGTCCCCTTGTTACTCGGGCCAGCACCCTCTTGCTTCTTTTTCCTATCAAAAACATACCAATACCTAAATGTATAATTGGGTGTATAAGGAAGTACAAGAACAAACATCAACCAGCTAGTTTAATCCAAAATTAAAAAATCTACTAAACATTATACTAGGAACTAATGACTAGTAAACATAAAATTTTGGTAATTTTCCACGTAAGCTTAAGCCTAGACAAAAATATCATTCATAAGGAAAGGTTTTGAAAAAAAATCCTATTCCAAGAAGGCTAGTTAAACATGAATCTAGATGAGATGTATAATTACTAAGTAGAACTATCTAGCATTCATCTCTTCAAATGGTGCATGAAAAATTGATTTCACTCAAAGAGGCAAGCCTTTGTAATATGTTGAGAGGATTCCAATTCCACTAAATTCATATGAAAGGAAAAACATCCCAAGAAAATTACTTTCAAAATCTTGGGGTCCTTCAAAGAGGCCCACAAAAAATTCAATAAAAAAAAATAGTTTTAAATAAGTGACTAGTGAAGGGGTGCATCAAGAAGAATAATAAACATGGGTGACTTCAATAATTTAATTGTGCACCTGTAACTTAATAAATTATTGTTATTATTTCTTTCTAAGGGAGGAACATTGTTTTATGGTCATAGACCATATTTTATATCTAATTTTGAGAATCTGTCATTGCCTCTACACTTTTATTTGGGGGAGAGGAGAGGGCGGGGGGTTGGGAGGCAAAAAGGGGAGGGAGGGGGGGCTTTTAATCCTTCCACTTCTTTTCTCTATCTATTTATGGGGGGTGTACTTTCTTGTTGTCTAAGGGGACTTCTCATTTAGCTAGAACTTTTCTAATTTGTACATGGATGTACCTAATATGAATTTATTCATTGAGACCCATTATCTTTTCATCCAAAAAATCCATTCTTTAGTTGGTTTTTAGTATAGGTTTGAGAATTTTCCTAGTGGATTATTTGTTTTTCCCTTAGTCTTAGCTTTTTTTACACTTTTATTAATTTTTCTTAGATTCATAAAGTAGGTATTCATGACTGGATATGATATTGAGGTGTCCCCTTGCACAAAATATGGTTTCCCCATCCTTAAAGGGTTTACATTTATTAAAGTGAGCAAATTTTTTCTATTTTTCAACTACTTGATATCTACACCCTACTAGATGGACTTTCCACCTCCTTCCTATCCTAATCTCTCTATAAACTCTCTGCATATCTTTTATTTTCATTCTTTTGCATACATTATGATGATCTTCCATAGGTTGTCATTTATGTACTTTGATTCAAGCATTCAATCTTCTACACCATATCTTTGAGCTCCTAATGTAGTATTATCATGTTTATATTTGTACATCTTTTAGAATCATGATTCTATAATTATTTATTTCATTTTCTAGTTTATGGCTTATATCTCTAATTTAAATATCTTTTTTGTGCATCTATTTTATATTTGTAACATATGCATGTGCTTTAAGTTACATGTGGTGCTAGTTATTCCAATTCAACATGGAAAATTAATAATAATGCACACATGGTGGGTTTTTATTTATTTAAAGGGAGCATTATTAAGTGTATTAGTGATTGAATCAACTCACTCCACTACACAAAGATAAAAGAAAATTGATGATAACCATTAGTAATTCACATATAGAAATTAGAGATTTTATAACCCTATATCAATAATCACTAGATGATCAATGTTTAAACTGAGTACAATGTGTGAGAATTCAATATATAATAGAGGCCCCATATAAAAATTTAGTGAATCTCAAGAAAACTAGAGATCAAGGACTGTGAACACAAAGACAATCATGTGCATAATATTTTAAAGCTCAATTTAAATATAGGGAGTACATGAAAAACATAGAGGGTGAAATATTGAATATAAGATAATAGATTTAATCAATATATCAATATGTATGTGATCTTAATGGGATCCATTGAATTACTTTGTAACTAAGGATATAAGAGTATAAAAAACTAGGACATGCCTATAGACTATGAATTCACATAAATTCATTAAATGAGACATTGGAAAGGCATTCAAATTATATCCTTGAACCATATTATAAATCCCTAATTAGAATCTTCTCATATATAAGAATAACTTCTTAAGAAAAACTAAAAGATCCAACTCATCAATTTTTGGAATATTAATCAACATATAGGGCTAGAGAGAAATCTATACATTTGCATCCTATCACTCTATGGATATTTTCCTGCTTATTTTTTTTAAGAGTATAATACAAATTGATTTACACCAACCACTTGCTATAGGAAGCTAAATTAGGCTCTCAACTTCAACTCACAACCTAGAAAGCTCTCTACTTGACAATCCCCATTGTTTTCTTCCTATACCTCATTCAATTTATAGCAATCCACTAGACCTTTATAAAAATACAAATACACCTAAGAATTTTATTTTCTTTAAAGCTTCTTGAACGAGAACACCTAACACTAAATATTTTCCTTGATACACATAGCCCTCTCTCATACAAGATTGTCGAAAGCTATCCCTCCTCATATATATTTATTATTACTATCTAAATCTCGTCTACAAGTCATAATTAAATAGATTGCTGAATCTGGACTTTTAGCTAGTTTTTCAAATATTAAATTTTTTTGTGAGATTTGCATTATTTTTAAAGTGTAACTCTATCTTTGAGATGTTAAACCTCATTCACATTTTTGAATTTACACTCTTCATACAAATTTTGATCTAGCTAAGTGGGTTTCCCTTATGTTAATCATAGCTAAAGGGCTTAGAATGGCATGCTTAATAAGGTTGAAGAAGTGACTACTAGGTTGAGAGAATGATGTCTACTAGATCCATATTGTTTAACAATGACCAAATGAATAAAGGTAACTACTAGAATATTAAATTCATTCATTATATTTTTAATCAAATGGCTACATTTTGTGCAAACATTGTTACTACCACTTCTATTATAGAAATGTTCAAATTGTTGTTTGGACTTGTAATTATATATTTATCTTATTATTCCATTCTACTATAAGACATTATTCTTATTATAAACTTATCTTATCTTTATTCTACCAAATTTTATGAAACACCAACTTGGTTGTGATACTTAAGTTATAAAAAATGAACATTATAATTAGAAATATAGCACTCAACGTTTGTCTTATCAAATATATAGCTAATGATTAGTTGTCGAGAATATAAATTTTTTACATCATATACAAAATAAGACACTAAAAAAAGATGATTACAATAACAAAACAGAACAGGTCATGAAGATTTTAAGGTCCTTCCAAAAATTTTCTTGGAGGCAACGTTAGCTTATAGTATCAAGGCTTCCAAATGACAGGATTGATAAAATTGTCCAGTTTATTTCGCATAGGAAAAGAAGCCGGCTACAAGAAAAACCTGAAACTGACATTATAATCTGCAATTTAATTTTATTGCTAAGCTCGTCCAAGCAAAAAGATCGAAGGCGATTATTTCGAACTCTCGTTGGCGAATCCGTTCAGCGATTCGACCTATTATTTCTGAGGCCTTTAAAATCCCTTCTCCACAGGCAATCTGCAATCAGATTTCAAAAGGATTTTCTTTCTTTCGGTCTTCTAGTTTTTATTATTTGTTGCGATGGCATTCATGGGGAAAGCAGTGGCTGTAATGGCTTTCGTGGCCATGGTTGCTTTGATTGGCGCTGCTGACGTGGCTGCACAGTCAACAGACTGCGGTACCCTGGTGCAAACCATGTTTCCCTGCCTCACCTACGTGGCAGGCGGCGATCCAAAGCCATCTCCAGATTGTTGCACAGCCTTTAGCAACGTGCTCAAAACGAACGTCAGCTGTCTATGCCAGGCGTTACATGACTATAGCGGAATTCCTAACCTCAATCTGACCAAGGCGTTAGCTCTTCCCAAAGAGTGTAATGTTGCAGCTCCACCTCCCGGCACCTGCTTAGGTATTAAGATTCAAATTTGAATATAGTTGCATTTGAGAGACATAAACAATTGTAAGATTGATTTCCATTCATTCTTTCTAATGGTTTAAGAGAAATTGTCTCTAGTATTTATCTGTACGACTGATTTACTATTCTTTTTTTCAAAGTTCTTCGTCATGATATTTTTTTCAAAATTATCAAATTATATTAAATAGGCGTCTCCAAATACCCCAGTTTCCTATTTTTGAAAATTATTTATAGAGTACCAATACCAATACCAGTCTCCCACATCTCCAAGGACCCCGTCTCCTGATAACTAGGTTTCCAATCATGTTTCATGATTCATTTCTCTTCTCTTGTTCTCTCATTGTTACAAGGTACCATAGAATATGATCTTAAAGGTTAATAAGAGAAAATATTTATATAATCAATCTTACATTTTTAATAATATATAATATTAGTTTGGTATGCATTTTATATTTGATTATATGATTTTTTTCTTCATCAATATCGTCAATCATATCTCATAATTTACTTCTCTTCCTTTCTTATTTCATCCTCATGATATGAGAAACTTACCAATAGCTTACTTTGCACGCCTATAGATCTTAAATGATACATCATATTTAAAAAAGAAAAAGTTTAATGTTTCTACATTTAATTTAACTAATTATAGCTATTATTCTAGCTTCTCAATAGTAATGACACATATTATGATATTTCACATACATATAAGAGAAAAAACTAGTGATTTTGAAGTGTTGAACAATATCTACTTAAAGATACAATAATCCTTTATTACAATCACCTCTAAAATTATCAATACCTTTATATACAAAAAATTTAGTAATCATTTTATAATAACTACTACTTATATATAAATGTCTAAATCGTTCAAAATTGTCCCTACAAAAGTACAAATGAGTCGCAAAATATATAAAACCAAATTGATCATAAAGACCCTCTCAATGGGAATCAGATCCTTTCATTTTTATAAATAGCCCTTTACACACTTTATGTGATTTTTTAACAAACTGGTTGTTTCTAATATTTCATGTTCCTTTGTTTGTTCTAGATGCTGCACCAGTGCCTTCTACACCACAAGGTATAGCGCCTTCTCCACCACAGTTGCATGTGTACTACCCAGCACCAGTGCCTTCTCCATCACCATTGCCTGTGTACTACCCTTCACCAGGTAAGATTTTTGCAATCTTCATGTATAACTACTTCTATAATGTGTTATGATTACTTACAACATTATTTTGACATTTATGAGTATTTTCTTTTGTTTTTCAGCTCCCACTCCTTCAATTGCAGGTGCGATGTTTGCACCTTGAATGGTCACGATCATTTCAATGGTCGCACTGGTGTTAATGAAGATTCTCAGTTGAGAAATATCATAGAAATTGCTTGGTGGGCTTTAGTGTGATTTAATGATGGATTTAGGCAATAAAATGTTCATTAGGTTTTATGTTTTCTTGCATGTCCCATATCTTAGCTTTGTAGAGAAATAGAATGGTCTGAATTTTGTTTTTCATCAATGTTTCATTGTAGAGTCATGACTCTCAAACACTGTTGATTATCCAATTTGTAATTTACATAATTATTAATTATTTTGATTCCATCATTGTCAAATATAATTCAAAGGTAATTAAGAAGTCATTATTAAAAAAAAATTTATGAAATTGAAATTATTATAGAAAAAATATCTATGATTAATTAAGAATTAATGAATATAACGTAAATGATAAATTGTAAAAGTATTAGTATTTATATTTTAAATTATATTTAATAATTTATTATTAAATTGATTTGTAAAATGATGAATTATTATATAAAATCTTAAAATCTCACAACAGTTCCATTCTACCTCTTAATTACTTCCCTTAACACTTCACATGTCTTTCTGTGATTCAAAACTAAGAACAATATACACACTTTTCCTAGTGACTTGATTTGTAGTCCATCAAACTAGAAGAGCAAGTCATCTTGATTGAAATGGGTCAACTAATTTTTGTAGGGTAGTTATAATCTCCTCATTCCCTTTAATGTTAAATTGTGTTGTCAGGATCTTTTTCTGTACACTCAACTAATGCTTTTCAAAACCGAAGCCACGAATATTGTGCATTGTCTTAATGCTTCTCAAAAGCCAAGTTGGACTTTTAAGAACATAATAATAGAATGTTTGGAATTTATTAAGTTGCTCCAATTGTCTAAATTTTTCCCACGGTTCTGATTTGCTAGTATCGGTTCCATGTTTCTTTCCTGCGGTAAATGATTTTATGTCATTCTTTGCTTCAGGGTTATTAGATGGCTTTGGTGGGTAGTCTGCCTAGGAATTTTTTCTTGATGTTCAATAATGAAGCCCCCTTTCTCATCATTTAATCGAATGTTAATGTTTTTCGGAGGTGTTAGTTTATTATCCCTTATCGCTTGAATCTTAATGCCACTTCTGCTTCTATCTCTACTAGTGTACCTCAAGTTTTCTACTGGTACACCACGACGATGATGTTTTCATTGTAATCTGAGGAGTGGATACTTCCATTCTCGGGTCTGATTTGTCCACAATGATATGAAGGTTCTGTAATCCTATGATTATGCATTGCTCGACTTCTATGGGGGCATTCGAGAGTTACCATTCTTGTTAGAGTTTTGGCTCATAGGGAAAACCCTAATTAATTTTTTTCACGAGAGATTGGAAGCCTTCCACCTTGAACCAAAGTTTTTAGGTTGTTTATAATATATCTATATTAATTAAGCTGATAGGCATTGTGGGGGAGCACTAGGATAGTTTCCTTTATCGTTATAGAAAATACTTAAATTTGCCTAATTGTTAATGGTTAAGTAGGAAATTAATAGAATAGTTTTAAATATAAAACTTAGATGATGAGATTTCTTAATAATTTCTTTATTTTATTAATAACTTTCCTCTTTTTATAAAAGAATTATCTTTTAGATATAATTTTTAAAAAAATTAATATAGTACTAAATATTTTATTATTATATTTATAAAAACTATTTGAAAATAATATTTTTATTTTTAAATAATTACTTTAATATAATAATAAACATCTTTATCTATATAAAGCAAGGTGGCAAGAGCCACTATAATTATATATTTAATTTAAATAATTTTTATCTTTAATAGCTATTACTTAGTTTCATATATAGTAATATATTTTAAAACAATAACAAAATTATTTACACTATCTTATTAAAAATAAAATATTTATTATATTTAATATGTATTATTAACTAAATTAATAAAAATATTTAAATTTAAAAGGATTTAAAATATATATTTTAAAAAATGACAATTTATACATTTTTTTAAATAGAAAATAAAGGGCATTAAAATGACTAAACATTTTATAATGGTAGGAGGGAAAATTATAAATTAGATTTGATTTGTTTCTATAAAAAGAAATTAAATTTGATTTATTTATAAACGCATCATATTAAATAGACATTCATTCTATTTGTTTTCAATTATCTTATAAATATTTTTTAAATATAAGTACACAAATTTAATTTAATTTAATTTCAATAATGACAAACTGATAAAAGATTACATGAATATATTTATCTTTCCATAGACATTTAATTAAGGGAAACAGTAATAAAGTTAAGGTTAGTTTTGATTGTAGTTTGATATGGTTTAAACTTTTTTGCAGCTCCTTTTTAGATTGCTATTGTTTATGTGATTTTATTTTATAATTACTTTATTCAATAAAAAATATTAAAATAGATTATTTGTGAAGGCAAATGAATCAAGAAACAATGATATGTTGATCACAAAAAAAACATATAAACAAAAGCCCCAAATTGCCTTGAGAAAAGAGAGGCAGGGCAACCATTATATAGAAAAACAAAAGGGAGGTGAAATTATGGGATTCAACCATATTCACCAATAATACAACTACAATAAAAAAGAGTTGCAACTATCAACTACAAACATAAATACATACAACCATATAATAAATATCAGAATGTGGATTCAATAAGGACTGCATAGGTAGGCCCCAAATGGGCATTATTGTTGTCATTCTCCCCCATAATGACCATTAGGATGAACATGAAGTAGATACCTAAGCTTTTGGAACCTTTCACGAGCTAGAGCCTTTGTGAAGATATCTGCAATCTGATCTTTTGTACTGTAATACACAATTTCAATCAAACCTTGTTGAATCAATTCCCTGATATAGTGGTGTTGTATCTCAATGTGTTTGGTTCTACTATGAAATACTGGATTCTTGGTCATTTGTATAACACTCCTGTTGTCATAATACAACAAGGTAGGTTCACTATGAATGTGTTGTAAGTCTTCTAGTAGTCTTCTCAACCATACAGTTTGACAAGTTGTTGATGTTGCAACTTTGTATTCTACCTTTGTTGTAGAAAGTGATACTGTAGGTTGTTTCTTGGACTTCCAAGAGAATACTGCAGAAACAAGGCTAAAAGCCTAAAAGCGTAACTGGAAGTAGACTTCTGATCATCAGCAGAACCTGCCCAATCTGAATCTGTATAGCCAACCAATTTTCTATCCTCTGAATGCTTGAATTTGAGACCATAGCTCAACGTCCCTTTAACATATCTAAGAATCCTTTTAGCTACATTCCAATGTGTTTCCTTAGGCTCTAACATGAACCTAGAGACCAAACTCACTGCAAATGTGATATCTGGATGAGTAGTAGTTAAGTAGATCAAGCTTCCAATCAGCTGTCTATATAGAGAGATTCACTAGATTTGACACATCTAAAGAAGATAATTTAAGTCCAACTTCAATAGGTGTTGCAACTGGTTTGCAACTCTACATCTGAAATTTGTGTAGGATATCTTAAACATATTTTTTCTAAGACATAAATATTTCATCTTTATTTTTCCATACTTATATACCAAGAAAGTAGTGCATTTGTCCCAAATATGTCATTTCAAACTCAGTAATCAAGGCTTCTCTAAACTTTGCAAATAAAGCTGGTTTATTCCCTATGTAGATAAGGTCATCAACATAGAGAACTAAGATAAAGATATCCTTAGCTGAGCTTTTGATATAGAGATTTGGATCTGATTGACTTCGTGCAAAAACCTTTCTTCTCTAAGTATGAGTCTATTCTTGAATACCATCCTCTTGGTACCTATTTGAGACTATACAAGGCCTTTTTTAATTTGCAAACATAATGTTCTTTAGAAGGTATTTCAAAACCCTTAGGTTGTGAAACGTACACTTCCTCTTCAATATATCCATTCAAGAAAGCACTCTTAACATCCATTTGATAAACTATACAACTTTATTGAGCTGCCATTGCCAAAACCAATTTGATAGTATCCATCCATGCTACAGGTGCAAATGTCTTAGTATAATCAATACCTTCTTGTTGAGTGTACCCTTTGGCTACCAATCTAGCCTTATGTTTATCAATGCTTCCATCAGAATTATACTTTGTTTTGTACACCCATCTTGTACCAATTACTTCCTTACCAGGAGGTAATTGAATCAAATCCCATGTGTCATTCTTTTCAATTGTGTCTATTTCATTGTTCATTGCTTCAATCTAGTCTTCTTTTTCTTGAGCTTGTTCAAATGTTTGTAGCTCATTATTTTCCATGATTTAAGTCATCAAAGAAAAATTAATTTTTGCTTGTGACCTTGTTGTCATTTTTCAAAATTTGAATCTAACATAAGAGTTGATGGATGTTTCTTCTCTATCCTTCTTTGATATTTTTTATTTTTTTTCTCTTGCACTAGATTATTGAAGTACATCTTCTTCTTCCTCCTCTTCAATCTCATCAATAACTATCTCTTTTCCTTTTGTTTCATTGTCTTTGCTATAATTGCTATTTCATTGAATACCACATCTCTTCTTATCACAAGCTTTTTCGCTATTGGATCATACAACCTATATGCTTTATTTTCATTTCCATAACCAACAAAAATGCATTTAAGGCCTTTAGCATCTAACTTAGACCTTTTTTCTTTTGGTATGTGTGCATAAACAACACACCCAAATACTCTCAAGTGATCAACACTTGGCCTTACCCCAGACCATGCTTGTTCAGGAGTCATCCCTTTAACTTCTTTTATAGGACTTCTATTTAGAAGATACACTATTGTGTATACTGCTTCTTCTTAAAAACTTTTATCCAACATTTTCTCTTTCAACATACTTCTTTCCATTTCAACAATTATCCTATTCTTCCTTTTAGCAACTCCATTTTGTTGTGGTGTAGGAAGTAGTGAACTCTCTTTTGATTCCATGATTTTTGCAAAAAACAATAAACTAATTTGACTTGTACTCAACTCCATTGTCTGACCTTATCACTTTGATATACTTACCACTTTGTTTTTCAACCAAGTTTTTGAACTCTACAAACTTTTCAAATATATCTGATTTTGAAACCAAACAATATACCCAAATTTTTCTTGAGTAATCATCAATGAAATTTATAAAATACTTGGATTTATTCAAAGAAGGTGTTTCCATAGGACCACACAAATCTGTATGGATTATCTCAAGATGTTGTTTAACTCTGCTAGATTTACCAATAGGAAATGGTATCCTATGTTGTTTTCCAACAACGCACTTTTCACACACCTCTTTTGTGTTTTCAATTAATGGTAGACCTTTAACTATTTTTAATCTTTTGAGTAAAATTAACCCATTAAAACTAAGGTGACCATATCTCTTGTACCAAATCTTACTTTCACTCATTTCAATAGACCTTAGTGCTTGGTTCCCATGAGTAAAATATAGAGGAAACATCCTATCCCCTATCATTTGTGTTCTTGCAACAATTGTATTCCTTTTTAATTTATCTCTAATTATTCACTCATTCTTATCAAAAGTTACTTGATAATTTTTCTCTAACATTTGTCCAATAGAAAACAAATTCTTTTTGAATGCTGGACCCAATAATGTCTCATTGATATGCTTAACTTTGCCATGTTCTATTGTAACTACAATGGTACCCTTACCTTTTCTTCCATGAGAATTATTATCTCCTATTACTACACTACTTTGATACTTTTGATCCAAGTTAACAAATAGATGTTCATTAGATGTCATATGTGAAGAACATCCAGAATCTATATACCACACATTATTTTTACTTAAACTTGTATTGAGGAAAGAAAGAAATAAATTTTGTTTATCTTCAACAGTGTTATGAGCACTTCTCTATTCTATTTCACCTTGTTTACTCCAACATTCTATAGCATAATGTCCAAACATATTACAATGGAAACATTGGACATTCATTTTACTATAATCTCCCCCATTACTTCTACCTCTTCCTCTTTCAGCTCCTCTAAAGTTGCTACTTCTTCCTCTGAAATAATTTCCTCTTCCTCTGGAATTGCTAGATTCACCTTTGTATTCATTCTTATTGTTATCTTCATGTTTATTATGACTCTTGAAGAATGTGTTTCTTTTTCCTCATATACTTTTCTTTAGAGGAGAATGCTTTCTCTAAATTCCCTTTTTGTTGGTCATTTAATGCATTTACATCTGCTATCTCAACATAGCCATTTTGAATAATTTCACACAAATTCTTAGATTTGAGTAGAGTTTTCATTCTAGTGCACTAATATGTAAAATTGTCTCCCTCAAAGACAGGAATCAACACATTAGGCATTACACTGCCTACCATATTTTCCATAAAAATGTGCACAATGACCCAAGTTGCTCAACACAAAGTCTAGGAGAGATCTGCAAATGAATACTCTCCTTGTCCCTTCAATTAGGACTCACACAAAAAAACCCCACTTATTTTTATCAATTTTCTGAGAGAAATAAGTGTCGGTTACCACCGATAATGCACTTAATTACAAAAGATTTATTTCCCATTTTAGAAAAAAGAAAAAAACTTTAGAACTCCTCTAAAGGAAATTCCAATTCATTAATAAATCATTTCATCCTTAAAAAATACTAATATTCTCACAAGAGAATTTTAAAGCTTTTTGTAAACAATCATATAACTAAAGCTTTAAAAAATAATATTAACTTTTACTTTCTTGTCAATGTAAAAAGTCAAGTATTTTTAAAAAAACTTAATCTCTCACAGTTTTTGCTAAAAACCAAGAGAATAAATTTCAGATGCAATTTTGCTAAGTGCATGCTGTCTACACACATAAACCTCCTTTCAACCTGCAAAAGTAAAAAATACACAATATCTTTGTTTGAGGATAGATATCTCAAGCTTGCAACAAACTCTTCTCTTTAACAATGATAGTTTTAACAACTACAATCAAATATGCTAATATTTGATCTTGAAGATCTCCTACTGTACTTTCCAAAGCACACAATATTTTTGTATTTTCCAATTACAACTACAGTTGTTCACTTCAATATCTTTACCACCAATTTTTTTTGATTTTCAAGCTCCATATACTTTTCTCCAATATTTAACTTTCTCTTTGATCTCTTCTAGATCACCTGCTAAAAAAAAAATCTCAAACTAGCTCTGATACTAGATGAAGGCAAATGAATCAAGAAACAATGATCTGTTGATCACAAAACAAGCATATAAACAAAAGCCCCAAATTGCCTTGAGAAAAGAGAGGCAGGACAACCATTATATAGAAAAACAAAAGGGAGGTGAAATTATGGGATTCAACCATATTCACCAATAATACAACTACAATCATAAAGAGCTGCAACTATCAACTACAAACATAGATACATACAACCATATAATAAATATCAGACTATGGAGTCAATAAGGACTGCCCAGGTAGGCCCCAAATGGGCATTATTGATGTCAATTTGTTTATCCTATACAAAACTTGAGGAACTTCGAAATGGGTATACTTTAACGTATATAGGTGATGATAATTTAGATTTCCTTCCTACTAGAACCTATTAATTTATAAGCGAGGTAATTATATTTCTATTATTGAGATGAAATTGTTTTGGTCATGTAATTATATTTATCCTGTTATAAGATACTATTCTAATTATAAACTTTTATCAATTTTTTTTGGTATTGAAGAAGATTTAAGTTCAACATATTATTTTTGATCTACTAAAATCTATGTAACATTAAGTTGCTTGTGATACTTAACTCAAGCTTTGACCAACACAAGAAATTAAGACCTATAGTTATTAAACTATGAACAAAATGATAAAGAAGACATTCTTAACACGTGTTAGATAAGACTCTTCTTAAATAACATTCAATTTATTAATAGTTTTTTAACATTAGGAATATATTTAAATTTTAACAATTGATGTTCTAACTTTCTATTATTTTAATTTATACTATTAATCTTATAATATATTTTTTTAGTTATAAATATTGATTTATCTAAAATATCTATAAATTATTTTACCTTAATATTGTATTTTAATTTATAGTTAGTTTTAATTATATTTAAATTTTTTTATTAAAAATATTAAATATTTATGTAATACATTTTTATTGAAATTATAATATTTTGTAAAAAATAAAATAACAATTATAAACAAAATAAGTTTATATGATATTTTGATATTGCTTAATATATAATTAAGAGTCCATAAAATTTAGAATAAAAAATTTTAAAATATAAATGAAAAATGTTAAATTATATATTTAATATCTTTTATTTAAATTATAATATTAAGGAAAAAGTGATATTTATAAACTACTTATGCACTAGAATTACTCATATAATATAATTTTAATTTACATATTTCTATTATGAAAAATTTCAATAAAAATTTCATTGATTGCACATTCTAAATAGAATTATTGGATCTTGCTCCAATTTGAATAAAGGAGATTTAATTTCCATCATTTATACAGAAAGTTATTTTTAAGGGGAACAAGTAATTCAATCCGATAAATGTATAAGACTTCAAATAATTCAGCCAATCAAATTATTAAAAATTATTTTTTAAATGTTATAAACTTAAAAATATTGTATTTATACTATACAAAACATAAATTGTATAACAAAATAATAAATGCAATGATTTGTAATTGGTCCATACAAATTGTTTTAATCAATTATTAAAGCAACAAATTCAAAATTGATTGCAATAGCACTTGTTTAGCCTAGCGACAAATACTAATAACAATCAATTTAATTGTGATAGGTAAATTTTGAATAATAAATATAAGACAACATTTTACCACTTTTCTTGAAGATAACCCATGATAATATTATTGATTATATGACCTCTCATGACTGTGATGTTCAATTAGAAAAGTTCATATTTGTCAACATGATTTCCACTCTAATGCTCTTACCTTCCCAGAATAAATTATTAAAATGAACATTATAATTAGAAATATAATACTCTACATTTATCTTTTCAAATGTATCACTGCTTATTAGTTGTCAAGAATTTAAATTTTTTAAATCATACACAAAACAGATAAGACACTAAAAAAGGATGATTACAATAAGAAAACAAAACCGGTGATCATGAAGATTATAAGGTCCCTCAGAAATTTATCTTGGAGGCAATGTTAGATTCTACTATCAAGGCGTCCAAAATGATAGGATTGATAAAATTGTCCAGCTTAATTCGCATAGATTAAGAAGCCGGCTACAAGAATTAACAGAAAGTGACATTATAATCTACAATTTCATTTTAATGCTAAGCCCGTCCAAACAGAAAGATCGAATGCGATTATCTCGAAGTCTCGTTGGCGAATCCATTTAGCAAAATGACCTATTATTTCTGAGGCCTTTAAAATCCCATTTCCACAGGCAATCTGCAATCACATTTCAAAAGGCTTTTCTTTCTTTCGGTCTTCTAGTTTTTATTATTTGTTGCGATGGCATTCATGGGGAAATTAATGACTGTAATGGCTTTTGTGGCCATGGTGGCTTTGGTTGGCGCTGCTTACGTGGCTCCACAATCAACAGACTGTGTTACGTTGTTGCAAACCATGTTTCCCTGTCTCCCCTAGGTGGCAGGCAGCGATGGAGAGCCATCTGCAGAATGTTGCACAGTATTTGGCAACGCACTCAAAATGAATGCCACCTGTCTTTGCCAGGTGTTAAATGGAAATATCGGTTTCCTAATCTCAATCTGACCAAGGCGTTAGCTCTTCCCACGGAGTGTAATGTTGCAGCTCCACCTCCTAGCACCTACAACGCAGGTATTTGAATCTTAATTTATATATCAATATATTTAGCTGAGTTTTCTACCATTTTAGTTTACTTGTAGATTTTTTAATTGATATTTCATATTACATTTAACGATCAGTTATAAAAAAGAAGAGAGAATAACATAATTGGTATCATGTTATAGAAGGTAAACATAATAGTCTAATAATATTCGATGATACATTATCAAAAGAAGAAAAACTTGCACTTTCATAGAAGGAATAGATAAGTCCTAACCAAATAGATATTATCCTTTATGGTGTACCCATATCTTATATACGTTCAAGTAGAATTCAGAAATTTTTATTGTCCAATCAGTTTACTATCAGCAATACTGGTAAATAGATTATTTATGTTTTTTATTGTAGATTTAAAATTTAATAGTTATTAAAGTAAGTGGGAAAGGGTCTAACTTTTTAAGATCATAATTAAATCATTAGAACAATATGCTATTGTGGTAAAAATAATTATAGTTTATAATATTAGCTTGATATATTTTTCTATTTGATTATGTAAATTCTTTTCTTTATTAATGTTTTCAATATTGTAACTCAAGATCTATCTCCTATCTCTAAACATATTTCCTTGAGATGGAGACATATCTCTAGTAATGGAGACATCCTGGGAAACTTCCTGACGCATAGGATTCTTTTGGTTGACTCTTTTGCCATCTACAAAGTCTCTTGACCAGAAATTTACATCCCCCACGAGAAAAATTAGGGCAAAAGGTGTTAAAGGAGATAAAAAAGAAGAAAAAAGAAGGCAAAATAAAAAATAAAAAATCTGCATAATATTTCTTGCTGATATTTTGAATGATATGAAAATTCATGCAAAGTTATATGTGATCTGGTCTACTTATGATGTAGACATTTTGAGAGACATAAACAATTCTACGATTGATTTCCTGTCATTCTAATGGTCTAAAGAGAAATTGCCTTTATGATACCTCAGATTTTTTTTAAATAGTTGGTTGTCTCTATATTTAATTTAACTAATTAAAGCTATTGTTCTACCTTCTTGATAGTAATGACACATGTTGTGATATTTTTCATACACTTCAGGATAAAATGTAGTCATTTAAAAGTGTTGCACTATATCTACCTTAATAATCATTTACTAAAACCACCTTCAAAATTGTCAATACTTAGAAACAAAAATCTCAATACCGATTTTAAATTTTCTAATACTTATATATAAATATCCCTGTAGATCAAAATTCTCACTACAGAACGTACAAATGAATCAAAAATATGTAAAACCAAATTTGATTGTAAAGACCCTCTCAATGGAAATATGATCCTTTCAGTGTAAATAGACCCTTTACGCACTTCATATGATTTTTAAACAAACTAGTTGTTTCTAATATTTCATGTTCCTTTTTTTGTTCTAGTTGTTGCACCAACGCCTTCTCCACTACCATGGAATTGACACTTCCATTCACGGGGTAAGATTTTTGCAATCTTCATGTATACATACTTCTATAATGTGCTATGATTACTTCGCACATTATTTTGACATTTGTGGGTGATTTTCCTTTATTTGTCAACTCCCACTCCTATAGGCGTAGGCGCAATGTTTGCACCTTCAATGGTCACGATAGTTTCAATGGAAGTTTTGGTTTTAATGAAGATTCTTAGTTGAGAAATATCGTAGAAATGGATTGGTGGGCTTTAGTCTAATTTAATAATGGATTTAGGCACTAAAATGTTAACTAGGTTTATGTTTTGTTGCATGTTGCATCTCTTAGCTTTCTAGAAGAATAAATTTTGATGTGGATTAATGTTTCATCATAGAGTCTTGACTCTCAAAGACAATTGATTATCTAATTTGCAATAGATAATTATTAATTATTTTGATTCCATCATAGTCAAATTATAATTAAAAGGTAATTAAGAAGTCAATTATTAGATTTTATTTTGTGAAATTGGAATTATGACAGGGAAAATAAATAAGGTTAATTAACAACTAATTAATATAGCCTAAATGATAAATTGTAAAAGTATTTGTATTTATGTTTTAAATTATATTTAATGACTTATTATTAAGTTGATTTGTGAAATTATGGATTATTGAGTGCGATTCAAAAAGTATGATATGAGAAATTTATACTATTCAATTTATAAGTTTTGTATGTTATCTTATAGATTATGGAAAATTTATTCTTACATGTGTATGAAGTTATATAAGACCTCATATAAAACCTCCATTATGTTGTATTATTATCTCTCTTTGGTTTGCACTCCACTTCATACTCCTTATTTTCTACTCGTGATTTTTATATAAGATCTCAATATCTCACAACATTTCCATTCTACCTCTTAATTACTTCCCTCAACTCTTTACGTGCTTGTCTTTGATTCAAAACTATGAATAATATATACAATTTTCCTAGTGACTTGATTTGTAGTTGAAGAGGAATTTCTTTAATTTTTCCTCCAAACAAGAAGAGCAAGTCATCTTGATTGAAATGACTCAACTAATTTTTGGTGGGTAGTTATAATCTCCTCACTTGCTTTAATGTTAAACTGTGTTGTCAATTTTTTTTTGTTTGAGAATTCCTTATGCTCAACTAATTCATTTCAAAACTAAAGCCATGAATATTAAGAATTTTCTTAATGGTTCTCAAATTCTAATTTGGTTTTTTAAGAACACAATTTTAGAATGTTTGGAACTTATTAAGTTGCTCGAATTGTTTAAATTAAGGCACATTTATCAAGAAAGGAATTCTATGGCTCATGATTTCCCTAACCTCAATGTCAACTTTCCTAGAGAGAATTATTGGGTAATGGATCACCCTATTCCCCATGAGATTAATTCTTTCATTCAAAATAATGAAAAAACTTGCTAATTCAATCTCGCATTTAGAAATGATGGTTGGAGCATTTAAATTCATTTGGAATGAGTTGGCAAAAAAACTGATAATTAATGAGGCACCTTATCTCATGTATCATTCTTTGTATTCTAGATTATTCATCTAGATATTTATTTTGTGTTTTCATTTCAGAGCTCTCTATGTAAACAATGGGGGAGACCAAATTAGAGTTCAACCCATTATCTATGATAAATGATAGAGGATGAAGATGTGTAGAATGAGCTTTCTGGTTGGGGCCTTACCCCTTTTATTTAGAGGATTCATAGTAGTGATCCCCGAGTCATATAGGCTTATGTGGATAGTTGGGATAATGGAGTGCTGAAAGTTTTTTTGTATTGAACTAGTGATTTTGAAGGGATTGATTGTTGAATTTTTGCAAGCCCTCATCAAAAGATGGAAATTCATTAAAGAAAAAAAGAGAATCAATCAAGCATTACATATCTTCTTCATGGGAAAGGATAGGGAAAAAATTAAGAGAAACTCACATGTTGGTTATGAAATGGGGTCCATTCCCTCTCTATAGGGTAAAATTGCCAAAGTGATCATGATGTATGTCCCTTTAGATGGCTGGTTTACTCTCTTTTTTAGCTACCACTTTGTTATTTTTAACCACTTCAGGAATCATAAATGTATTTCCATCCCATTCTACTTATTTTATTTTTTATCTCATATCACCAAATCCCATGAAAAAAATTGTTTCCATCCATTGTTGCATGAAAGATTAATCCTTCTTCTAATGGAGTTTGCTAAAGTGATTTTGATGGCGAAAAATTCCATGTATGGACAAGGTGAAAAAGGATGGTAAACACTTTTTCAAGGGTCATTTTGTGGGGCCAGAAGGGGGCTCTTATGGAAATGTGGGTGGGGTTGAAACTGGTAAAAGATCGACCCACAAAAGGGAAGCTAAATCCCATTTAAAATTAATTGTGTTAGATGATGAAGACTTTGATTATTCCCCTTTTATGGAATGTGTGCTTGATTATTTTAGCCTGCTTGATTATTTTAGCCCCAGTGGAGACATTAAAGAGAAAAGTAAAATTAGGGCCTCCTCTTCGGCCATGGCCAAAGGGTAAAGTAAGATCCAAGTTACTTCTTCCCATGCGAAGAAGCTAAAGTGAGATTATCTTATTAAAGAGGAACCCCCTCCAACATTCTCCAATAAATGAGGAGAATTTAGATCTACATGCTCATATATCAGTCATAAAGGATACACTCTTGGAGAAAGCATCTTTTGTTAATAATATGGTAATGTTGAGAATATTTTGAAGGAGACAATGACCAACCATGGATTCTTACTAAATTTTATGTTGTTAGATTTGAATGCAATAAAATTGAAAGGTAGGGTGTTCCTTGATTATGATAGAGTCAAAAAATTGTGTACTATGACCTAGAACCTCTCGAAGGGGATTGAGGAGCTTAAACATGATCATGACTAGAGAATTAAAACCTAGAAGATGATATTATATAAATCTATTACAGATCTAATGTTGTAATTGTAGTGAGCCACATGACCATGGGGCATAGTATTGATGGGCTCAAAAGTTTGAATGATCCAGCTAACATTTTGCTGGGATTAACCAAAGGTACTGCAAGTTAACCTACTAGGAGAAACAAGTCAAATAATTTTAGTGAAGATCATAGTGTTGGTGTTGATTTGATGCTAGTTCCTACCACTTGGCTTAGAAGAAAAGGAAAAGGTGCCACTATTGTAAATTCTGAGATGAAAAAGGTGTGAAGTATAAATGAAGAAATGATTTTAAAGAATGAGGATTTGATGAAAAAGATCTATAATGTGTTATGATTATTTAGCACATTATGTTTGATTTTATTGGGTGATTTTATTTTATTTTTCAACTATAGCTCCTACAAGCATAGGCACGATGTTTTAACCTTCTATGGTCACAATCGTTTCAATGGTGGCTCTAGTTTAAATGAAGATACTCAGCTAACAAATATCATCAAAATGACTTGGTGGGCTTGAGTGTGATTTAATGATGGATTTAGGCACCAAATTGTTCACTAAATTTTTGCATTAGATTGCATGTTTCATCTCTAAGCTTTCTAGAGAAATAAAATGGTCTATATTTTGATGTGCATCTATGTTTCACTGTAGAGTCATGACTCTCAAAGATAGTTGATTAGCCAATTTGTAATAGGTAATTAAATTAATTATTTTGATTCCATCATAGTAAAATTATAATTAAAAGGTAATCAAGAACTCAATTATTATATTTCATTTTGGAATTATTATAGGGAAGAAAATATGGTGAATTAAGAACTAATGAATATAATGTAAATGATAAATTGTAAAAGAATTTGTATTTATATTTTAAATTATATTTAATGATTTTTTATTAATTTGACTTCTTAAATGATGGATTATTGACTATGATGCAAAGTATGATATGAAAAAATTATACTCTTAAATTTATAAGTTTGTAATGTTATCTCATAGATTATGGTAAATGTGTATGGAGTTATATAAAACCTCATGTAAAACTCCATTATCTTGTATTATTATCTCTCTTTGGATTGCACTCCACTTCATACTCCTTGTTTTGTAATCACATTTTTATATAAGACCTCAAAATCTCACAATAATTCCATTCTACCTCTTAATTAATTCCCTTAACTCTTCACATGGCTTTCTTTAATTCAAAACTAAGAATAACATACACAATTTTCCCAGTGACTTAAGGGTGGTCCCATAATAGCGTGTCCCACTCTTTGGCTAACTTTGACACAGAGATCAACATTCTGAGAAAAAACTTCACTTTCGAACACTTGTTGTCGCAAAACTATTAGGAATTTGAAGATGATGTAAACTAGAGTCTTTTAGAACTTTCTTTTTATTTTTTAAATATATATTTTTTATAAAAAAATTATTTTCATTTAAATTCATTTTTCCTCCTCCTTTGAAAAGTGGTTTGAGTGAAAAAAACTATGTTTTTAAGGAGTTGTTCTCACTTGGATCAACATAACATTTTTTTAAAATATGATAACAATGTAATTCTTTCGAGATTATATTTGTAACTTCAATATGTAAAAGATGAAATTGGTTTCATTCATTTTGGGTCAATATATCATAGTTTATTAAGTTCCAAAGTGATACTAACTTTAATTTAGACATAGGGTCACTTGGATTTCTCTAACTTGATCTGCGTATATCAAAATAAATTTTTTATTTTTTATATAGAAAGGTAACACAAATGCTCTTTTCCTACATATTTTTCATAATTTTTTTTCATATACTATTTTTCCCAAAGTCTTGAAGAGATAGCTTGTTGAATGACCAAACAACCTAGGTTTATTTAAAGTAATATTTAAAAGTGATAATGAGCTCAATATGTATTAAAATAATATTCATTATAAATATTGTTCCAAATAGCATCATTTAATATCGTATGTTTGAAAAAACCATCTTGTTTGATCCTTGTCCCAAGCCTTGAAAGGCCAACTTTTTGTAGTTTACTTTTTTTTTTTTAGGGTAAAATTTCAATTTAGGTGTCTTTGAGTGAAGACCCACTTCGCGCGAAGGCACCTGGGGCTCTTCGTGCAAAGGGTCTTCACTCAAAGATCCCCATGTGAAAAGTCTGGTGGAGAAACACCCCACCAAAAATTTTCCTAGCCTACTTCGAGAAAAGTAGGTCGACTAGTTATGAATTTGTTTTGTAAAAAAATTTAGAATGGTATAAAACTAAAACATTTTCTTTCTATTTTGTACCAAATTGTGATAAATTAGTTCACTTTTTCTATTATTGATCAATTTTTACAAAGGCATTTTTGGGAGGAGGATTGCTATTTCTATTTTTTTTGAAGGCATAAGTTTGGAGAGGATAAATAGTAGATCAAAGTATTTTTTGAAGAAGAGAACTTTTATTAGCGATCTTGTGGAAGACATTTTTTGGAGAGAAGAAATGGGGAACAAGAAGGGAAGACAAAGTAAATCTGCTAGAACAAGGGCACCTGGTACTGAACAAAGAAATTGTGAAGCTGCTTTGGTATATTATCATAAAAATAAAGAAGGTGAAGGAAAAGTTGAAGTAGGAGGGTCAAGACAAGTCAAAGAATTGTACATTGAAGAAGGGTCAGGATCACTCCCTACGGAAGCTCAAGAAACTGATGTTGGTGAAGGGTCAGGCTCACGTGCTCCTACTGGTATGGATGAACTTTTAAATTTAGCTCAAACTGTAAAGAGAAATATTAATTATAGAAACTTAGATCATTTACTTACAATGGATGTGGAGAATTTGAGATCACTTGCTAATGTTCAACCCTTAAGTATTTCTAAGAAGAGATTAATGAATATGATAGCAAGAGAAATATTGGCTAAATTTGATAATTTTGAAACACTTGAACAATTCCAATTACTTTCAATTGTACTTATAAACAAAAATTTGGAAGGGGCATTAAAATTATTGGGTATAGACACAACATCAAAGAAGAGAAAATTTGTTGACATGCAAACATATATGATTGAAAATCTTAGGAAAGGTTTGAACCAGGTAGGGAAGCGATCTCAAACTAAATATAAGAGCATTACAAGAAAAGTTATGTTGACATCCATTGTAGGTGTAATCATCAAAAATTCGACAAGATTAATCATGTGAGTAACTAAGGAAAAATCAAGGAAATTAAATCAAAACAAAGCATTTATCAAATCAAAATTCAAATCAGGCTAATAATCCAAATTAAATTAAAAATCAAAAGCCAGTAAATCAGTTTGAATCAAATAAATCATGATTAACCAATCAATTGTGTAATTAATCTAAATAATTGCATAGTTCAATTTAAGTCAAATCAACCCAATTAAGGGGTACACATGGCTAAACAAATTAAATAAATTCAACTAATTAATTCCTATTTTCTCTCAACCACCAAGTAGGAGGAAAATGAATCAACCAATAGGAATTGAGGACCAAGCTCACATGGATCAAGCCTAAAATGAATCTCAATAACACATAAGGTGAGAGCATCTTGTGTACCCATTTTGTCTTCTTGTCCCAAGCTTTGAGGACAATCCATTTAAATTGTCTCCAAAGGACCTCTTGTAATTTATAGCTAGAAAGGAAAATTTAGAGTTAATTAGGCTTAATTTCAATTTTGGAATTGAATGTTTAGTTTTCTTATCATTTAATTCTTATTTTAGGACTGTCACTAATAGAGGCTTGCTGAAAGCTTTGCATTAGCATCCCTAAATAGAGATCCATAGAGTGCTTAGTTGTCATTTCTTTGCTTGAATTATATAGCTATTTGTGGTAATTTAGTTCTTATTTTTAGTAATTGACAATACTAACCCTATGAAGGTACTTTTTCTAGTACACAAAATGGTGCCCACTGTGGCGCATTAGGCCTCATAAATTTATAAATTCAGATAAATAATTTTTTTTTGCAAATCTTGTTTTACTCTCTATTTTGTAGATTTAACAATGCGTTTGATAGTTTCTCCAGTGCATTTGATAGTTTATCCAGTGCTTTCAAGATCTGAAACAATGCTTCTATGACAAATTTCTATGCCTTTACATGGAGTTTTAGCACTTTCAATTCCTTATGTTTCTATCTTATTTCTTTTAGCGATTTTACCCTGACTCTCCAGCGTGTTCAAATCATTCTCTAGCGCTTTTAATACTTCCTTTTAACGTCTTTTCTTAATTCATTAGCACTTTTAATTTATGTTTTAGCACTGTTAATATTTGTCTCCAGTGCATTTAATTTGTTTAGTAGTGCATTCAATCATTTTAACAATGCTTTTAATATATTTTGTTGCACTTTCAATTAAATTGAGAATTATCATAATTTAACTTGGGGAAAATGATTTCTCGGTGTCTGTAGGATGATTGGTCATAAAAAATAAAACAACTAGAGACCAAATTTAATAGCGAAGGTAAAGCTTTGACCAAATGGATTAAGGAGGAGAATATTGCACACATCAAGTTGGTTTTGGAAAATTCTCAGAAAGAAAACAAGGTATATGAACAATACTTGAAAGTTGTAGAAGCTTATACATCAAGGTTCATATCATTAAATTGTATTTACTTTCCATCATCAATTTTTTTCAAAATTTGATAAATAAGGCTTAAATTCAATGTTATTCTTGTTTTCTTCATTTTGGTTGGTTCTGTTGACTAACTTTTTGGAGCATAAGCAAATGGAAAGGAACGATCATCACTAGGTGAGCATAAAAAATGGAAAATTCATCAAAACTGCCCCTAGCCTTAGCTAGCTTTGAAACAAGGTAAGCCTAAAACTTGGTCAATTTTTGCTTAAATTGTGGCCTTGTCAATTTCAAAATCTAGTAAGTAAAGTAGCCTATTATTGTTTGAGGGATTTGATATTAGGCCTATGCTCTTCACTTTCTAAGTGGATCAAAATACTAAAAATATCAAACTCCTTGATTAAAAGAAAGGATAAGTAAATCAAGCACTAAATTTGAACAACCCCTTGTTTGTAGAAAAGAGTAGAAATACTTGATTCCCATTAAGTAGTGGGTTTGGTAATTGAGCCTTGTTAATTGTGTTAGGGGAATTGAGAAACAGATATGGATATGATCTTCACCTTTTGGTGAATCAAACTACCAAAACCTATCTCTATATGGGTATGTGCAAGATCATGAGGGGCCAAAAAGTGGCAATGTCAGTTCAAAACTTTGACAATGTAGCTGATGACTTTTTTTTCACCCAAATTTGATAAAATGAAAAGGGTCTCTTAACGAGATTATCATCTTTCTATCGATATAATTGCTGTCAAATTTTGAATTCGGTAAGTAATTATTAGTTATTTTCTAATTGAGCTACCTCTAAAGTGTTGATTTATATACTGATTGAAAAATGACTATAACTTTCAGATAGTATAACATTTTTGAAATCCAAAAAATGCATCACATTCTATGCTTTGTCTACTATAAGGGAAAAAAAATTGAATTTTGTAAAGTTTTGAATGAGTTAAGGTGGTCAGACACGGGAGTTTTTTTATTCTGAAAATGTTGTAGCAAAAAATTCATAATTAATTATTTTTCTAGAATAAAATTACAAAAAAATATGTGTCACATCCGGGCATTAGTCTACTACTTATATATAAAATCTTATAATAAAATATTATCATTTGATTATGATTAAGGTGGTCAGACATACACCTACTTCTTATTTTTTTCCTAAAATTTTTGTACTGCTGCATTGAAATCTATACTTTTCACCAATCATACTAACTTTTTCTCAAAAAAGGCTTAGTATTTTAGAAACTACTTTCAATTTTCTATAGATTCTATTCTTACAGCTTTTTGATATTAGGTTCATAGCTAGTTGAAATTTTCACGTCAAGTTGACTAACCCTGATTTGCTGATTTTTCATTGCCACTTAAGGGCATAGTTTGGCCCCTCATGATCTTGCACATACCCATATTCCAATTTATTTCTATTCATATGAACATGCTAGATCTATAGTGGGCTTGCCTCCTGAGATTTGCCTTAATAAGGCCGGTGAGAGGGACAACCCAAAGTGGGATATATTTTCTTTTTTCATGAAAATCCAACCCACTCTAAAATGAAATGCATGCATCCTTAATGGGGTGTGTGACAAAAGGATATTAAGATTTTGAACTTCGTCGAGTAGTCCTTTGGGATTGCACAAAACTTTGACATACCAGTGGTGGGAAGCCTCCTAATTTTGGAGGATGAAAACTTAAAGTCCATTTTGAATGGAATCTTGATTAAATACCTTGTTAAAATAGTGAATCTTACCTTGTAGAGCCATGTTTACGAACCAAATTGTGAACTAGGTAACTTTCTTAGAGTATCTTTTTGTGTAAAATGCCATGATAACGTCCTTAAAATTCAAACGCTTTTTGTGTAGAGGGTTAAAAAGAACAAGTGTATTTGTGATTTCTTTGTTTGAAAAATGGATACAATTAGTAAGAGATATCCATTTGAAATTTCATATTATATTTTAAATCTCTTCATAAAGACAAACAATTACTAAATTACGGAAAACAATTCAAAATCAAACCTTGTTGAATGTCGATTTCTACATGCTCTCACAAACTCAAATTATCTTTACAAGAAGATGGCACTTGCATTGCAAAAGAGGTCCCCAAATTTGAATATCAAAGCTCTTTCAACAATCACAACCAAGGGGATGGTCTCCCAAATCTATTTGAAAAGAGAATTGATTCCATGGATAGAAACTCCACATTTCATGATTATCATCATGGAGGAAACAATGAAAACATCAATAAAGCTAACCAAGGACCTAAGGAAACACTTGAAGAAAGAGCTAATAGAGAGGCTCAAAATAATGACTTTCTTGAAGTCATGGATAAACTAATAGATATCTAGATAGGGGGAAATTTTTCCTAAATCTAGCCCAAGTAGGGGTAAAGCTTCCACATGATTCTGATGTGGACCAACTTAAGAAAAACCAAGAAGATGACAATCTGATGAGTGTAATGACTAAAAAATTGAAAATGTTCCAAGCACAGATTGATCTAATGAAAAAGGCTGTTGAACCTAAGCCATTCTCTATCGAGGCCTTATGCCCATTTCCTTCTGACCAAAGCTTGGTTATGGCACCCTTTCTGATAAATGTGGTCTTTCTTAAGTATGAAAAATATATGGGTAAATCAGACCCACATGATCACCTTAGAGATTTTTGCTCTTTAAGCATCGAATTTATGCATGATACAACATACTTAATGAGACTTTTTCCAAGAAGTTTAGGAGGTCAATCCATGGAATGGTTCTCCAAGCTTATGCAAGGGATAAAGAAATTCGAGGATTTAGCCTCCAAATTTGTAACCCATTATTCTTACAACATTGAACACAATATTACCATGCTCAACCTATGTGACACTAAACAAAGAGATGATGAATCTTTCCTAGGGTTCCTTCAAAGGTGGAGAACAATTTTTGCAAGATATCCATGAAGTATCCCCAAACAGAAGAAAATGGAAATATTTATGAATAATTTAAATGTGGAGATGAACTATAGGCTCCAACTTCAATGTCCCCCTACTTTTGAAAAACTTATTGAGAATGGGATCAAAATTGAAGATGTGTTGGTTAAGAGGGGAGAGATAAAATTATTCAAAGACAATAAACCTTATACCAACACTAATAATAATCATTATATATCTAATTATACCAATAATAAAGGAGAAAATAATCATAATGATAAACCTAAACTATGGTTGAAGAATAATAATAAAAATATTGTGAACGATGGAGTTGTGGAAGCCCACAACTTAAAGGCTACCCCCTTTAATTTATCAAGCGAAGAAAATTTGACATATAATGTGAATCAGAAAAATAAAGCCCCCTTCAATAATACCAATTCTAATAACAACAACAACAATACCAACAACATTCCCTTTAATAATTCTAACATCAACAAGCCTAAGCCTTTCCTTTCCACGTATCAAAAGAAGAAATTCACCTTTTTAGGTGAACCATTGGGAAACACATTAAGAACTTTGGTGGCTAACAAAATCATTACCTTACCTGAATCATGACCATATGAGCCCCAAGTTAAGCCAAATTGGTGGAATCATTCTCACCATTGTGAATACCATCACAATAAGGGCCATAAAACTAATGAGTGCATGAAGTTGAAACATTTGGTGCAAGACCAAATTGATGATTGGGCGATAAAAGTAGAAGGACCTCAAAACAATGAAAATCATATGACCTTCAAAAATACATTTCAAAACCATGAAAAGGGTGAGTCATCAAATACAAATCAAAATAACAAAAGAGGTAATGAGAAGGTCAATTTTACTCATACTTATGATAACACCATTAACACTTAAAGTGGTGATGAGAACACCATAAATGTTATTGTGGTGAAGGAAAATGTAAGGGAAGCAACATCTAATGTTGTAACTAGGGGGAAAGGATAAAAAATTACTCTACTAGGAAATGCCCCAAGAATTGTTCTACCAAATCAAACCTCATCTTCATCTTCAAAAAAATATAATTTGGTAGACCAATTGCAAAGAACCCCTACTTAGATTTCTATCCTAGAATTACTTAAGCTCTCACCAACTCATAAGGAGATTCTAGAGAAATCCTTGGTAGAAACTAATGTACCTATAAATCTAGATGCAGATAAATTTCAAAACATGGTAGGATATCTTGTTGCACCCCATTGTCTATCCTTTTCTAAAAAATATGATATGTCTCTAAACCACCCGCAAAATTTAACCTTGCATATAGAGGTCCTAATCGACAACCATAGAGTGAAAAGAGTCCTCATTGATGGAGGAGCCATATTGAATATTTGTACCCTAAACTTGGTAAAAACCTTAGGATTTTTTGAGGAGGCTATTGACCGAAAGAAAAAGATAACCATAAAAGCCTATGATGATGAAGAAAGAGCTTCCAAAGGGGACATAATACTTCCTATTAGATTTGGACCAATACAAAAAGAAACTAGTTGTCAAGTCCTTCACCTAAAGATGAGTTACAATATCTTATTAGGGAGGCCTTGGATCCATAAAATGAAAGTCATGCCATCGACCCACCATCAATGTCTCAAATTCCCCTATCTAGGACAATAAATATTGGTAAGCGGGGACTCATACCCCTTTCAATATTGTAATAAAATGAAGCCTATCAATGATTCCTTAGTCCCACATAATACAAAAGTGTCTACTTCACAAATAATAGAGCAAGGGAAAATTTCAAAAGACCTTCCATCTTTGAAGGGAGAAGAAAAAGAGGAAAGAGAAATTGTTGTTCTTGAAAATAACCAAAGTCCTACTAACCTAACTACATCGACAAAGGAAAAAGAAAAGGTTAGTGAGGAGAGTGCTTCGGAGAAAAAGAAAGAGGACCAAGATAGATTCATTCAAATCTACACCAAGGAGGCTCATTACCAAAACAATGGACCATATGATGAAAAACTTTGAAAAGAAATGTCAAATCAAGCAAAAGGGGCTAGGTGAATACTCCTTATCCATGATGGATCTACCTCTATCTCCAAAATCATATGGAAGGCCATCCAATCTACCTCATAAATACAATGATAACTTTTTGAGGGAAAGCACATCTTCATCCATGAATGAAGAAGATAATGAAATCTTAAAGGCTATATAAGGATGAGAAATCAAGTGGACATGAAAAGTGCATCCAAAATATAAAAATTCCCACACATCAATATGGGAAAGGATTTCAAATAATGCATAAAATGGGGTACAAAGGAGGAGGACCTTTGGGAACAAGAAACGAAGGACTCATTGAACCCATTGAAATGACATGGAGAGCTAGAAAAGAGAAGACCATATTAGGATACCTAGAACAAGGGTATACTCAAAAGAACTATTCTAAAGTCTATGATCAAATATTGTAATTAGAGTCACAAAGTGATGAAGACTTGAATGATTTGGAATGGGATACATTGTCAAGTGAATCATGTCAAGATAAACGTATTGATGTCATTCATACTTACACTCCTAGCAAAGGGAAAGAACCAATTTTAGCATCAAATAAGAATCAAGCATCAAGCTCAAGCCAAGTGGTCTTAGATAATGTACCAATTCTAGAGATTGAGATAAATAAATGGGTAGGAGTACCCTACATATCATCATGGATACCTACTATGGAATAATCAAACCCTAGGTTTAGTCCATGATATTTTTACCCAACAGAAACCTTAGGGGATTCTAGTGAGGAGGATTTTGACCCTAGTTCTCTAGAACATTTTGAAGAAGAACACATTATCGACTTGAGAGATACAATGTTTGAACCTTCAAATGAAGTCATTTCCCTAAATTCCATTGGACTAAACTAGAGCATTTATTCTTTGATCCTTATCTATCCAAAATTAATTGAATGGGATTCCATTAAACCTACCATCCCCCTACATTTTTTAACAACTTCATTTCCCAATACCTTAGTGTGGTTGAACCTTCTTCTACCATGGAATATCATGAAGGAAAGGCAAAGAGAAGTATCCAAACTCTCAATTCAATAAAAAATGAAAAAAAAAAATGGAAAGAATCTAATGTTGAAAACCACATTGTGGTAACATTAGATCAAAAAGAGAAAGAAGTAAAGAATGATTCCAAAGGTGCAAACCCAATAGAGGCACCTAAGGAAGGGATTTTGGATACTTTACCAAAGCATTATGATGAAAGATCTCCTATCTTGATTGAACTGACAAAAAAAGAAAATATTGGATCAAAATCAAAGCCAAGGATCATACACTTAGCAGGATATCTATATACTAAAGAAAGAAAGGACTTCATCAAATTTTTTAAAGAAAAAAATCAATTTTGCATGGTCATATGATGATATGCTAGGATTAGATCCAAATTTAATCATGCATCATTTGAACATAAGAGAAGGAATAAGGCTAGTGAAGCAGAAATTATGAAAGATGCATCCACACATAGCTTTGCTTGTAAAAGTGGAGTTAGAAAAATTGTTGAAAGTAGGGTTTGTAAGAGCCATTGATTATACCCAATGGATTTCAAATATTGTGCTAGTCTCAAAAGAAGACAAATCCATCATAATTTTCATGGACTTTGGGGATCTTAAGCTTGCATGCCCTAAAGATAAATTTCCATTACCAAGCATAGACACCATCGTAGACCTGATAGAATTACATTCAATGTTCTCACTTATGGATGGGTTTAGTGGCTATAATCAGATAAAAATAGCACCTGAAGATCAAGAAAAGACAACATTTACATTTGCATGTGAGACATTCTATTGGAATGTTATGTCTTTTGGTCTAAAGAATGCCAGAGCAACATATCAAAGTGCCATGACGACAATATTTCATGACATGGTGCACAAGTTCATGGAGGACTATGTAGATAATATACTTGCTAAATCTCATTCAAGAGATGAAAATATACCTATCCTAGAGAATTTTTTTGTAAGATTGGAGCAATTCAAAGTAAGGCTAACTCCAAAGAAGTGCACATTTGGTGTTCAATCAGGAAAGTTACTGAGGTACATTATTTCAGGAAAAGGGATAGAGGTATACGCCACCAAAGTCAAATCCATCATGGAAATGGGGGCACCTAGAAACATAAGTCAAATGAGATCTCTTCAAGGAAGGATCCAATCCATTCGAAGATTCATCTCTCAATTAGCAGAAAAGTGTCATGTAATTTCACTCAACCCCTTCATAAGGACACATTGTTCAATTGGGATGAGAAATGTAAAGAAGCTTTCACCTTGCTGAAGAAATATTTAATGAACCCTCCAAATTTGATGCCACCTATAAGAGGCAAGCCCTTAATTCTATACATTTCAGTGACTGAACATTCATTAGGGGCACTCCTATCTCAAGAAGATAAATCAGGAAAAGAAAAGGCCATATATTATATAAGCCAAACATTGGTAAAGTATGAGTTGAACTATAAATTCATTGGAAGAGAATTTTTGGCCATAGTTTTTGCTTCCCAAAAATTACGCCACTATATTCTATCACATAAAATTCAACTCATTGAAAAGATTGATCCCTTGAAATATCTTCTTAGCGAAACAACATTGAATGGGAGACTAGCCAAATGGGTCATGGTGTTAAGTGAGTTTGACATAGAATACATGGATCGGAAATCTATCAAGGGCCAAGTCATAGATGATCAATTACTCAAATCACCATTACAAGATGAACATCCAATTCAAGTGGAATTTCTAGATTTTGAAATTGTGAATGTTGAAGCAAAGACATTGCAATTATATTTTGATGGTTCCTATACACAACATGTATCAGGAGCCAGCATACTTTTGATTAGTCCTCAAGGGTCTGCAATTCCAAAATCATACAAATTGTTATTCCCATGCACAAATAATATAACTGAGTATGAAGCATTGGTCATTGGTATAAAATTAGAATTAGAATGGAAAGTGATAGAGCTACAAGTCTATGGAGATTCACAACTAGTTATTAATCAGATCAATGATGAATATCATACCAAATATGACAAGTCGATACCTTAAAAAAATATGATTGAGAATCTCAAGAAATATTTCACTCATCACATTTGAGCAAGTCCCAAGAGAGAATAATAAAGTAGCAGATGCAATGGCTACTTTGACATCACTTCTCCAAATACCAGATCAAAGCACCAAATATGAATTCCTAGTAGAAGAAGTTGAGCAACCCACATTTGACCCTACACATCCTCATACCATTTTTTTTCTAGAAGGACATGGCTCACCTTGGTATGGAACCATTTATACCTACTTAAAAGACCAAATCCTACTTATGGACCAAACCGGGAATCAAAAGAAAAGATTTATACACCAAGCCTCTTGTTATACCTTAATATCTGACACATTGTATTGAAAAAGTCTAGATGGAATGCTTATAAGATGTCTAGAGAAAGAGGAATCAGATAGAGCCTTGCACAAAATTTATGAGGGGATTTTTGGGTCACATTCAAATGGTTTAAACATAGCTCAAAAACTTCTTAGGATAGGATATTTTTGGCCTACCATTGAAAAGGATGCTTGTCACTTTGCTAAAACTTGTCAAAAGTGTCAATATCATGGGAACTTAATCCATGTACCAACGCAAGAGCTTCATCCCATGACTACACCTTGGCCATTTTATCATTGGAGTCTAGATTTGATAGGAATGTTTTATCCACCATCTTCAAATGGTCATAAATTCATTATTACTGCAATTAAGTACTTTACCAAGTGGGAAAAAGTTGTACCCTTGTCAACTACTACAGGAAAACAAATATCCTTGTTCATTATAAATCATATAATTTGTAGATATGTTGTCCCTCATTCCATCATAACTGAAAATGAAAAACATTTCAAAAACAAGGATTTAAAGGAACTATGCACAAAATTCCATGTGATATATCACTCATCTTCAATATATTGCCCCCAAGGTAATGGACAAGTAGAAGCAACAAATAAGAACATCTTAAAAATATTGAAGAGAATCGTGGACAATTCTGGTAGAGATTGCCATATACAAATAAACCTAGAACCTTGTGGGCTTATAAGAAAAGTATCAGAATGTGAACAAGAGCTACACCATTTTCCCTAGTCTTTGGAGCAAAAGTAGTTATACCTTTGGAGGTATAAATTTCATCTTTAAGGGTATCCCTACATGATTTGATAAATTAGGAAGATTATAGAGTTTCCAAGTTGCATGAACTACAAATGCTAGATGAAAAACAACAAAAAGCCTTTGATCATTGTTAGCATAATAAGCAAAAAATGCAAATATTAACAAACAAGAGAGAACACAATAACACAAAATTTAACTTGGTTCACCCAAACCCTGGGCTACGTCGACCAATAGCGAGTCCAATATCTTTATTATTATCCAGTGATTACAATCTGAAACCTGCAACTCAATACCACTACAGGAAGCTACAATAATCCCTCATACAATGAATCTCAAACCCTAAGCCCTTTTACAAGTATTTTTAACATAATGAAATTAGGGAAAAAATACTCCAACTAATAGAAAATAGATGGCCGACACTTTACAATATTATTAAGTCATTCGTAGCATCGAGGGGCGCTAGCCCTCAGGGGTCCCCACAAGGGGCGCTACCCCTTGACCCCATCAGGGGCTCTGCCCCTTGACCCCGGCTGGGGCGCTGCCCCAGGACCCTGCAAGGGGCTCTACCCCTTGACCCCATGGAAAAGTCTGATTAGGCTCCACATACATAACAATCTCCCACTTGGAGACTGATCAGACTCCACAACAATATCCTCCCACTTGGAGACTGATCGACCAAAACCTGTAGCTCCCACTGGAATAATGAAACCACCCTGGACTCAGATGTTCTTTTATTATGTTCAGTCTATAAGACCAACCGAAGCTGAATAGGAATTCAACTTCTCCCTTGTGACTACCTTTGTAAACATATCTACTCGATGATCATCTATATGTATCTTCTCCAACCTTAACTATCCATCATCCAATACTGACCAAATGAAATGATATTGCAACTGTATGTTCTTTGTTTTGTAGTGCAAAGCAAAATTCTTTGCAAGATGAATGACACTCTGACTATCTGAATACAAATAATTATCTGTCTATGGATGTCCCAATTCTTCCATGAAGAATTGAATCCATATCGTCTCCTTGGCTACCTCTATAGTAGCAACATAATCTGCCTATGTAGTAGATAAAGCATTCACCTTTTGTAGCTGAGAAATCCATCTTAGTGTTGTCCCACCAATAGTAAATACATAACCTCTAGTACTCCATCTAGTATCAATATCTCCTACCAAATCTGAGTCAACATAGCCATGAACAGTAGTAGAAGAGCCCCCAAAGTGTAAACACTTATTGGATGTACCTCTCAAATATCTAAGAATCCATTTGATTGCATTCCAATGCTCAATCCTAGGGTGACTCATATATCGGCTAACGACTCCCACGACATGTGCAATATCTAGCCTAGTACATACCATAGCATACATTAAGCTCCCTATAGCTGAAGCATAAGGTATCTTGGACATTCTTGCCTCTTCTTCTAGTGTCTTTCGACACATTTCTTTAGTCAATTTCAAATGACCAGGAAAAGGTGTAGTGACAGCTTTGGCATCCTTCATGTAGAATCTCTGCAACACCTTCTCAACATAATCAGCCTAAGATAGAGTTAATTTTATGTTCTTCCTATCTCTACAAATTTTCATGCCAAGGATTTGTTTTGCTGCCCCCAAATCCTTCATAGCAAAAGATTTTGCTAACTGTTGTTTCAACCCCTTAATATGATCCATGTTAGAACCAGCTACAAGCATATCATCAACATATAAACATAGAATAATGTAGCTATCATTATTTAACCTCTTGAAATAAACACAATGGTTAGAATTACATCGAGTGTATCCATTCTCATGCATAAAAGTATCAAATTTAATATACCATTGCTGAGGTGCTTGCTTCAGGCCATATAAACTTCTCTACAATTTGCACACTAAACTCTCCTTACCCTTGACCTCATATCCCTGCGGCTGTACCATATAAATTTATTCATTCAAATCACCATGAAGAAAGGTCATTTTAACATCAAGCTGCTCTAAATGAAAATCTTCAGTATCCACAATACTTAAAACAGTACGAATAGAAGTCATTTTAACAACTGGAGAAAAAATCTCATCAAAATCAATACCATGTTTCTGTGCAAATCCTTTTACGACTAATCTGGCTTTAAATCTTTTCTTACCTCCATCTTCTTCTTTCAACCTGTAAACCCATTTATTCTGCAAAGCCCATTTTCCTGCAGGTAACTGACATAAATCCCATGTTTGATTTTTCAGCAAAGAGTCCATTTCATCTGTCATTGCAAACTCCCACTGAATTTTTGTATCCACCTACATAGCTTCATTATAACATTAAAATTCACCAGCATCAGTTAATAAGATAGAATACAAAGAAGGTAAAATCTATCTGGAGGTCTATTTAGCCTTGTTGATCATCTAACATTCACTGGGGTGTGTGGTATTTGTTGTTGTTGTTGTTGCGGAGCATAAGAAATTTTTGAAACATTAGCATTTGGAATGTCATCCAGCTCTACATAATCATTTTCTTTCTTCTCATGTTGCTGCAATAGATCTTTGTACAACACTTTCTCATTGAATATGATATCCCAACTTCTTACAATTTTATGATTTTCAAAATCCCAAAGCCTATAACCAAATTCATCAATGCCATATCCAACAAATACACATTTCTTTGACTTAGCTTCCAGCTTGGTTCTATTTTCAAAATCTATAAGTGCAAAAGCTTCACAACCAAAGGATTTGAGAAAAGAATAACTCACCTTCTTACCACTCCATGCTTCCTCTGGAATACCATAGTCCAAAGGAGTGGAGGGGCCTCTATTGATTAAATAAATAGTAATGTTCATAGCCTCTTCCCACATATTTTTGGGCAGCCTAGCATGCAACCTCATACTCCTTGCATGCTCCATTATTGTCCTATTCATGCGTTCAGCCACTCCATTTTCTTGTGGAGTCCTTGGTATAGTTTTCTATCTATGAATACCAGTAGAGGCACAATAATCTTCAAATTCTTTGCTACAATACTCACCACCATTATCAAATCTAAGACATTTTAATCTTTTTCCAGTCTCATTTTCAACCAAGCTTTTCCATTTCTTAAAAGTTTCAAATACATCATATTTCTGTCTAATGAAATATATCCATACTTTCCTAGTTGCATCATCAATGAATGTAACATAATACTGAGAGCCACCAAGGGAAGATACCTGAGCTGGACCCCATACATTTGTATGCACAAGCTCTAATTTTTCATCTTTCTTTTCCTTCCCACTCTTTACAAAACTGACTCTCTTTTTCTTTCCATACATACAACTTTCACAGAAATCCATATTAACACATTTCAGACCTAGTAGAGCTTTCTTTGAATGAAGTAATTTCATACCTTTCTCACTCATGTGCCCGAGTTTGTTGTGCCACATCGTTGTTTTAGAATCTCTAGCTACTGTCTCTTGTTCTACCTGCTCAACTGCAGCAACTATTCCTGAACATTCTTTTTTCTCTGAAACAATTAAAGTAGAGGGAACAGTATGACTTGTACAAAGATATAAGATGCCTACTTTCACACCTTTTTCTACTACTAAGGAACCTTTTGAAACCTTCCAATTTTTATCATTAAAAGTAACTGTGCAACCCTCATCAGTGATTTGCCCTACTGAAATTAAATTTCTACTTAGCCTTGGAACATGTCTTACCTCTTGTAGTAGCCAATGATTCCCATTGTGCAACTTAATCTTGATTTTCCCTTTTCCAGCAATTTGACAGGGTTCATTATCTCCCAAATAAACTAGCCCAAAATCCCCTTGGACATAATCAACAAAATAACTTCTATGGCGTGTAGCATGAAATGAAGCCCCCGAATCTAACACCCATGAATCATCAACATTTTCTAAAGACAAAAGCAAAGCATCCACTTTGGATTTGTTACTTACCACATTTGCCTCCTCGTTTCCATCATTTTTGTCTCCTTGATCTTTCTTCCGAGACCAACAATATTTCTTCTTATGACCTAGTTTTCCATAGTACCAGCAATCATTTGGCCCTTTGGATTCAGACCTCTTTCCTCTTTCCCTTTGATTTTCCTCTTGATTTCTGATGATTTCCAGAGTTGTTTCCTCTATCTCTTGTTCTGCCTCTACTTTCTACGTTCAATACACTACCCGATGTGGATGCCCCTGAGCTTTTCCTATGAATTTCCTCACTCAATATAACACCAACAACATCATCAAAATTTAGGGTATTTGAACCAAAAACAAAATTACTAACAGCCATTACCAAGCCATTCTAGCTTTTTGGCAAAGAACACAAAATCAAGAGAGCCCTAACCTCATCATCGAAAGTAATTTTAACTAAGGTTAACTGAATTGTAACTATATTCAACTCATTCAAATGATTAGTGACTGATCCACCTTCTACCATTTTCATATTAAATAAATGCTTCATAAGAAATACCTTGTTTGAAGCTAAAGGCTTTTCATACAACTTCGCTAGGGTGTCCATCAGATCTTTAGCTTTCATTGCTCCAGTAATATTGAATTTCATCGATTGTGCTAGGCATAAATGAATACTCCCTAGTGCCTTCCTATCCAAAATATCCCAATCTTCCTAAGACATTGTTGCCTCTTTCTTGGCTATTCCCTCTAATGGCCGCCACAGATCCTTTTAATAGAGATAGTCATCCATTTGCATCTTCCATAACTGGAAGTTCTGCCCATTAAACGTATCAACCTTCAGCCTACCCTTATCTTCCATTTCTCCCACTTAACCGAGAGACTCTCCCACTAACTCGTGAGACCTACTTTAGAGAATAGATGAAAGAATGAATGAAATAACCTCGCTCTGATACCACTTGCTAGGATAATAAGAAGAAAATGAAAATATTAACAAACAAGAGAGAACACAATAACATAGAATTTAATGTGGTTTACCCAATCCTTAGGCTACGTCCACCAACAGTGATTCCAATATCTTTATTATTATCCAGCGATTACAATCTAAAACCTGCAACTCAATACCATCGTAGGAAGCTACAATAATCCCTCATACAATGAATCTCAAACCCTAAGCCCTTTTACAAGTATTTTTGACATAACAAAATTAGGGCAAAAATACTCTGAATAATAGAAAATAGATGGCTAACACTTTACAATATTATTAAGTCATTCTTAGCATCGAGGGGTGCTACCCCTCAAGGGTCCTTGAAAGGGGTGCTGCCCCTTGACCCCACCTAGGGCGCTGCCCCAGGACCCCGCAAGGGGCTTTACCCCTTGACCCCATGGAAAAGTTTGACTAGGCTCCACATACATAACAATCATTTGAAAGTGTATCAAAATCGAATGTTAAGAACCTATAACAAGCATATCAAGTCAAGGACATTTCAAATAGGTGACTTAGTTTTGTGAGAAAATCCCAAGAATCAATTAGAAAGAGAAAAGAAAGGACAATGGGAAGAAAACTAGTTAGGACCTTTTGTGATCACTTCATTTTTTGGGATAGGCACATACAAACTAGTTGATTGTGATAGAAAATAATTACACGAACCAATCAATAGCGTTCATCTAAAAAGGCTCTACATATAAAAGAAGATGAAAGAATATAAGATAAAGAGTATCCAAAAATTAGATGGAAAGCATCCTATTTATTGTATATAGTCAAAAGAGATCCTGAAAATATAAAAAACATTGGAAAAGTAGAAAAGACCAAACAAATTGGAAATGCAGAAAAGATTAAAAATAGTGGAAAATTGAGCATGAAGAAAGACAAAAAAATTTAGATATGATCCTCAAAAATATGTTGGCTTGGTGAAAACCTAGCAAATAGGTGCCTTAATGATATGGAAAAAAAAATTGAAAAAAGAAAAAATACAAAAAAAATGAGAACAAAGGGAAAAAATACCTTGGTGAAAACCTAGCAAATAGGCACTTTGGTAGAAAAAAAAGGGGAAAAGATTTAAAAATAGAAAATGAAATCAAATCCATTCAATCAGTGAAAACTTGGTAAATAGGCACCATTGGGACTCCAAGTCAGTCACATACGTAGTGGTCATCCTTGTAAATATTGCATTCACCAGCATTTATATGTATTGCATAAAAAATAAACTCCACAATTGCATTTGCAAGTACCTAAGGATTTTGATCGGCTAATCTATAAATTTTCCCAAGTCTCACAATGAAATTACATCAAACTATGGACAATCTACTCAAAAGGAGAGATAATTCATAAAAAAACAAACTTCAATCAAACACCAAATCAAATCATCAAAGCACAAAGAGAAACACTCAATTAAATCCTAATCTAAATCCAATTTGAACCAAACACAAAATTTAATCCAAAATCTCATGAGACCTTATCTTTATCAGGATTAAAAGTATGAAATGGATAGAATGATACTTGAAAGATGGATATGAAAAATGACACCAATTTTTATAAAGTGTTGACTTGATTGATGAAATCATGATTTCTAGCGAATCGATAAAAGTTTTTAAACTAGACAAGCTATAATGAAAGCACGATATTTTGTTGACTTCTAAATGAATCTCTTAAAATCAAAGTTTTAAAGCATGTATTATTTGTCTAATGACATGATCATCAAAGAATCATTGAGGACTTGTAAATATAATGAAACTAAGATTTTTGTTTGTTTACGCAAAAGGATACCTTAGATATTTTGATGTTAAATATCATAATACCAAAATCCACTTGCCAAATAGAATCTGACTAAATCAATATTCGCACTGTCATGATTGAATTCAATCAGTGATAGTCATACCAAAATATGGGAAAGCAATGTAAGAGATGGATGTTAGAATAACTGAGAGAGGGGTGAATTAGTTATCCTCAGTCCCAAATACAAAATGTACAACTTCAAAACAAATTGAGCTAAATCTGCAGCTTGGTAAACAATAATAACTAAACTATCTGTACATTTACCAATTACCATTTAATTACTCATTAGTGATTACCGACCAAATCAGATATGTAATGTGTAAAGTATGATATCCAAAAAATCACAATATGAACACATAACACAAAATATTTAACGTGGAAACCTTGTAAAGGGAAAAACTACCTAGGACTAGCAACCCAAAAATTGTTCACTCTTTTGAAGTGAGGTCGGTGAAGACTCAACCCTATTAAAGCTTACAAATCACACTGTAAGGTGTGACCTTGTTAGAGGATTTAAGACTAACCATTATCCTCCAACCAGCATTCACTATGGGGTTGACAGGATAACAAATGTACATTCTATGAATGACATTACAAGACTTTCAAGTCTACTCAGTTAAGAGATTTATCTTTTTACAATGGTTAAACTATAACAATAGTTGATTTGAATACAATACAACTTGATTTGCAGATGTTCAGATCTATTCTCAAGCTCATAAATTTTTTTTGATCAATATTCCTATTCAATTCATCAACATTTAGTAACTTACTGTCTGTCGGCAAATAGCTATCTGATACTCGTAATCTCTGCAGTTTGGTTCTCCTTAACCAGTTTGATCAAGCATGCATGAAGCTTGTTCATGTGATATCTCTATAGTTTCCTTCCTCCGACATTTTTTTCATTATGAAAACCTAGTCTCTTAAATAGACAAGTAAACTATTTTATTTTCGTCCATCAGATTTTTTCGCTTAACCTCCTTTGTCAATTTTTCCGCGTAAACCTTCTTCGGTGGTTATGTTAGTAATAAATTTTGATTCCATCCATTAGATCTCCTTTGAATTTTTCTAGCCATTGATCTCATAACAAACTTTATCTTCTATCTCAAAATTATAACACTTTACAACTCATCAGCTTCTGTCGGCTAAACTAATCATTTATTTCTTTTGTTCATATTCGGTTAACAAAGAAATACATCAGTGAATAGAAGCTTAGTTTATACTATGCTCATTGGTATACACTACACTTCTCGGTGTATACTAGAATGCTTCATTAACCCACCATGCTGCTTTGTAACATTTTGCTTCTAACTTCATAACATATTAATGCAACATAATCAAGTCAACATTATGAAGTCATAGACTCATCAATAAATTATGAAAAGTATTCCTTGTCCTTGAATAAAGGTGAAATGGAATCACCTAATTTAATGTATGGGGGAAATATGAGATCTACTTCTAAATCCAAATTCCCAAAGGAGAGATCTAAATAGATCAACCAAAAAAGGTTAATGCACAATCGAGTCAATCTATGGAGAATATGAAAGAGGAAGAAAACCTTATATTTCCCTATAAAGGAGATGTTCTTGAAAATTGAAATAATTGAAAGGAAAGTACTAACCTCAAAATAGGAGAAATCTAGAAAATATTGATTTATGATGTCTGTGTGCAGTTTTAGGCAATTCTGCAACCTATTTCAGACTGGAAATGCCAAGACAAAGAAAACCCAGAAATGTTTTATCTTTTTGATAGCAGGTAGTCTTTGACCCCGATAACAGGTCAAAGGATACATTAATATTTTGAAGGTTGACTTTGAATTTGTTTGCAGATCTTAGAAGTTCTCTGAAAAGGGTATCCAAATCCAAGCTCAGATCCACAGTTCCACACATATACCTACAAGAAAAAGAGGGTTTTTGTTGTTTGTTTGAGGGGTTTGCCTTGGTCAAACCATGGTTTGGAATCAACCTTAATATTGAAATTGAAATCGAGAATGCTAGTAGGTAGTAGAAGTAGATCTAACAATGAAGTTATGCAATTGGATAGATGTGCAATTATATTTCGAATGTAAACAAGTATGTTGACATGAAAGATTGAACAAATGTAAATCAAAACCATGAAAGTAAATGCAAAACCTCCATTCTTGTATGCTTGAAATCCACCATGATAGAAGAATGAATGAATCTAGAAGATTAACAAAGGATCTTGAAGGAAGATCACACCATTATAATGGCTAGATCTAGGATTTGAATGATGAATCTTTCATGCTTGAACCAAATCCCTTCAAAGGCTTGAATGCTTGAATCCTTGATCTTCAATGGAGAACTTGAATGGAGAAGAGGACTTGAATGCTTCCTTGAAAATGCTTGATGAAATTCTTGCTTGATCTTTTCTTGAATTCTCATGTATAGGTGATGGAGAAAATGAGAGAACAAGGCCTCCTTTTATAGTGAACTAGGGCTCAAACCTCTAGAGAAGGCCGAAATTGGGGAATTAAATCCCAATTAACCTTAACCCCTATAAATGGACCCATATTAAATGCAATTTAAAGATTTACCATTCTAAAACCCGAAATGGCCGACCCAGAGGCGGGAAAACAAATATTTCTGAAATGCGACACCCAGAAATCCCAAAAACTAAAATTTGAAATCTGGGTCAAGGATGAGGTAAACCCCACCCTAGGTTAGGGTCGAGCTCATCCCCGATCTAGGTCATGGTAGAGGTTGACTTTGACCCTCAAGGTCATCTTTGACCTTAAGGTCAAAAACCTCAGGACCTCAGTCCAGGATGCTAGGAAATGTATAAATAAGGTGAACTTAGGTGCAGAGAGAGGTAGAATGGGGGGAAGTCAGATTCAAGCAAAGACCTAATCAAGGTGCTTGACATGACCCTAGACCACTCATTTGGAGGGCTAAGCACTCTTAACATGGAATTGCTTCCATTTTAAGATGATACATTAAGCCCCCACTTTGGTAAGAGTATGGATTCGATGCAAACTCTTGGTAAAGGAGAAGAAAAAAGAGATCCCAGTGGATTCAAAATTTAAGATAGGATGCCACTTAGCTAGGAACATAAGCCCCCAGGATAAGGATTCTAACTCAACATATGCACACAAGGGTGTGAAAAACAAAAAGGAAAAGAGACACAAAAGAGGGGTTAGTACTAAAACAAACTCAAATCAACTAGCATAAGAAACCTTGCTAAGAAACATTTCTGACACTAATATCATATTTGGAAAGCTATCATAAAAGCATAAATGATTACATAAGAAAGATAAGAGAAACACTATAAATAACATAGCTTCATGATCCAGTCCTACTAGCATGAAAATGAAAAGAGAGAAAGGGAAAGGAGTGATTACTTCTCCTAGTAAGATGCCCACCTTACCATGAATCACCCTAGAGGGAGAGCTCAATAGGTTCACCCATAACCTATTCTTGTAATTGTAATGCATCTTGTGATAGATTTTGGAATACCCATAGATCCACCTTTTTGTATCACTATGAATATGAAATGCATGTCTCCTTGAGATTTAGTAGCTTATCTACATTACCTTCGAAAGATTTAGCATGTGGATGCATGTCCCTTTAATATTTAGCAACTTATGTGCATTACCTTCCAAAATTTAGCATATTGAAGAATTTGAAAAATGCATGTCTCCTCAGGATTTAGCAACTTACGTGCATTACCATCAGAGGATTTAGCATATGGATGCGCATCTTTTCAAGATTTAGCAACTTATGTGTGTTACCTTCCAAGATTTAGCATGTGAAAATAAAAACTATAGTACAAGGGAGACCCTATATATGCCCCCCTCCTTATCATGCCAGTCTACTAGATAGGATAAGGAAGAGGAAGAGGATACCTACTTCACAATGCAAGGAGATATCCTATTTACAACAATGTATACCATATTCATAACGAGGGATAGTGACCCCTATATCAAAGAGCACAGATAATCATGAAAAGAATATATCACTTATGGAAAAAGGATCATCGAAGAAAGAGATCTCATCAACAAGACCCCCACCAAAGAGGAGTGCTTTAGATAAAACATCATCTTTCAAAGGTAGGAACAAAGATTCAATCATCAAGTCATCTACAAACAAGAGGAAAGAGGAATCTTTGGAATGAGGAAAAAAACTCTAACACTAAATCAAGGGTAAGATTTTATAAAGAACATAATGTACAACATAGAGAAGAATTGACGACCTAGGAAAACAACTTCTCATGTAAGAGGGTTATTGATAGTCAAAACATCTGTCAATATGATGAAATAATATTGCAAGATAAACAAAGACCACTAGGCTAAGGAAAGAAGTTCCCTAGACAAAGAGAAAGAAGGGGGTACCTTGCCCCCAGGGATAGAGACAATGGGTATCTTTGTAAAACAAATGTTTTTAGAAAAGATATCTTGAAAAAAAAGATTCTATGGATGATTATAAACATAATACAAAATCATAGAAAGATAGGAGAGAAAGAATACCAATTAAGCTCAAGGCACAATATATGCTAAAAGCCTAATGGATCCTAGGAGACTAGATGAAAATACACCTATTGCCCCCTAGTCATGATACAAGAGGGGAAGAAATCTACATTATATCAGAAGGAGGGGAATCCCCTATATCAAAATTATGAATGAATTGTAAAATTGCACGAGAGTGAGACATAATTCCTTAGAAAGCGGCTCTTTCTCTAACATATAACTTGAAATGTTTACAATTAGAAAGTAAATGTGTATTACTATAATGGAAAGGAAATTTATATTTGTATAAAGCATCTATCGGCATAGGTCTAAAGATTTCTTTCTTGGAATTCACTAACTCAACATATACCTTCTTAGCCACTTCTTAACCAGCATTAGGGTTATCTAAGATAGGTGTGGTGAGAAGAATGTGAAGAGGAGGATGATGATTAACATCACCTACCTTGACTTGAGATATTGAACAACCAACACCATACATATCCAGTTTAGGGGGTATATGAACTGGAAACCTAATACCATGCTCATTAACTCCAAGCCCTAAACCTTTATAACCTTGTTTAGTCACCATATTATATCTGGTTGTTTACATATTATGTAAAGCTTCTACAAGAGGTGATTTCGTATCATGTTCATGAGTAAAGGTTGTATAAGGTGGAATAATAGGTTTCGAAGAAGTTTCTTTATCCTTCCCTTTAATATCATCATGAATCAGAGGAGAAGGTAAATCAAAGAAATCTTACACATTGACATCCTGAGCTATAGCTTGAATCCCATCATAAGTATAGGAAGAGCGAGGATGAAAAGATGGAGAATTAGGTATCAGATTAGGATTAGGATTAGGATTTATAGCATTAAAATTAGGATTGATTGGATTAGGATTAATAGGATTATGATTACGAGATGGTGTATCATCTAGAAAATTCATCACATAATCTAAGAGTTTAATAAGGCTACCACATAAATCTTTAATGAAGGTGTTGAATGTAGGTAGACTAGTGTCGGTCAATTTCACAAAAGCATAGGAAAGAGAAAAGTGAAGGGTCATCAACATAATGAAGTGAATGAAACTCTCATAAACACCATAGGTATTGTAAAGAGATGCTAAAAGAAGGGTAATAAAGAACATGACCACACACCAAAGCATCTTAACAATTTCCATAGTAAAATGTAATGCAAGGAATGTTTTTTTTTATTTATTGAATATGTAATTTTTTATTGTATTTTTGAATTTTAAAATGCAAGAGCATAAAATAGATCTAACACCAAAAAGAAAGAGAGTAAGTATGTCAGGTTACCAAAATGAATAAAGGTGAAATAGAATCACCTAATTGAATGTATGGGGGAAATATGAGATCTACTTCTAAATCCAAATTCCCAAAGGAGAGATCCAAATTGATCAACCAAGAAAAATTAATGCACAATTGAATCAATCTATGGAGAATATGAAAGAGGAAGAAAACCTTATATTTCCCTATAAAGGAGATGTGTTTGAAAATTAAAATAATTTAAAGGCAAGTACTAACCTCAAAATAGGGAAAATCTAGAAAATGTTGATTTCTGATGTCTGTGTGCAGTTTTGTAAAATTTTGTAACCTGTTTTGGACTGGAAATGCCAAGACGAAGAAAACCTAAAAACATTTTATCTTTTTGACAATAGGTAGTCTTTGCCCCTGATAAGAGGTCAAAGGCTACATTAATATTTTGAAGGTCGACTTTAACTTTGTTCACAGATCTCAAAAGTTCGCTGAAAAGGGTATCCAAATCCAAGCTCAGATCCATAGCTCCACACCTATACCTCCAAGAAAGAGAGGGTTTTTGTTGTTTATTTTAGGGGTTTTCCTTGGTCAAAGCCCAGTTTGGAATCAGCCTTAATATTGAAATTATAGTTGAGAATTCTAGCAAGTAGTAGAAGTAGATTTAACAATGAAGCTATGCAACTCGATAGATGTGCAATTGTATTTTGAATGTAAACAAGTATGTTGATATGAAAGCTTGAACAAATTTAAATCAAAACCATGAAAGTAAATGGAAAACCTCCATGTGTGTATGCTTGAAATCCACCTTAACAGAAGAATGAATGAATCTAGAAGATGAACAAAGGATCTTGAAGGAAGATCACACCATTACAATGGCTAGATCTAGGATTTGAATGATGAATCTTGCATGCTTGAACCAAATCCCTTCAAAGGCTTAAATGCTTGAATCCTTGATCTTCAATGGAGAACTTGAATGGAGAAGAGGACTTGAATGCTTCCTTAAAAATTCTTGATGAAATGATTTCTTGATCTTTGCTTGAATTCTCATGAAAAGGTGATGGAGAAAATGAGAGAAGGCTTCCTTTTATAGTGAACTAGGGCACAAAGCTCTAGAGAAGACCAAAATTGGGGAATTAAATCCCAATTAACCTTAACCACTAGAAATGGACCCATATTAAATAAAATTTAAGGAATTACCATTCTAAAACCCAAAATGGCCGACCTAGAGGCAAGAAAACAAATATTTATGAAACCTGACACCCAAAAATCTCGGAAACCTAAAATTTGAAATGTGGGTCAAGGATGAGGTAGACCCCGCTCTAGGTCAGGGTTGAGCTTATCCCTGACCTAGGTCAGGGTTGAGGTTGACTTTGACCCTCAAGGTCATTTTGATGTTGAGATCAAAGACCTCAAGACCTTAGTCCAAAATGCTAGGAAATGCATAAATAAGGTGAAATCAGGTGCAGAGAGAGGCGGAATGGGGGGGAAAGTCAGATTTGAGCAAAGACCTGATGAAGGTGCTTGACATGACCCTAGACCACTCACTCAGAGGGATAATGCTCTTAACATGGAAATGCTTCCATTTTAAGATGATACAGTCCTCATATGTCATATCCATCTTCCTCAATGTAGATATCTCAGTTCTTCATCTTTCTCTTCTCTTCTCTACAAATGTTTAGACATTTGCTACTATCATGATAAGTAATGTCAAAACTAGTTGACATAAATGACAACATAAAACTGATTCAATTATCTTACATAACAATTCAGTGCTCAGTGATCTCTTATCACTTGAAGTTCTTCAATCAGGTTCTCAATTAGTTGTAGTTCATTAATCTCTCCCTTTGGAATTGATGGAAACTCAAGCAATATGAAGTGTATCATACACATACCAAACATGTATTCTACAACTTTTTAAGTGAATGCTATAGCTCAGTAAGCTCTCCCTAGCTTAATATTTTTAATCACTACGTTACTTGATAGCATTGCAAGTGCAGACCTTCTTTTGTAGATATGATCTTTCCAGCTCTCAAACTCCTCTTTTTGTTCTTGGCAACTGATCTTTAACATTCTCCCTGACTTCTCATATTATCTCTCCCTTAGATAGATGTTCCAGTATTCTCCTTGGTTATCATATTGTTTATCTCTCCCTTTGACAATAATGCCAAAGAAAAACATAAACCATATAGCTCTGTAGTAGCCATGTAACTCTCTGTTCTCTAATGCATTCATTGTATTTATGTATACTAATTATGCCACTTGTTTCTCAAATCTTTCACAACCCTAGACAGAATCCAAAGTCTAAACTACACTGCATCAAGATGTATGATCTTCTAATAAGATTAGGCTAATGTAACCTCCAGATCACATAAGTGATCGATAGATAGGGGATGAAACCCAATTCTAGTCCTCAAGTATTCAAATATATCCTTTGGTAGAGGCTTGGTAAATATGTCTACAAGATGCTCTTTAGATGTAACATATTCTAACTTAACTTGTTTCTCTTGTACTTTTTCTCTTAAGTAGTGATACTTAATAGAAATGTGTTTGGTCTTTGAGTGCATTACAAGATTCTTTGAAATGTTTATTGCACTTGTGTTGTCATAGTATATAATCACTGGCTCAATAATTGTCTCATTCATACCTTCCAACACTTGCTTGATGTATGCAATATTTGAACAGTTTGTAGTAGCAGCAACATACTCTGCTATGGCAGTAGATTGGAAAATGCAATGTTGTTTCTTACTTGTCCAAGTAACAATTCCTTCACCAAATAAAAATGCCCCCCTGGTGGTACTCTTTCTATCATCCACATTTCCAACCCAATCAATGTCGATGTAGACTTTAAGTTCAAACTTGCCATCCTTAGGATACCATAATCCATAGTCCTTAGTTTTCTTCAGGTATCTTAAGATTATTTTTGTAGAAACCATGTGTGACTCCCTAGGATTTGCAAAAAATCTTGCAACAATCCCCACATCATGTGCTATATCATGTCTACTATGTACTACAAACATCAACTTACCAATCATAGATCGGTACAATGTCTAGTTTACCTCTGTAGTTTCATCATCTTTAGTCAGTTTGTAGCTTGTAACCATCAGTGTTCTGACTGGTTTAGCATCTTCCATGCCAAAAATTTTTATTACTTCCTTTATATACTTGGATTCTATGATGAATATCCCATCATTCTACTCAATAACCTGCAGTCCTAGAAAGAACTTAATCTCTCCAAACATAGACATTTTGAATTATTTTCTCATCTCATCAGAAAATGATTTACATATGTGATCTTGTCCTCCAAAAATAATATCATCCACAAATATCTCAACAATTAAAATAGTGTCATCAGACTCACCTTTCATATACAGATTGTTGTTCTCATTGGTTCTAATAAATCCAATACTTAGCAAATAAGTATGCAAACTTTTATAATAGGCTCTCGGTGCTTGCTTTAAACCATATAAATCTTTATGTAGTCTACATACCATATCTTTCTTGTCTAGATCAACAAACCCTTTTGGCTTCTCTATGTAGACCTCTTCTTCAAGTATCCCAATAAAAAATGTAGACTTAACATCCATTTGATAAACTTTAAACTTCTTATGTGCTGCATAGGCTAGTAACATTCACACTCCTTCTAGTCTAGCAATAGGTGCAAAGCTCTCACCATAATCTATTCCTTCTTCCTAAGCAGACCCCTTGCAAACTAGTCTAGCTTTATTCCTTGTAACCTCTCCATTTTCATTCCACTTGTTTCTGAAGATCCACTTTGTATCAATAACATTCTTATCCTTAGGTCTAGGTACTAAGGTCCATGTCTTATTTTTCTCTATCTGTTTTATTTCTTCATTCATTGCATTTATCCATTCTTCATTATCCAATGAAACTTTAACATTTTTCAGTTCAAATTCACAAACTAAGCATGTACGTTGTCTTGTTTTACTCCTTGTTTGCATGCTAGCTTGCTTGTCACAAATGATTTAGTTCTCAAGATGATGTCTCCTAAAAAATCTTGCTAGTATTTGATCTCTTCTTTCTTGGGCATCATGTTCAAGTTTATTTACTTGCTCGGTATGTCCTTCCTAATTGTTAGTTTCTTCTTGTTGTTCATCATTGTTATTTTCTTGGTGACCAGTTGTCACAGTCTGTGGCTTCGGTATATACTCTGGTTGTTCAATGCAAGTGAATCTACCATAGTCTTCTAGTTCTTTAGTGCTTTTTTCATTGTTCTTAGTATCAAACTCATCAACCCTGACATTAGTGCCTTCAATCATTTTGTTAGTCACTTTATTTAGACACTTATATGCTTTTCTTTTAGAGATAAGTGATGTCTCTACATACCTTTCTTCTTCCTTAGAGTCATCCTTCATTGCAACAAATACTACCTCCACATCTTCATCAGTTTTGGTATCAGTGACATCTTCCTCCGCAATGTAACACACCTTCTTTCCTTTGTCATTATTTTCTTGGTTATCCCTGTTGTAGTGTTGGTAACTTTGGTTGCTTCTTCTCCCATAGCTTCCTTCACCAAATCAATCTTTGTTTCTATCATCATCTTTTCTATTTGGACATCTAGCAGCAATATGACCAACTTGTTTACAGTTAAAATATGCTAAAGGTAATTTACCTCTATATCTACCTTTTCCTTTAGGTAATATTCTATCCATAAGAGCTTCAAGCTCATCAAGCTCATCATCAATATTGCTATCATTATCATCATTCTTACTTCTGCTACTAGAATTACTGATCTTAAGAGAAGACATAAAAGAGAACTCAATAGATGGTACAACACTGTTATCAAAGTTGTTCAGTTCAAAGGTTGTCAGCTTACTGATCAAATTATCAAGTGTGAGAGTATTATTAGGTGCTGACCTCATTTCTTGTATTGTGGAAATTCTAATTGCATAAATAGGAAATAGAGTCCTTAGAAGATTGCTTACCACATTATCTTCATCAATGACACCATCAGATGCTCTAATATCATTAACTACCTCCTTTATCCGGTTTGTGCTCTCCACTATATTTTCTCCTTCTTTCATTTTCATATCAACGAAACTTCCTCTTAAAATTTCTGCTCTAGCTCTTTTGACATGTGCATCACCACTATAAACTTGAGCAAGTTTATCCCACATATCCTTAGCAGTAGTATAGTCTTTGATATCCTCAAATTCGACATCTGTCAGAGCAGAAACAATCTCCACCATAGTAATATTATGCTCATGTCTATCTATCACTTGATCAAGTGTCAAAGGTCCAGTAGGTGGTGCAATGTAGCCATTCTCTAATAGATTGAGAGAAGAATAACCACTTCTAGATATATGCAATTTCATTCAGCTTTGCCATATTGTGAAGTTATCCTTGTTCAGCTTTGGCACATCCCTCTTATACATTTTTTGATCTTTGTGTTGAATTCCTTAAAAATTTGTTCCAAGAAACCACTATGCTCTGATACCAACTATTAGAATAACTAAGAGGGGGGCGAATCAGTTATCCTCAGTCCCAAATACAAAATGTACAACTTCAAAACAAATTCAGCTAAATTTGTAGCTCGGCAAAAAATAATACTTAAATTGTCTGTGCATTTACCGATTACCTGTTAATTACTCATAGTGATTACTGACCAAATTAGATATATAATATGTAAAGTATGATATCCAAACAATCACAACATGAAAACATAACACAAAATATTTAACATGTAAACCCTGTAAAGGGAAAAACCACCTAGGACCAGCAACTCAAAAATTGTTCACTCTTCTGAAGTGAGGTCAGTGAAGACCCAACCCTATTAAAGGTTACAAAACACACTGTAAGGTGTGACCTTGTTAGAGGATTTAACACTAACCGTTATCATCCAACTATAATTCACTATGGGGTTGACAAGATAACAAATGTACATTCTATGAATGACATTACAAGACTTTAAGGTCTACTCAGTTAAGAGATTTATTTGTTTACAATGGTTAAAATGTAATAGCAGTTAATTTAAATACAATACAACTTGATTTGTAGATATTCAGATCTATTCTTAATCTCATAAGAATCCTCTGATTAATATTCCTATTCAATTCATTAACATTTAGTAACTTACTGTCCCTCGGTAAATAGCTCTCTGATGCTCGGTAATCTCTGCAGTTTGATTCTCTTTAACCAGTTTGATCAGGCATGCATGAATCTTGTTCATGCGATATCTCTGCAATTTCCTTCCTCTGTCATTATTTTCATTGTGAAACCCTAGTCTCTTAAATAGACAAGTACCCATTTTATTTTCATCCATCATATTTTTCTGCCTAATCTCCTTGTTGATTTTGTTGCTTAAACCTTCTTCGACAATTGTGTCATTAATATGTTTTGATTCCATCCATTAGATCTCCTTTGAATTTTTCTATCCATTGATCTCATAATAAACTTTATCTTCTATCTCAAAATCATAACACTTTAAAGCTCATCAGCTTATATAGGCTAAACTAATCATTTAGTTCTTTTGTTCATATTTGGTTAACAAAGAAATGCACCGATGAACACAAGATGAGTTTATACTGTGCTCGTTGGTATACACTACACTTCTTGGTGCATACTGGAATGCTTCATTAACCGACCACACTACTTTGTAACATTTTTCTTATAACTTCATAGCAGATTAATGCAACATAATCAAGTCAACATTATGAAGTCATAGACTCATCAATAAATCACCAAAAGTATTCATTGTCATCATCTGTCATATCCATCTTCCTCAATGTAGATATCTTTGTTCTTCATCTTTCTCTGCTCTTCTCTATAGATGTTTATATATTTGCAACTATCATGATAAGTACTGTCAAAACTAGTTGACATCAATGACAACATAAAAATGATTCAATTATCTTACATAGCAATTTAGTGCTCGGTGATCTCTAATCACTTGAAGTTCTTCAATCAGGTTCTAAATCACTTGTAGTTCATCAATGGAAAAAGTATTCATATAATCATGGTTGAACTAGTGATGGTTGTACTGAATTTAGGATCACCAACTGCTCAATGATGAATGTAAGCTCCAAATTTTTGAATAGTGATAGTTAGTTGCATACAACCTAGATTAAATGCATTTAAAGTATTTTCCTTTCTTAGCATAAAAACAAAATTTTCAAGAGGAAAATAGAAAGGGGGTGGAGTCAAAAAAAAAAAAAGGAACATCAAAAACTATATGCGATCGAGTGTGTTGGAAATCAAAAATGAAATCAAGGTTGTATTACATTTAGTTCAATTGCATTTGTTAAAATCGTTTTATCTTGCATTCATTTAGATTTTATCCCTAGGATCAATTAAGTTCACCACATTTAGCTGGCATCAATGTTCATTAAAGTTAATTGCATTAGTTTGCATTTATTTTAAAGATTCACCTCATTTATTCATCATTCATATAAATCAATTAAGTGCATTTACCATTAACATTCATTACATCTATTAAATCATTCATTCAAATAGACATAAGTTCATCATTAGGTGCATATCATTTATTTCATTCAAAAACATTGCACATCACATCATTCACTTAAATCAATTCATTAACATCTCATAGCATTTATTTTCATCATCTATAATATATCATTGCATTTACATTATTCATCCATATAACATATAATATTTAGGGTCATATACATCATTAATCATTAAATATCCATATGCATTCATTACATCACATTTTTCATATTATAAATCCATTACATATCCATATAATCAAAATAAATACGTCCATATATCCATAAGTACCATTACAAAACATTAATCATTACATCATCATACAATGCATTTAGGTATTATTTGCATCGATAAAACATCAAATATCATAAATCATTAAACTCGTATCGTATAGATTCATCTATTTAATGTCATAAATAAGACAACCATTTAAGCATAAATAGAGCATGTGCATCCATATCATCAACTGCATTCTAAAAAGCATAAAACAAAGCATATAGGAGATAGAAACATATAGATCTGCATATCATAGAAAAACACCTGAAAAATGAAGTCCAACACATAGTGACATCACATTAAGTAAATATATCAACTAAGTATCAAATTATATGGTATTATTAGCATGAAACATTAGGAAATCAAAGTCCATCAAAGTATCAAAGTATCATCAAAATAAAGTACATCAAATGATCAAGGATAACAATAAAATCTAATGTCTTGATAGAAAAAATTGGATCATCATGTACATCCATGAATAAAAGAATATTTTTCATCTCAAAAACATATAATCAACTCCCATAACAACTAGCACCATCGACACCATTAAGACCATGATCGCTATCTGGCAGTCTGCTGGATCTAGCCTATAAACTATGCTGACTCATAGCAGCCATAAAAGTCTACATCATCAAACTTAGCAAAGTAACCTGCTATCTCATCTATAGCATCTTAGGCCATAATGATATAACATCTAAGGCTAAGGCTGGTGGAGGAGTCTATACTGAGGCTTGGGTAGGAGGATTCACTAGAGGAGCCATGGAAGAAGATGGTATGGAAGATTGTATGGAAGAGGAAGGAATAGATAATGATGGAAAAAAAGAAGAAGAAGATGGATGAGATGAAGAAGATGGCATAGAAGCAAAAGTCAGAGCATGTACTGGAGGAACCTATGGGATAACTTATGGAGGAACTTGTGGAGGAGCCTGTGTTGACCTATCCTATGCTTGATCTAACAAAATATGTGTGGCCTGAGAATCAATATCAGCAAAAACCTGAGCATCCACTTGTCTCTTTCATCAGACCCTATGATGACCCTATCTAGGTGTAGGATCCACAATAACCCAATGCAAAAATCTATCCACACCAGCACCCCTCATTTGACTGCCACCCCTAGGAGGAATAGGTGTGGCAACAATCAGTGGAATCAAAACTCTACCTCCTACAACTTCTCACCTACCCCATCATCCCTGATGACCTTGTCTGCGATGACCCATACCTCCATCCCCACCACCATCCCCATCCCCACCATCATCATTTGAATCCTCCTCAATCCCAGGGACCCTCTATGTTGGATCTATGAATCTTGGAAAAGCATTCTGAGAGAACCAATCTGCATACTCATCAACCATCCCCGCATCTATAATATATACTCTCATATCCCACTGTAGTTGACCTAGCTGCTCTACCTCCTACCAAGCTATCCTATAATCAATCTAGGGTCCCCATAATGATCACTCAACCTGAACCCAGACATACATAGCTAAACCCTGAGGCATTCCCTGTGTCTAACCATACTGTCATAAAACTCAAAGGAAGCAAAATCTCTCAATGATATGCGGAGTGCACCCTATCGTCGATCAAGGATAACACATGAAAGGAAGCTCTGAATCATCCTCTAGAAAAGTGACACGAGGAAGGGATGCAAGAGGGGCCAACTAATGGCTCACCCTCATGATCCAAGCCTACAACACACATGAAGAAGAAACTAACAACAAGAGTGGAAGAGAGAATGCCAGATCTTTCATATATATTTCATCAAATAAAATAATACATGCCAGGCTGCAAGGCCTTTCCGATTTTGGCCTAAAATTACAAAGAATTACAGAAGTCCTCCAACATGCGAGGATTTTCTAAACATCTCCTTTCTAAAGTCTATCTTCCATCTACCAAAAATTCTCCCCCAATCTCCTACCTAACATCTATTTAAATACCAGAACCAACTAAATAATGAGTCGGCATCTAGATCCACAAATCATGGAAGGAATGACCAAATAGGTCCACACGCTTCCCCAAAAGTGGTTACAATCAAAGATCAGCTGATCCCAAACAATTACATGCATCGGCCAAGAGAGAAACTAAATCTAAACCTATCGATAAGTAGGGATAACCAAGCAACAGATAAGAAATACTGAGTGCCAGAGAAATAACTGACCACCCAGGAAACAACCGACCATGCTCGGTAACCAAAGGGAAACCGACTAGCTACAACTGACCAACTCGGTAACCAAAGGAAACCGACCAACTACTGACCAACTCGGTTAAAGCAGGAACCGGGTAACACAGACAAACTCCAAAATATTATTGATGGCACAAGATTACCAAGTACCTGAGATGCTCCAGCATCAGACACCTGGGGTTATTTTGAAATGATTATCCAAATCATTTTGTAGGTCTGGTCTAAGCTGTATCCAACTCAAACTATGAAATCCATGAACTGTCTTCCATCAGTCTATTCTTCCACTTTACCAGATATTCCATATACTATTTTTCTCTTATGCTTTTGCCAACTCTTTCCTTCAAGATCTATTCAACTTCATCATTCTACTTCTTAGGCTATTCTGTCGGTACTATCATTTCTTCATCAGATTCATGGTACTCATATAAATCAACAATGTTGAAAATAGGTGATATGTCCATATCATCAGGTAACTCAATCTCATATGCATTTCCACCATCAAATTTCCTCAAAATCTTGCAGGGTCCAAAGTTCTTCATCTTTAGCTTCCCATATGTTCCAACAGGAAATCAACCTTTCTTCAAATGAACCATAACTTCCTTACCAACATCAAAAGTCTTATGTCTCCTTGATCTATCGACTCTATCTTTGTATTTCTGATTACTATCTTCTAGCTTCAGTTTCACATCTTCATGCAATGTTTTCATGTGCTCAACAAACTTTACTTCTTTAGCACTTCTCTTGTTTTCATCGGCAATGTATCTCAAATCAGATATTCCTCTTGGTTGTGTGCCATTCACAATCTCAAATGTTGTCTTACCAGTACTCCTATTTACTAAATTATTGTATACAAAATCTTCTTGTGCCAACATAGAATCTGAATTACTTGGTGTGTCTCCAACTAAACACCTCAAAAGATTTCCCAAACTTCAGTTCACAACTTCAGTCTGTCCATCGGTTTGTGGGTGAAATGTAGAACTATATTTCAACTCAGTGCCAAATTTCTTCCAAAGGGTTTTCCAAAAGTATCCAACAAATTTGTTGTCTCAGTCAGAGATAATACTCCTCGGTAACCCACACAACCTTACAATTTCCTTAAAGAAAAGATCTGCTACATGTACTACATCTGATGTCTTTCTACAAGGTATAAAGTGTGCCATCTTAGAAAATCTGTCTACCATAACAAATATAGAATCATTACCTCTTACTGTCTTCGGTAAGAAGGGAACAAAATCCATACTGATGTCAATCCAAGGTTTCTCAGGTACAGCAATTGGTATATACAAACCAGTATTCTAACTAGCTCCTTTTGCAACTTGACAAACTGCACAAATTTTCACAAATTTCTAAACATCTTTATACAACTGCGGCCAATAGTACTTCTCCTTAAGCAATTTCCAAGTTTTATCAAGACCAAAATGTCCAGCCAAACCACTACTATGTTTTTCTTTTATTAGGTTAGTTCTCATTACTCCTCTTGGTATACACAACTGAATACCTTTGAACAACATACCTTCCTAAATAAAATATTCATCCCACTTAGTATCATATTGATCTTGTATAGGTGCTCTGCACTTTCTCCATGGCTTAGAAAAATCAAGGTCATTTTCATACAAACCTTTCATCTCATCAAAACCAAGAACTTCAATTCTCATCTCAGTCATCAAAGATCTTCTTCTACTCAATGCATCAGCAACTCGGTTAGTGACTCCACTCTTATGCTTTATCACAAATGTATAACTCTGCAAATACTCAGCCCACTTCATATGTCTTTCATTCAACTTATTCTGACTACCCAAATACTGTAAAGCTTTATGATCAGTATACAACACAAACTCACTTGGTATCAAATAATGTCTCCATTTCTTTAGTGCTTGAACAATAGCATAGAATTATTGATCATACATAGAATATTTCCTTCTAGCATCATTCAAATTTTCACTCAAGAAAGCAACAGGTTTACCTTCTTGACTCAACATAGCTCCAATTGTACTTCCACTTGCATCACATTCTACTTGAAATACCTTATTGAAATCAGGTAGTGCTAAAATAGGTAATTCAACAACTTTATGCTTCAATGTCTCAAAACTTCTGTCAGCTCCATGTGTCCACTTGAATTCTCTTTTGTCTCCTCCCATAGTCTCAATCATAGCATTACAAATCGAACTGAAATTCCTTATGAACTTTCGGTAAAAACTTGCCAAACCATGAAATGATCTTACCTCACTAGCATTCATAGGTGTAGGCCAATTCAAAATAGCTTCAACCTTTTCAGGATCCATCTTCAAACCATCAGTTGAAATAACAAATCCCAAATACATAATCTCTTCTTTCATGAATGAACATGTTTTTAGATTTATCAGCAACTTTTCCTCTTTCAGTCTCTGCAAAACTTGTCTAACATGCAACACATGTTCTTCTCTGATCTTACTAAATATCAGAATGTCATCCAGATATACAATCACAAACTTACCCAAAAATTTCTTTAAAACTTCATTCATCAGCCTCATAAAAGTACTCGGTGCGTTAGTTAAACAAAAAGGCATAACCAACCACTCATATAATCCTTCTTTTGTCTTGAAAGCGGTCTTCCACTCATCACCTTCTCTAATTCGGATCTAAAGATATCCACTTTTGAAATCAATCTTTGTGAAATATTTCACTCCTGTCAAATTGTCCATTATGTCATCCATTCTCAGTATAGGAAACCTATACTTCACTGTTATCTTGTTGATTGCTCTGGAATCAGTACACATTCTCCATTGCCATTCTTCTTTAGTGATAATACAACAGGTACTGCACAAGGACTCAAACTTTCTCTGATCAAACCTTTCTCCAACAACTCTTGAATTTTTCAATTCAATTCCTGATTCTTGGTAGGTGTTAACTAATGAGCTGCCTTATTCGATAAACTAGCTCTAGAGTATGTGCAAGATCATGAGGGGCCAAACTATGCCCTTAAGTGGCAATGAAAAATCAGCAAATCAGGGTTAGTCAACTTGACGTGAAAATTTCAATTAGCTATGAACCTAATATCAAAAAGTTGTAAGAATAAAATCTATAGAAAATTGAATTTAGTTTCTAAACTACTAGGCCTTTTTTGAGAAAAACTTAGTATCATTGGTGAAAAGTATAGATTTCAATGCAGCAGTACAAAAATTTTAGGAAAAAAATAAGAAGTAGGTGTATGTCTGACCACCTTAATCATAATCAAATGATAATATTTTATTATAAGATTTTATATATAAGTAGTAGACTCATGCCCATATGTGACACATATTTTTTTGTAATTTTATTCCAAAAAAATTATTAATTATGAATTTTTTGCTACAACATTTTTAGAATAAAAAAACTCCCATGTCTGACCACCTTAACTCATTCAAAACTTTACAAAATTCAAATTATTATTTTTTTGCCTTATAGTAGGCAAAGCATAGAATGTGATGCATTTTTTGGATTTCAAAAATGTTATACTGTCTGAAAGTTATGGTCATTTTTCAATCAGTATATAAATAAACACTTTAGAGGTAGCTCAATTAGAAAATAACTAATAATTACTTACCGAATTCAAAACTTGACAGCAATTATATCGATAGAAAGATGATAATCTCTTAAGATACCCTTTTCATTTTATCAAATTCGGGTGAAAAAAAAGTCACCAGCTACATTGTCAAAGTTTTGAACTGACATCGCCACTTTTTGGCCCCTCATGGTCTTGCACATACCCTCTAGGGATTAGATCCATACAATGATCAATGCTTCTTTTTGGTGGCAAACCATCAGGTACATTATCAGAAATGATATCTTTGTACTCAGTGAGTAACTTATCAATATCCTCAGGAACATTATCCTCTATTTTCTTACTCAGTTTATTAGGAATCACAGTGAAACATACCTCGTTCCTTTTCAAAGAGTTAACAAACTTTCTTCCTTCCATTAAGAAAACTTTCATAGATGTGCAAACATTACTAACAATTTCTTCCATCGATGGTAACAAGATCTATTTCTTTCCATTAGCCACAATAGTATGCTTATGAAATCTACCATCATATATAGCATGTCTATCATATTGCCAAGGTCTACCCAATAGAATATGACAACAATCCATAGGCATGATATCATATAACACCTTATCATAGTACCTTCCAACCTTCAAATTCACATAACATTATTCACTTACTAGGAGTGTATGCTCATCTTTGATCCATGAAATTTGATAGGGCGTCGGGTGTCTCAATCTTTCCAACTACAACTTTGTGATCATCTCTTTAGATGCCAGATTCTCTGAGCTACCACTATCAATGATTACCTTCCAAACCTTATCAAAAACTCTACATCTGGTCTTGAATAAACTTTTCCTTACTGGATCTTCCTTTTTGCTTTCGTTCCACAGTGTTATCCTTACCATCAAGTTTTTTTCCTTCTCAGGTTCATTCGGTGACTCTTCCTGTACCAAAGCATTTCTATTGTTACCAACCTTCTTACTTTCTTGTGTGCATTCAAAAGATCTATGTCCTTCTTCTCCACAATTTTAACAAGTTCCTCGAAAACTTCCTCTTCTATAACCACCTTGGTAGTTACTACCTCTGCCTCTAGATGAACTCTCACCTTTCCACTCGGTCTTGCCTTTGTCCAGATTTGTCTTTTCTAGTTCATATCTACCATTTTCACCATTAGATCTACCCCTTCCTCTAGGGAATCTACCACCTCTTCCTCTCTGTCTCTGTTCATGTGTTTTGTTCAATTTCTCCTCAGCTTTCAAAGCAAATTGATAAGCCTCTTCAATACTCTCTAATTTGACCATACTAATTTCCTCTTGGATGGACATTCTCAAATGATTCAGGTATCTACTGATCCTTTCCACATCATATTTGTCATGTCCAGATCTAATATCCAATCTATAGAATTCCTTAGTATATTCTTTTACCAAGCTATCTTTCTACCTCAGACTTTGCATTCGCCGAACTACGTTAATTTGATTATCACAAGGTAAGAATTTTCCTTTCAATTTATTTACCATCTTATTCCATACCTTGATTTTGTCTTTGCCCTTCCTTTTTCTATCCAATTGCAGATGTTCTCACCATAAGGATGCATAAATTTTCAACTTGGTGCTTGCAATCTTCACCTTCTTATCCTCAGGAATATTTTCATATTCAAAATACTTTACCATCTCAATGATCTAGTCCACCAATTCATCAGAATCCAGCTTTCCACTTTACTTAAGTGGATTGAAACATGGTGTTGACTTCAGACTTGTCAAAGCCTTCAAGAATCTTTCTTCACCTTGATCCATAACAGGTGTAGGTTCTGCATTCACCTATTCTTCTTCAATTTCATCATCACTAACATCTTCAAGATGTTTGCCTCTTCTTTGGGCTATTTCAATTGCTTCTAATCTAGCAAAAATTTGTCTTGGCATATCTACCACTCTTGGATCCGCATATCACCTCCCACGAACCATCTTGAAAACCACTCTACAATTGCAGGTCAGATCACAATCTGCTACCCCACAACAATCAACTAGGGCTTCAATAGGAACCAGCAAACCTAGATCCAAAGACCTAGATCAAGATCTCACCTCACTTTGATACCACCTGACACAAGGTAGGGATGAAAGAGGGGCCAACTGATGGCTCACCCTAATGATCCAAGCCTGCAACACACATGCGGAAGCAACTAAAAAAAAGAGTGGGAGAGAGAATGCCAGATCTTTCATATATATTTCATCAAATAGAACAATACATGTCGGGCTATAAGGCCTTCCCGGTTTCGGCCTGAAATTACAAAGAATTACAGAAGTCCTCCAACATGCGAGGATCTGCCAAATATCTCCTTTCTAAAGTCTATCTTCCATCTACCAAAAATTCTCTCCCAATCTCCTACCTAACATCTATTTAAATACCAGAACCAACTAAATAATGAGTCGGCATCTAGATCCACAAGTCACGAAAGGAATGACCAAATAGGTCCACACGCTTCCCCAAAAGTGGTTACAATCAAAGATCAGCCGACCCCAAACAATTATATGTCAGCCAAGAGAGAAACTAAATCTAAACCTGTTGGTAAGTAGGGATAATTGAGCAACAAATGAGAAATACTAAGCGCTAGAGAAATAACCGACCACCCAGGAAATAACCAACCATGCTCGGTAACCAAAGGGAAACCGACTAGCTACAACTGACCAACTCGGTAACCAAAGGAAATCGACCAGCTACCAACCAACTCGGTTAAAGCAAGAACCGAGAAACACAAATAAACTCCAAAATATTTTTGGTGGCATAGGATTGCACAAGCCTCACACCCAAGTTACAGTCCCCACATGACCTGATCTATATCATCTATCATATAGCACTAGTAATCCAACTTTCCCAAATGGGCCTGCACTATCATAACCTCATAAATTTGGGCAAAAGGCCACCCAAGATCACGGTGCCTAACAAAGATTGGTCTAGTAACTACGATGTGATCCCATGTCTATAAATGTAGTAAAATGACTCTAGTAGATAGAGTCATCGAATGATGATAAACAACTGAATGTAGCTCATGGTATAACTGTGCTAAAACACAAGAACCCCAATCAAATCATCATGGCTGAGCCATCAGATACTCTAAGATATATCCCCAACCACCCAAAAATTCATGCCCTCGGTGATCAGGCACGAGGAAGCCACCAATCCGAGCACCCAAAACTGTTAGAATAACTGGGAAAGACAAGAACAGAGCCCACTGAATATGGTCATCACCAATCATTGTGTCCTAGAACACCCACTGAAAAGCTATACCATCATATAACTAATCATAGAACACCAACTCTCCATGTCTAGGGAGGCGGAGGATGTGGTACACATCCTTGGGAGTGATGGTCATCTCTCCCATGGGCAGGTGGAAGGTGTTATGGTCAGAGTGCCACCTCTCTGCCATAGCTGTAATCAATCATTGATTCTCTTAGAATCAAGGTAGGATTAGAAAGAATGAAAGACCACATCTGCCTATATGACAACAATCCACACTGCTCAAATCATCAATGATGTTGAAAGGTAAAGGATACAAACCTCGAATGCTTGCAAAAAGAAAGTTTAAATTACATCAGTTTTGGAAACAATATCTTTTGAATTATCCTAAGTCAATCAAACATTTAAAAATTATCAAACCACAATCAATTTTCCTGATACTATTCAGAGATGATGAAAAATTTATCATCATCCATCATCTAAATCTAGATTGACAATCAAAAATTCAAACTAAATTGACTTAAACTGACATCCTACGACTTGCTACCAAATCAAGTTTATTACCTAGGCTAATCAACTGATCGATGACAATGGAAGATTCAGAAAGCTGACTAAGTCATTTAATTTTTTTCCTAACAGGGTAAAAGCACTAGATATTAATGATTAAACACACCAAAAGGCAAAGCGCAACTAAAAATATTGAAAGTGCAAATAAAATTCATGATTTAGCATTGTTCTAAGGTGAATGCAAAAAAAACAACTTGTATGTGCTAAAATATATACATGTACATGCTATTTAAAATATCAAAATCACAAATAACTTTATACGTGCTAGAGAAAATTGTAAATGTGAAAAGAGTCCTAATTTCAATGTGTAAACACGCTATTAGAAATCACAAAAGTGCTACTTAAAACTGCGAAAGCACTGAAAGAAAGGTGTACGCGCTATTTAAATGATTAAAAGCGCTATTAAATTTGAAAAAAAATGAAAAAAAGGGTTTTTATCAAGAAAAAATTAATTTTTTCAATTTAAATGCAATAAATTCACAAAGTGAGTTGATCAAGTACTTACCAGAGGTCCATACGTCGGTGGCTGAAGAAACCAATGCCCTCACAAAAATCGATGCTCATGAATCGAGATAACCATGCTGAATAGCTCAGAGAACTTAGAGAGGAAAAGTCAAATGACAAAGTGAAAATGAATAGTAAAATTGTCTTTTTAACCCTATATATAGGTCATTTTGACCTAAAAAGGGCATCTTTGACCAAAAAATGACTAGGGACCCAAATTTTTCACCAAATCAACCAAATTAGGGGCATTTTTCATCAAACAAACACAAATCCATTATCGAAAATGAAATTGAAATTCATTATAAATTGACCTAATTGACGCAAAACTGACCTAAAGCGTGATATCTTTCAAATGGCTATCAAATTTTATTTCATTTCCTAGGGGGCATACACTTGGGTAATCAAAAATGACATCAGTATCATCAAATTTGGGGCATGACCATCAAATCCAAGTGTAATCTTTTATCAAAAAAAAAAATTCTTATCAATCAAAAGGGGCATCAAGCATCAAATCAGATCGAACTAGGTACCATATCAGATAATTCATCATCAAATCATCCATCAAGATGTCAAATCAATCAAGCTTTATCAATATCAACATCTTCTATCAAAATCAAAATTGACCATCGACTAAACCAAAACTTTACATCAACCAGATTAGGACTTCACATCAATGGAATAGGGACATTCTTTGAATTGACACGCTTCACATATTGACTCAAAGAGGGGCATTTCTAATCACCGAAAATTGGACAAGATTAATTATGTGAGCAACTAAGGCAAAACTAAGGAAAAATCAAGGAAATTAAATCAAAACAAAGCATCTATCAAATCAAAATTCAAATCAAGCTAATAATCTGAATTAAATTGAAAATCAAAAGCCATTAAATTAGTTTGAATCAAATAAATCATGATTAACCAATCAATTGTGTAATTAATATAATTAATTACATAGTTTATTTTAAATCAAATCAAACCATTTAAGGGGTGCACATGGCTAAACAAATTAAATAAATTCAATTAATTAATTCCTATTTTCTCTCAACCACCAAGTAGGAGGAAAATGAATCAACCAATAGGAATTAAGGACCAAGTTCACATGGATCAAGCCTAAAATAAATCTCAATCACACATAAAGTGAGAGCATTTTGTCCACCCATTTTGTCTTATTGTCCCAAGCTTTGAGGACAATCCATTTGAATTGTCTCCAAAGGTGGAACCAAGGACTTAACCCCAACTCAACCATGATCAACTCAACTACACCCCATACCCTTGCCAAAATCTATAAAAGCAAGCCATAATTCATGCATTAGTCATCCACAAATCTGAGAATAGCATCAAACCTCTTGTAATTTATAGCTAGAAAGACAAATTTAGAGTTAACTAGGCTTAATTTCAATTTTGGAATTGAATGTCTAGTTTGCTTGTCATTTAATTCTCATTTTAGGACTATCACTAATGGAGGCTTGCTGAGAGGTTTACATTAGCATCCCTAAATAGAGATCCATAGAGTGCTTAATTGTCATTTCTTTGCTTGAATTATATAGCTATTTATGGTAATTTAGTTCTTATTTTGATTAATTGACAATACTAACCCTATGAAGGTACTTTTTCTAGTACACAGTAGGTAACACTATGCTCCAAAAAAGATAGATATCTTTAGTTTCATCTCGGATTGGTTTTAGTAGGAAAATAATATTACGATATGTTAATAGGAGAATACTTTTGGATGATAGCACCTTGGAAGGCAATTGGGAAATCATGTGTAGAGCTCCTCCTTTTGGTAGGATTGATGGAGGAATCAAGAATTTGGTCACATTATTTTGGAGTGATAATACACGTCCTTCATCAAATAGTAGAGAATTTATTAGACATAGAATTTCAGCTAATCAATATGAATATCATACGAAACATTGGTTGGACATAACACAACATGAAATGTATGTGTCATTTTGTAGTTCAAATCCTAATAAAAAGATTGGGCAAACATTGTTTGAAAGATTGAAGCCATATTATATCAAGACAAACAAAGTGTTTGAAACTTGTTGTTGTCATTATCATATTGAATTTGATCTCCATTATCAATTTTTTCGATCATTTGTAGAAGACACTTATGGTTTTGAAAATGCTCCTCCTACTAGACGAAGTGAGTTCATCTCATCCATTTTATGTGACAAAAAAGATGATGTAGATGGACAAATAAATTTCATAAAAGGAATATGTCAAACATGTGCTGATTTGTCACTTTTTCCTTTGAAAAATTAAAATATTGATGTAACACAGATGGTAAATTACAAGAGTTACAAATATCTAAAGAATGAAACAAAATTTGGGAAAGAATCCAAAAGGTTAGAATATGTTGAAGATGATATAAATGTTGGAGCAATTATAGAAAAATTTAAAAAATTAATTCAACCCTACATTCATCATGCTTTTTTTGCAAAGTGGCAAGCACAACAATTCCAAACACTAAGAGACAATCCACTTGGAACTATTGTATCAGTTTTTTATTTTGTAGAAAACTATTCCTTTGTTCATCAAAAGGAAACACAATAGGAATACTATTTTTCAAAGAAAATTACTATTATGGTACATGTGTGTTATCAACACGCACAATTAGATTTGGATGGTATTCAGAGCACATTTGAAGCATGGGTCATCAAGAAGGAATATCATTTTTATATAAGTGATGATAGAGAGCATGGCATTCATTATGTAGAACACTATTTCAAGATGTTTTTTGAAAATGTGAAAGAAAGAGGTATAAAAATGGATAAACATTATGTTTGGTCAGATGGATGTGTTACACAATTCAAATCATCGAGACCATTTTATGCACTATGTAGATATCATCATAATGAAAACATACCACATGTCTGGAGTTTCTTAGAGATTGGACATGGAAAAGTTGAACATGATGGTGTTGGAGCTTGCATCAAATGTGCTCTACCAAACTATCAAATGAATTATAAGGGAGTTCATATAAAAAATGCACATGATGTTTTTGAATAGTGCAAGACACATTTCACACCAAATGAGGATGACATGTCATCAGGATTGACTCAAGTAGTGCCACATAGAGTATTTTGGGAGATAAAAGGTATGCACACTTTTTTAAATTATTCTTGAGTATTTAAATTTTTTATGTATTCTATTCAAATTATATTTATAGAATGTATTATATATGCATTTGTTCAGGTGTGGACATTGAACACTAGGGACTACTCATGCTTTTTTTGTCACTGCATTGCTAACAATTATGAAGAATGCATCAATCAAGACCGTGGATATGTAGGTGCATGGAATCTAGTGCCACTAGTTGTTACTAATGCATTTGATAAAGATGAAGATGAAAACTTTGATGATGTCCCTTTGATTTCTACTGATTACAATCATATCTCGGGAATAGTCAAAATTGGTAAGTATATATATTTCACAGTATATGGTCATTGAGCTACATGTGTAGATAGATAGATAGATCTATATATTGAACTAAGTAAATTTTAAGATCTCACATGTATATATAAATTTATTGTGTAAGAGATTTCTTTGTAGTGATTGTAGATCATGGAAATGTAGGAGTTGGTTATTATTTACCGTGTTGTACTACAAAGAGGATGAAGTTACTTGAACCTGAAGAAAGTTATGGAATGTTGTTCCCCATAGGTTTGTACATGCTTTAAATCAATATATTGAACTCAATTTGTAAATTTTAAATTTCAACCTTTTACCAAATTTCAAATTTAGTTTGTTTAAATTTATATTGTTCAAATTTGTGACCTGCAGGTTCACTTGTTTTAGAGTGAACATATTTCAAGAAAATCAAAGTAATTAAACATGGTATTCACTACGTTGATTACAAACCAAAGAGAGATTCCTAATATTTAATAACATTAAAATCAATTTAAAAACAAATATTTTTAATAATTTCTATAAGATCTTAATGTTTTCTAACATTTTCTAACAGTTCTATTATGATTTTCTAATAGTACGCTTACTTTAATTCATCCTTGTATGTGTTAATGGTTCTTGAGGACATAACAAGGGATCCTCATGTGTATCAGTGTCCAACCTAAGATACATTAATGGGTACTATGACATACTCAGATACATTAATGGGTCTTTGGGGTCCTATGTGTCTTAAGACATCATAAGGGATGGATAAGTTTCCTAGAATGTCTTAAGGTGTCACATGTGTTGTAAGTGTTCCTAAGGGATCCTAGGTTATATTAATTGATTCTAGTATGTATCAAGGGTTGTCCAAGGTGACAATGGGTCCTCACATCAATTAATAGAACCTAAGATACATGAATGGGTCCTAGGGAATCCTAAGATACATTAATTAGTCTTGGAGGTCTGAAGGCGTCATATGTGTCTTTAGATGTCATAAGGTATGGATAAGGTTCCTAGAATGTCTTAAGGCTTTGTAGGTGTCATAAATGATTCTAAGGGATTATAGATTAAATTAATTGATCCTAGTATATCTTCATGGTCCTAGATGCAAACAAATGGGTCCTCTTATGTATTAATGGAATGTAAGATACATGAATGCATCGTAGGACATCCTAAGATACATTAATGTGTCTTGGGGATCCTAATGGGTTCTAGGTATCTTAAGATGTTGTAACAATGGGTACTCATATGTATTAATGTAACCTAAGATACATCAATTAGTCCTAGGACATCTTAAGATACATTAGTTGATCTTGTTATTTTTTAAGGGGTCTTGAGGGGGACTATGGGTCCTCGTATGTGCTAAGATGCATTCATATTTTTTGGAGGTCTGACAGGGTCATACGTGTCTTAAGATATTGTAATAGATGGATAAGCATGCTAGAATGTTTTAAGGGATCGTGGGTGTCATAAGTGGTCTTAAGGAATCCTATGTTAGATTAATTGATTCTAGTATGGCTTTACAATTCTTGAGGGTGAAAATAGGTCCTTGTATGTATTAATGTAACCCAATATACATAAATGGGTCCTAGCACATCCTAAGATACAATAATGGGTCTTAGGGGTCCCAAGGATTTTTATGTCTTAAGATGATATAAGTGGTGAATAAGGGTCCTAGAATGTCTTAAGGAGTTGTAGTGGCCATATGAGGTCCTAAGGAACCCTCTCCTACATTAATTCATCCTAGTATGTCTTTATGTGGCTTAAGGGAGAAAATGAGTCCTCATATGTATTAAAGGGACCTAAGATACATCAATGGTTCGAATGACATCCTAAGATAGATTAATGGGTCTTGGGGGCCCCAAGGGGTCTTATGTGTCTTAAGATCTTTTAAGGGAAGGATAAAGGTCTTAGAATGTCATAATGTGTCATAGGTGTAATCAGTGTGATTTAATGGTGAATTTAGGCAATAAAATGTTAACTAGGTTTTTGTTTTCTTGCATATTAAATCTCTTAGCTTTGTAGAGGAATAAAATGGTCTAAATTTCAATGTGCATCTATGTTTCATTGTACAGTCACGACTCTCAAACACAACTGATTATCCAATTTGTAATACGTAATTATTAATTATTTTGATTCCAAGGAAGACTATTGTCAAATATAATTCAAAGGTAATTAAGAAGTCAATTATTAAAATTTTTTATGAACTTGGAATTATTATAGGGAAAATAGATATTGTTAATTAAGAACTAATGAATATAAACTAAATGATGAATTGTAAAAGTATTTGTATTTACATTTTAAATTATATTTAATGATTTATTAGTAAGTTGTTTTGTGAAATGATGGATTATTGAGTGTGATTCAAAAAAAATGATATGAGAAATTTGTACTGTTCAATTTATAAGTTCTGAATGTTATCTTATAGATAATCGAAAACTTATTCTTAAATGTGTATGAAGTTATATAAGACCTTATATAAAACCTTAATTTTGTTGTATTATTATCTCTTTTTGGATTGCACTCGACTTCATACTACTTGTTTTCTACTCACAATTTTTATATAAGATGTCAAAATCTCACAAAACTTCCACTCTATCTCTTAATTATTTCTGTTAACTCTTCACATGCCTTTCTCTAATTCAAAACTAAGAACAATATAAACAATCTTCCTAGTGACTTAATTTGTAGTTCAAGAGGAATTTCTTTAATGTTTCCACCAAACTAGAAGAGCAAGTCATCTTGATTGAAATGGGTCAACTAATTTTAGTAGGGTAGTTATAATCTCCTCAATCCATTTAATGTTAAATTGTGTCATTAGGATCTTTTTCCTTATGCTCAACTAATGTTTTTTTTCAAAACCGAAGACACAAATTTGTGCATTGTCTTAATGGTTCTCAAAATCCAAGTTGGACTTTTAAGAACATAATAATAGAATGTTTGGAACTTATTAATATTTTCCAATTGTCTTAATTTTTCCCACAGTTCTGATTTGCTAGTATCGGTTCCTTGTTTCTTTCTCGTAGTAAATGATTTTCTGTCATTGTTTTCTTCAGGGTTATTGGATGGCTTTGGTGGGTAGTGTGCCTTGGAATTTTTTCTTAATGTTCAATAGTGAAGCCTCCATTCTCATCAATAAATCGAATGTTAATATTTTTTGGAGGTGTTAATTTATTATCCCCTATCTCTTGAATCTTAATGGCACTTCTACTTCTAGTTCTACTAGAATACCTTAGTTTTCTAATTTCTTTAGATAGTACATTTTCTTGAATAGGGCATAGGTAAATGGAATGTCTCTTTTTGGGACCTTTCTTAATTTATCCTAAATTTATCAATTAGTGTTTGGATTTTAATGTCCATGATAGGATTAGTCATTTATCTCATTAGCTTTCATTATCTTTAACACTCATATCCAACCTTATTACTATTTTAACTCCATGAAGCGAAGAGTAGGCATTGTCCAAGGTGCCTAGAGACCAACTACAATGGGCTCCCTCAAACTTTAAAGGGCCAATGTCATATCCTATCTTGGGACTTTCCCTCAAGACTTCTAGGATGCTAACCCCTACCCTATCTTGGGACAGATAGCCATTTCTTAGATTTAGACAAGCCCCTCCTTGGTAATATTACAACCTTCTCTACTTAATCCAAATAGTAAAAGAGATCTTGAATAATATAATTGATATAATTCCAATATATATTAAATAAATTAAAATATATAAAGACCTCTGATCTTGATAGAATGTAAATGTAATATTTTTTTATTATCATTGATTCATAAATACTTTCTATAGTCATGATCTTATTCCATCTACTCTTCCTTTTGAAGAGTATCCATTATATTCCTTAATTAATTCTTCTATTTCCTAATTCTTTTAATACTAAAATATAATTCAGAATAACTAAAGCTTTGACATGTATTTAATTTAATACATAAATGAAATGAAACTAAATATCATATATTTCATCTTACTAAGAGGACATACCTTTATTTGTTTTGTGTTGGTTTTGTATTCCCTGACCCCTGCTTGTTCCTACGTAATCAATGAAATAAGTTTATTACTTTTGCTAATGTTGGTTTGATCTTCCAAGTAATAGTTTAAATACATTATTTTTATATTTGCCTTGGTGGTCCCAATGTAAGGTCTTAATATTTTTTACTTTCCTTTTATATAATATCCTCTATTGAGTTCCTCATATATTTCTCTTGATTTTCTCCTATCTTTTCTCCTTGATTTTGTCCATCATTTCTCCTATATTATTTTCCCCAAGTTTTCCATATTATTTCTTAATGTTTCTTCATTTTCCCTTTGTGATATAGTGTCTTTTCCCACTATATATATATATGTGTGTGTGTGTGTGTGTGTGTATACTATATATATATGTATATATATGTATATATATATATGTATATATGTATAT